>VBSM01000272.1:71378726-71390427 GCA_008086735.1 Cheirogaleus medius
AAAAAAAAAAAAGTATAGCTAACTGTAACCTCAGACTCCTGGGCTCAAGGAATCCTCCTGCCTCAGCCTCCCAAAATGCCAGGATTACAGACATGAGCCATTGTACCTGGCCAATTTTTTTTTTATTATTTTTAAATCTTATGACAGTTACAAGAACCAGCATATTTTATCATTTCTTTTCTATTCAAGATTTTGATTAGCAGCTTCAACACTGACCATCTCTTCCTAAAATTGTATATTATACTATTATTTTGAAATAATGAAATAATATAAATATAGCCAGCTTTATAGGAAGCTTCTAATATCAATAATGAAAACATAGTCTTATAGTGGAGCAGAATGTTTCCTAGTAGGAAAAGCACACGGCTTGGGCTCTTTACAAAAGCTACATTTGTGATCCTGAGCAAATCACATAGGTATCTTGTCATTTGTAGAATGATGTCTGCTTTCTCTTTAGCTTGAGAAGCATAATTTTAGTTAAACTAGATTTACACTCTTGAATCAGAAAATGTCCTTTCGTTTGCTTGGTTTTTCTTTGTAAAAGACTCTTGGTAAATAGTAGTTGTAATGGAGGCAAAGGAGATTATTCCTGGGAAGGATGAGTCAGAATTCTGAGGGGTGGGCTGGGGAGAAACTTCTTCATCGCAGACATGGCTCTCACCTACCCAGAGACTGCAGTGACTCCCAGGCCTGGAGAATCATGTTCCCTTCCCTCTGCCCTTTGGCACCGTTGGCGTAGTGTTGACTTCCCCCAGGGTGGTTGGAGGAGTCAAGTCTGTGCAATTAAGGGTATGAGACACATTAAACTTCTCTGGAACAAAGGTCTGTAGAGGAGAAGCAAGAAATTGGAAAAAAGAACAATGTAGAACAGAAAACCAAAAGAAGATTTTTTTTTTTTAGTTCTGTGAATTTTGTGAAGTGATTTTCAAAATTTGTATTTGAAACCAACAGACCTATCATGATTTGCTCATAATAACCCACATACCAGGGCTGATTTTTTTTTTATTCCTGTCTTTTCATCTACAGACTTGGCTTTTTAAATTTCCTTTATCCCTTTTGAGTAGGGAATAGATGGGTAACAAGGTAACTATGTCAGAAGATAGTTGTTTCATTTATTGAGAGTCTAGAGTTTATAAGCCTCAGCAGTGGCAACTTTGAGAGTCAGATGAAATAGAGGACTCCCTTTGGGTAGGTGAGCAAGTGAAAATGTGTACTCGTGACTAATTATTGACTTTGGTCTTTATTCTGCAGTTTCAGAGATTTCTTACCAGTGAATTCACTCTACTTGCTATTTTTCTGTATTTCTCCAGAAAGAAAAAAACTGAAGGCACCTATGACTTACCTTACTGGGACCGGGCAGGTAACTCAACATGGTCTTTGCATCTCTTTTCCATCAGAGTGAAGGCCCTCCCCTACAGGTAGCAGTAGTGAAAGAGGAAAGTGGTTCTTAGACCCACATGAACTCCCCAACACTGTTAGAAAAGTGGCTTTACTCCTCTGTTCTCACCATTTCTACCCTTCTATAAAACCTCTTCTAGTTAGTAAGTAATGAAATAGTACAATAATAACACATGCTCTGTTCTTTTTTTTCTGGAAGACTTGTCTGGGTTGTCCTACATATCTATTTCTCTTGAGGAGACCAGCTTTCTCTGTGGCCTGTGTGAACACTGAGCAAGAAACAAAGGGTTATGGCCCAGTAACAGAGTGTGTGTGTGTCCGCTGCCACGGTTACTTGCCAAGTGAGGTTAGCAGTTTAGGAATCCGTGAAGCCTGCCATGCTGAGCTGTCGTCTTCTGAATTGCTGCAAGTGACACCAGAGGCCCCCTACTGGTCTCCCACTTCCCAGTCTCACTGCTGGAGGGTCTCAGGAGCCAGGCTGTGACCAGGGCAGAAAAGGGCAGTGGTGGGGGCATATCCCAGTGTTGCTAGTGCCCCAAGGTAGATCTCAGAAAGTATTTTTTGAGAAAAACTTATTAAAAACCACCCCAATAAGAGACACTATGTCTCATTGCACTGTAATAGCAGTGATTTGCTTCTGCATGTGTTTTTGATAGAAATTTCTACCATGTTCTGGTTTACACTGGATATTCTTCTATCAAAGCAGAAAATAAGTTTGAATATAAAGTCCAGTTTGTAGAGGTATTTGTTATAGAAATGGCTTAAAGGCAACAGAGTTTGTCCCTTGTTATTATCATTTGAGACATTTTTATTTAATGGTCTCTTTGGCTTACAATCACAATGAAGGTTGGTGGAAAGGAATGAAGCAGTTTCTCCCAGCCAAATCAGTGGAACACGAGGAAACCCCGGTTCGCTACAGCAGTAGTGAAGTTAATCACTTGAGTCCAAGAGAAGTCACTACAATGTTGCAAACTGACTCTGCAGGTAACTATGTTGTAGCCTTAGGTTACCAGGTAGAGAAAGAAACTGCTTATAAAGTGCCTTGGAGTTTACAGTATCTTTGATCTTTTTCATATGTAAGAGATAACCTATTTTCTAAAGGTGGAAGGAACCACTTTTTAAAGAGATGACCTTGAGGGCCAGGTGTGGTGGCTCACACCTGTAGTCCTAGCACTTTGGGAGACCAAGCCAAGAGGAACACTTGAGGCCAGGTGTTTGAGACCAGCCTGAATGAGAGCCCCGTCTCCACAAAAAATGGAAAAATTAGCCAGGCGTGGTGGCACATGCCTATAGATAGTCCCAGCTACTGGGGAGGCTAAGGCAGGAGAAATCGCTTGAGCACAGTAATTTGAGATTGCAGTGAGCTATGATGACGCCACTGCACTCTAGCCTGGGAAACAAAGCGAGACCCTGTCTCAAAAAAAAAATTAAAAGATGACTTTGAGAGTGTCACTTCTGTGTCTTGGATGTTCTATCCATAAAACTGAGGCATTCATTTCTAAAGACACTGAGCATTTTGTATGTTAACTGGGGTTTTGTTTGTTTTGGTTTGGGGAGGGGGGACCAAGGGTGTGGAGAGGAGAGCAGGAAAGGCATTAGCCATATGGTATTTATCCTGTTAACCTAGTACATATTCATTTTAAACATTTTCTAATATTTGAAAAAGAAAATCTCTGAATTCATTTTCTAAGACTAATAATCCAACAATTAAATATTTCTTTTCCTATGAAATACTGTGTGTAAATCTAAAGAACATGTACAAACACTCTTTTTGTAAAATTACATGAATAGGCTTTCTGGCATATCAACTTATTCTATGAGATACTAGATAACATCTTTAACATTTTTGAAGTTGGTTCTTACAAGTGGCAAATCCATAGATTGGTGTGGATGGCAACAAAGTACCACAAAGAAGTGCTATCTTTTAGTGTGATCTGCAGCTGCCTCCCTACGTTATACAATCCTTGGGTTAGTAAGATAACTTGTCCTTGTGTTTTGTGATATCCACAGAGTATGCACAGCCACTTGTGGGAGGAATTGTTGGTACACTTCATCAAAGATCTACCTTTAAACCAGAAGAAGGAAAAGAAGCAGGCTACGCAGACCTGGATCCTTACAACTCACCAGTGCAGGAAGTTTATCATGCCTACGCTGAACCACTCCCAATTACTGGGCCCGAGTATGCTACCCCAATCGTCATGGACATGTCAGGGCACTCCACAGCCCCAGTTGGTCTGCCCTCCACATCCACTTTCAAAGCTACAGGGAACCAACCTCCTCCTCTGATGGGAACTTACAATACACTTCTCTCCAGGACTGACAGCTGCTCCTCAGCCCAGGCCCAGTATGATACCCCAAAAGGTGGGAAGCCAGGTCCAACTGCCCCAGATGAATTGGTGTACCAGGTGCCACAGAGCACACAGGAAGTGTCAGGAGCAGGAAGGGATGTGGAATGTGATGTTTTTAAATAAGTCCTTTGAAGGTGATGCTGCTTTTTACAAAGCATCGTTTTAAAGCACATGGCCTTTTTTTTAATTATTAGTGGTAGTAATATATAGAATGTATTACATATCTGTCACTGAAGTGGTTGGGGAAAATGTGGTGACTGAGGTACAGGAAACTACTAATCTTGCCATCTTGCTTTAAAGGTGTTAGTTACTGTGGCACAGTTATTGCTTGCCTGTTAAATTTTGAACATCCTGTTTGTTACTACTGTAAGACACTATTTTTAATACAGAAAAAAGGTCCCTATAATGCACTTCAAAGAAATTAAAAATCACTGAAAGTATTTATTACCAATGCTGCAGGTACATTAATGAACTCAAGAGATGGCTCTCTAAGCCTGACTGGCAATAACGCATGGTACTGTTTTTGAAATATCTAATGGCTTGAAATTTTACTGTCTTTGTGAAAGGTGGGTACTATCATGATTTCTTCCTTTTCTATTCCTATATTCCTTTCTGGATTTTTTAAATAAGTGTTGTAAGCACTAATTATAAAGCAAATTTTGATTACAGCCATATACACTTATCCATCTTTCCTTAGGAAGATTTATAGCTGGGAAACTCTGACTTGTGATGAGCAGGGTGATTGATTTTTCACTTTTTGACACTTTTAAGAGCTTTAACACTTCAGGGTACTTGACCTGGTCTCTTCTCTGTCTATTTTGCCCTGGGCCCTGGGTGGCTTATCCTATTCTTGTGTTTATAAAATGTTTGTTTAAAGTTTTTTCCATAGGTGATGATTGTTCTATCAGTGTCATGAATTCAGATCCTCTAATATTTTTGGAAACGGGAACAACTTTACAATTGGAAAAACTTCAAAGGAGATTCCCGCCACCCCAACTTTATTTGTAATGGGAGTTTTCCTAGGAGATTTGTGACAAGTTGAGGGCTTCTAAGTGAATGTTGTAAACATGACTCACTTGTATTTATCCCAGTGAAAGGCAAAATCATTTCTTCAGAAGTAATATAAATTACCTTAAAAAACAAAAAAAGCAAGCAGAATTTGTCCGTTTTTTTTTTTTTTGGTTTTATATACACACATTAACACATATAAATTTTTCTTGAGTTTCAAGGTATTTTATTACTTTCTAATCAAATAATTTTTAATTTTACTTTCCCACAGTAAACTATTACACCAAATATAAACCTGACAAGTATTCTTCAGGATTATGTGATTGTGCCCTTTGTGTGGTAAGAGACAGGAGTAGGGAACAGACATTATAGCATTCTTGCAAATGCATATTCATGCCTTGTTTTCGATACCTCCTGGCAACTTCCTTGTCACTACTTGTTCTTGACCTGCCCAGAACTAGTTTAGATTGAGTAAAATAGAAATCATCTGTAATGTTTTATCCTATAGTGTAAAAACCATTTTTAAACTGGCAAGATGACATGAGAAGCTCACCATATGATAAAAATATATGTACTTTTCCACAAGGTTCTAGTCATTTCTGTTGGCCTTTGCCACCAGACTGTGATGTGGCCAGAATTCACTAAATTTGATAAAGATGAACAGTATTCATTTTGCTTGCTTCCACAAATGTATCAGTATTCTAAAACATTGCTTCAAAAAGAGAAGTTTATTTCTGCAGCCTTCCTGCCCTCCCCTTGTATGATTTTGCTGGTTTTATTTTTACTTGCATTTCCTTTTCCAGACAGACTTTGAAGTGCAGTTTCATTCATTAAAAAGCCAATACTTTGTTTCAAAATGTTTGAAACAAAAAGCACAGATATTAGACTTTTATTAAAACATATATGAATGTGTAAAGCACATGTATTAACGCAGTCATCCCCTTTCAGGTGGGAAGAGAGTAAACCAGTTTTTTGTTTTTTTTTAATTCATCCTTAGTACACAGAGAATATACTTTTCATCAAGTCATATATCTGTTTGAAGCTTTAAGAGAGATGTTTTCAATAACTATTTCTTTTTCCCAAAGAATTTTGCTGTTTTTGTGTAATTGTGTGTACCTGATTGTTTTTCCCTGGAGTTGTGTTTTTTGTTTGTTTTGTTGAGAGGCAAGTGTTTTCTGAAATGATGCTTATTATAAGGCTCAATTCATATTGCCACACTGTGCTCTCCTTGAACTACCAATGAGTTTTATAAAAACTAGTAGTAAACCTTTATTTTTCTTTCCAGATGAAGAGCTGAGCCTGATTCAAATGGTTTTTCTGGTTTGTACTTTTTTTTTAGTTTGTTTGTTTTCATATTAGAGGTTTTTGAAATTTGTTTTCGTTTTTTACTATGCTTATATGTTTGATATATACAGCTTTGGAGACAATCAAGTAACAACTGAAAATGTGAAAGTAACCATTTTTGGCAAGATTCCCTTGAATTTTTGTTCTTTGCTTGAAACACTCAAAACATAAAGTCACTGGTTTATTGGATTAATTTTTTTCCCTGTTAATGCAATGATAGAAATAGAATCAGACAGTGCCGAAGCAAGTGTGGTCATTACACGTTTCGTAAAATTACACTGACTTGGCTGTTACTTGATCTTAGGAACCAGTGTAGTTAAAGATAAGATATTGTGAATTGTGATTTATTTTTTATTAGACGCTGTAAATCTAAATAGATCCTGTTGTATGTGCCAGGTCTAGTCCAGTTATTTAAGTTCAACGTTTCATTATTTGCACTTTGCATTGAACAATGGGTTTGAGTAGAGAATTTACACAAAAGTTAAAATTATGATGTTATGTATACACTTGCCTCTCCCCCCCACCTTGAAAGTGGGGAGCAGAGTATGAGCTCATCTACATATGAATGTGGCCACAAAGCTTTGAAAGGTGATAAAGCTTGGACTTCTTTGCCTTGTCACCTGGAGAGCAAAGCGCTATGGCAACACCACCGCATCAGATGAGACAATTAGAAGGAACCAGTAGATTATGTGGGGCATTGAAAGCTTTTCATACCCTCTTAAGAGAAATCATGAAGCTCTACCTAAAAATATAATAATTACTTATTAGCTCTGCCTTTTGGTTCTGAACTTGAAGTCCCTAAACTGCAAAATCTAAATAAGAGTTGGATGGTTATTAAAATACTTTTTAGGTCAACTGTGGCACCAATTCTCATTTATTCCAACTTGTGACTAGTTCCGTCTTTTTTATTTTTTATTGTTCTGGCACTGGGAAAAGTGGAAATAAAACATGTATTGAATTATATATTGGAAATAAAAACAGCTTGGGCATCACTGATACTCTCCCAGAATGTACTTTTCTTACCTCGGCATGTACTGTAGTCACTCAGTATTTGTATATGTTGCTAGAATTTAGATTGTATAAATAGTGAAATTTTAATGTGTTCATGTGTTTTTAATAAATTGTATATATGTGTCTTGCTCAGGTTATTTGGCTTAAATAAAACAACCTTGAGGTTTGTAGCTTTTTCTCATACTACACAGAATTCCAGATTCTTCAGTTTTAACATCACTCAGAAATTTTATGGCCAATATTATAGTGTTTCCAGCAACACTTGAAAATGCCACTATTGCTTTTTTATTTTTTCTGTGGCCAGCACCATCCCTTTTGAAGGCTGATTTACTTTACATCAGACTGAACGTCAGCAGCCAAGCTGCAGCCTATGGTTGTGCGCATGGTGTGAAGGAAAAATCACACTGAACACATGTGGATTCCAGTCCAGTACCTGCCTTTTCCACCTCAAAGTTATTAGAAGAATCCAATGAAACTGTGGCACTGTGCAAACATAATGCTGGTATTAACACAACACAGTCCATAATTAATGTCTGATCTGGGTTATCGACTACTAGTATTCTCCCTCTTATACTGCTTTCAAGTATTTTCTTCCTGTTTCTGAGCCTGATCTAATATGTCACTCTTTATACACTCTCTTTAGACAGGCCGGTTGGTTGTCAGCAACACCAGTGTTTCCCAGTGATACTTATTGTTAAAAAAAACAGTAAATCTTTCTTTAGCTTAACCTCTTCTGACAACTTTTAACTCCATCCTTCTTATAAATTCTACTTGTCTCTGCCTTCCTTCTTCATCTCTCCTTCCCTCACCGCCAAATTGCCTTTGCTTATATGCATTACAATTTGGGAAGGCCCAGGAGCTCAGCACATTTGTGGGACTGGCTTCTTTGCATCCGATCGATCAGACACTTCTCTGGTGCACCGCAGGTAGGTGGGTAAGCTTTCCATTTGAAGAGTAGCTTTATTCATGTAAAAAATTGAGATTTTTCATGAAAATGCCATTTAAATCCAAAAAACAGCCTGACTCTTCTTAAGGGTTTACTTGCTCTGTTGTCTTTGCCTTTCCTAATTTACTTCAAAGAGAAGGCCATTAAAATTTAATGAATAAGCCAGGCAAAAAATATTCAAGAATTTTCTCCTTCTTGAGCTTGCCTAGCTCAGCTGCTTAGTATAAAGTTAAACTTTTATATTTCTTTAAAATAATGCAAAGCCACTAGACTTTGGTAATTCTTTAGTTATTTATTCATCCAGAATTTTATGTTTAGCCTATTTCTTTTAACTTAAAAACAACAAAAACGCCATCATCATTCTACCAAATTACTCATCATGATCATGGTTTAGCTAATTGCAGGGAGAACAAAGCTTAATTAAACTCGGATGAACTTAGATTTCCATAGTTAAGTGGTTCCTGTTTGCCACATCAAGGCACAATCTCATGCCATTGCCCACCAGCCGGGTTTACAGTAGCCAAATATACTTCTCAAAATGTCATTTTACAGACAAAATCTTGTGGTAAACTAAATCCCCTTATTAGGAAGTCATATTCCTTCAAAAGTCTAAGATGAATTAACTATAAAAAGATGTTTAAAAACACCTTAGAAAACTAGCTTATTTTAAAAACAATGCAATCAAAACTTATTTCCCTAATAACTAAACATTTCTTAGTTTTCATAAGTTAAATATATAGTATTCACAGAAATTAAGCTGGTGGTTATGAATCACCAGGCAGCAACAGACTTCATATACATAATTATTTGACAAGTGCATCCAACATATTTAAAAATAAACTAAAAATTGCAGTATAAAAATAAAACTAATACTGTAAGCATCATTTGAGTCTGTAGGGTCAATCTGGAGTCAAGTTGATTACAAAGTTTTTTTCTATAATGTCCTTCAAAAAGAGCTGCTCTGCAGTCACATTGTGGTATGCATTCTAAAGAAGAAAAAAAATAAATTACCATCTGTCCCACTCTCAAAATATTAACAGCGGCAATAGAATATTCTGTATCTACAAAGTGATAAATAAAAAACAGAAATGTCAAGTAACAAGTCACATGTATTTTTAACTTTTGTTACCTTTCTGATTTCTTTTTCCTTGATCATTATTGTGTAAAAATTCCCTAAAGCCCACTCTTTCCACATAAACTCTCACATAAGAGGCTCCTTCAGACCATCCCCTGGTATACTGAGTCATAGTATAAATCTAGAGACCAAAATTTTAAGTCAGAATAGGTTGTTCACTTTTATAAAAGCACCTGGAACTCATTTTTTTAAATCTTCCTGCAGAATAAGCTATAATGCATGGTTCAGTTTAAGATGGGTTTTTAAAAAATTATTCTGTTCTATAGATATCCTAATTTTCCTCAGGAAGTTGTTTTAATATTCTTTAGGTGACTCTTAAAATGCCATAAATGTTACAGGAAAGATAGGGGATGAGGAGAAATGAACTTAATCTAAAGTATGTTCCAGGCACCTAATTCTTCAACTATTGAAATGTTTGTCTTACATTGTGGGGGCAGGGAGTTGGGGGGGCAGTATTTGGGGAAGACTTAAGGAGATTGATTTCATGAGATATAGCCATATACATCAAATAATTCATATTATAAAATTTAAAGTGTACAGATAACATTTTAATCCTATCACTCATGATGTATCATTACTCTAAGTTAGAAAAGCAGGAAACTCCTTCCCAGTCAATTAAAATAAATATCCTCAAAATCACATCTACCACTATTGATCCCTCCCTATTCAATCTAATATAAAGGTATGTAACTTTTTGATCATGAAGATTCTTTTGTGGGGTTAAGTATTCTAGACCATCTCATCTACTTACCTGGAAAACAAATTATTATGACCACATCAATGCTTTTAAGTGAATTTGTATTATCTCAAACAGTATGTTGTCTATTCTTAAATAGTGCAAGTATGATAGAATATCTAAAATAAGGTTTGGTCCCTCTGTGGAATTGATGACATTTGGCAGTAATCATGAGGTTCTCCCAAGGGTGTGAGGCCCACAAATTGGGAATTGCTGCTATTGTAAAATGATCTCAATTTGAGTTCTAGTTTCAGCCCTTAGTAGCTCTGTAACCCCCATCAAGCCCTCAACCTCTCAAAACCTGTTTTCTCAGTAAAATGAGAGGGTGAAAAGAGAAAATATGAGCTGTCCAATGCTGAAGATCAAAGATTATACCCAAGTATATATATATTACCTGAAGTATATTACCTTATTCATCAAAGACATGGTGGCATTCCCATAGTAGTGCAAAGGACTCTTGAGGTCAGAAAAGTTGTATTTAAAACCAGCGAGATGAACTTCATGACATATGTGAAACGCCAGTGTGATGGCAATAATTCCTGTCGTTGGGTGTTTGGGTTTCTAGGAGGGGAATGAAATTTTTTTCAAAAAATCCGAAGTATCGCTTTAAGGTATCTCCATATTGCTTTCCACAGAGGTTGAACTAGTTTGCAGTCCCACCAGCAGTGTAGGAGTGTTCCTATCTCTCCACAACCACGCCAACATTTATTGCTTTGGGACTGTTAATAAAGGCTATTCTCACTGGAGATAAGTGATATCTCATTGTGGTTTTGATTTGCATTTCCCTGAATCCATTCTATTCAGTGAAGTATCCCAAGAATGGAAAAATAAGCACCACATGTATTCACCAGCAAATTGGTATTAACTGATCAACATCTAAGTGGACATATGGGAATAACATTTATTGGGTGTCGGGCAGGTTGGGGGGAGGGGATGAGTATATACGTACATAATGAGTGCGATGCACACCAACTGGGGGATGGACACACTTGAAGCTCTGACTTGAGGGGGGAGAGGGGGCCAGGGTAATATATGTAACCTTAACATTTGTACCCCCATAATATGCCCAAAAAAATAAATAAAAATAAATCCAAAATACTTGTTTCCAAAGCATATTTGGTTGGCCTAATTTTAAAAAACAGGGATTTCTGAACATTTAATCAGGAAAGAAATATTTAAACTGTCATGTTTTAAGGCTCATGCTTTAAACAGTACACATATAAACCCCAACCCTGAAAAGAGTATAAACAGCCAACTGCTTCACTAGTGCATGATATTTTACTCCATTTCTCTTCTCAACAATTTTGCTTCTACACTTAACTACTTTCTCCCTTCATCTATATTTTCTTTTATTAAGTCATTCTCTTCAGCATACAGACATATCTAAAAAAATGAATAAAACAAACTTGCTTGATCCTAAGTCATCTTCCAATTATTGCTCCATTTCTCTGATCCCTGTTCTAGCAAAACCCCATTTAAGATTTGTCTCTGCTTGCTCATGTCCCATGTTCTCTTTAACTCCATTCAAGCAGGCTTTCCTCCTCTTTCTGGTCAGTATCACCAGTGTGACCTCCGTGTTTCCCAAACCAGAGTTTATTATTTGTGCTTAACGTTTGCACGGCATCTGACATGTTGACCTTTCTTGAAATATAACAGGTCCTCACTTGGCTTCTGGGACACCATGTCCTGAGAGGACTTTAATCTAGTTACAACTATTTCTAATATCTCTAAGTACAATCAGCATTGTCCTGTGCTTTTGGAATTAAAGATATTAC
>VBSM01000272.1:71390437-71404258 GCA_008086735.1 Cheirogaleus medius
AAGGGACACATCTGATCATACCACACTTAGGAAAACAGGAGCTGAAAAGTCACAAAACACACATTCAGAAGCTGTCCTTCACCCTCAAAATTACTAAGGTGTTGAGTTTAAACTTCAAATATATATGCTTTGTGACTTAAGAATTTCCCTTCCAGTAATCTATCCTACAGAAATAACACAAGTGTGCACAAAACCACTATAAGCACTTGCACTGCTACATTATTTATAGAGGAGGAAAAGTTGGATACATGTAAATGTAAATACGGGAGTAGTTAAACGGAGGGGAAAAAGAAAATAGAACAATACCTATGGTATAATTGTAATTATGTTGAACAAAGAAGAAGGATATGTGTATGTGTTCGTGAATGCATAGGAAATAGTCTAGAAGGCCATAAAAGGTGGAAAAGATTGGGACATGACATGGGTTATAGAGGGAGGGGAAGGATGATTTACTTTTTTATTTTTAAGGTGGAAAACCTTGGAAGATGCCACGGGTATAGAGGGAAGAGATGTATGATTTCCTTTTTTGTTGTTTTTAATATTCCTTTATAAGTTATTTTATTTTAAGCATGCGACACTGTAGAATTTTAGTCACGATTTTTATCATGCTAAAGAAAAGGTACATGATCTATATTTATTTCTTCAGATTTTCCCTGCTTTATAAAGAGGGAAGAACCTCATTCAGCTGAGGAATTAAAACAGTTACTCAAGCTTCAAATGAAAAACACATCTGTGCCACTGTATGGAGTCTGGAGAGTATTATCTTCTAAGGGAATGTAGGCAAACAGGGCTACTAGAAACAAAGTCAGTGAGATTTTATTTAATTAAATAATTTGGAGTTTCAAGAACTCTTTCAATACTGATGTAACTACCATTTCTTGAGAATATAGTGCCAATGTTTCCTCTGTCCACAGAAATATTTCTGGACTACCTTATTGTCCTTCCTCACCTTTCCTCTGGCTTTCTTGTGGTATTTTTATCTAAATGTTTTGGACAGTTCATTTTATCCTGAAAAGCCATGCACTTGTCCTGAAGCCAGTCCTATTTCTCTGAGCATGAGCCTTCCCTTCCGCCCACCCAGTGGGACTCTCCTTGCTGCAGAAACATTGAAGATCAAGTTATGAGAGAGGAACCATTTAGACATGCACAAAGACATCCCAGGAAGGCTCTGTAAAGGCAGGAAAAACCTTCCACTTAAGATTCTTTTCCTTGTAACCTGAAAAATGTAAAAGTAATACCCACAGATAACTAATTTTACTAACTCAAATGTGGCCCTCAGAAACCATCTCATGAGCTGTGGTTCTCACAGTTTCCAAGAGCTCCCATGACCTTCTATCCTAACTCAGCCAGATCTTTAGTTTGAAACCTTACAAAGATAAATACATACCTGATTTTTGGGAAACACTTTTGGAAAATGAAGCAGTTCATAAGCTGCCGTTCTAATAATGAAAGGATCTAATATTCTGATTTGATGAGGTTTATAGATCAGGTTTACGGCTGGTTTCTTCCAAAAACCATTAGTGTTCTGAAATAAAGTAAGAACATAGAACGTATAGTTGTCTTTGTTTTTAAGGGAAAAAAATAAGGTAATCTGAAGACAGATCGATTTTGCGAACTTACTATTTTGTCACCCATCAACAATTCCGACAGCCACCTTAAATCATGTGGCTTAAAAACAGTAAGAATTGCTGTTGTATTAGGATCATTGTGAATGGGATCTGAAAAAACAGATTCTGGATAAAAAAGTCGGAAGGTTGTCCTTCTTCCAACTTCCTCTTCATGTCCTAAAACAGGACCATTATTCATTCTGTGGGTAATAAAACAAGATTTCCATTACAATTCTCAGAGGTTTCAGAGTTGGACAAACATCAGCCTTTTATCCTGTGCTCTGAAGGTACAAGACAATTGATCAATCTTTTACATCTAATGGCCAAAGAGATAATTCCCATTCAGGAAATAGCTATTTGATCAAAGACAGAAACATTCATTTGTATTTGAAAATTAATTGTGGAGCCAATGATAATTCAGTTTTACTGCTAGGAAAACTGAATAAATGAGGCTATAGAACCACAAAATACCATACTTAATAGAGATCATAGAAGACAACCACATAAAATCCCTTGGGTTTACAGATAAGGGCTCTGAGGTCCAGAGAGCTAGAGTTACTTGCCCAAGGTCACACAGTCATGTAGCACATGGATGTGTGTCTAAGCAACTGACAGGCAAGAAGAATCACATTTAAGTTGGTTTGAAGACCCATCAAAATTGTGCTCTGAAATAAAGCAACAATATAAAATTGCTGCATTACACTTAAGCACAACCAAATGAATGTCTACTGCTAGAGTGAACTAAAGAACCACAAAGGATCTACTGTCGGGTTTGTGTATGCTCAAAGCCAAGGTTAGACATGCACGATTTATGCGTGCACTATGAAGGCATGCAATAAAAAAGGAATGCTTTGTTTCCAAAACAGTGTCCCCTAGGAGGATAAATACTGTTTTACCCTTTGCCACTGACTCTCTGTAATATAAGACAGTCTTAATAACACTTGAAATGACTTTCAAAATGTTGTACCCATGGTGTTTTCCCACAAGGTCTTCCTGTGGTTCTAAATGATCAAATTTAGACAATTAGGCGTAGAGAAACCTGTGATTGCTTCAAAATTGTTTTGTAGGTAAATTATCACGGCTTTCTTAAAATGGATAAAAAACAGAAAATAAGGTGAACCTCTCTATGTAGAACCCTAGGCAGGTTGTAACCCAGCAAAACGCCCAACACTGCCGGGTCATCCCAGTGCATTGCCCAGTGTGCCGGCTTTCCCATTCTTCAAAAGACTATTCATAGCTACTCCTAACACGCACGCACACTCTTACCCCAGATGATGACCTTACCACAACCTTCCCTGTGAAAACAGAGACAGAAATGTCCTCGTTTTCCCACTCCTACATCTAAGGGACTCCTGGTTGCTGTAACCACAAGCCCGGCCCTCCTTTCCATTACAAAAGATTAACCATACTGTGCTCTGGACCCCACGACCCCCTGACCCCTGCCCATCTCTTTTACCACACCAATCTCTTTTTCTACTCATTTCCATCAATTTACCAATATGTTCTAGCATCTCCTACCTGTACAAAAGAAAGTGAAACAAAAAATTCTCCCTCGATTGCATAACCATTTCCACCTACTATCTCATTTCTCAACTCTCCTTCAGAGCAAAGCTGTCAAAAGAGTTGACTGTACTGGTTTCTCCACTTCCTCATCTGTCATCCTCTCTTCAACCCATTCCAGACTGGGCTTCTTGCCACATCATGCCTCTAAACCTGCTTTTATCAAGAGTATCAGTGAGCTTCAGGTTGCCAATGGGCACCTCTCAGTCCTTATCTTGCAGGACCACTTGCCAGCATTGGGACACAGTTGATCTCTCCCTCTGTCCTGAAACACTTTGTGTTCTTGGCTTCTGAGATCACTTTCTCTTGATTTTTTTCCTACCTCACTGGTGGATCTGCTTCATCTCTTTACACACTCCTTTTTCTTTGTTCAACCTCTAAGTATCAGGTGTTCCAAGGCTCAATCCTCAGCCCTCTTTTCTCTCTTAGGCTCTCCCTGGCAAATCTCACCCAGTCTATGGTTTAAATACAGCTTATGGGCCACACACACCATCAAGATTTTAACTTGTTTGTCCAACTGCCTCCTCAACTTATCCAGCACAAATCTAATAAGCACCTCAAATCTAACATGTTCATACAGAAATCTTGTTTTTCCTCTAAACCTGCTCCTACCCCAGTCTTCCCCAACTCAATAAATGATACCACTCTCCAGCCAATCTCTTATGTTGAAAAGAGAGAAGGAGGTATCTTTGGTTCCTTTATTACCATTCCTCCTCACATCTAACACAATGACAACTCCTGATAGCTTTACATCTAAAACATATCTCCAATCTGTCCACTTATCTCTTTCTCTCCCATGACAATCCTGTTTCAAGCCACAATCATCTCCTACCTGATTACAGAAACCTAACTGGCCACCTCCTTTCCACCCTGGTCCCTCACATTCTATCCATACATTGTTCTCTTGCTTAAAAGCCTTCAAAAGGTTCCTATTGTACTTAAAATCCAAGCTTCTAATCCTAGCTTAGGAAGTCCTACACGGCCTGCTCTTTGCTCACCTTTTCAGCTTCCAGTTGCACCACTCTCCCCAGCCTGCTACCCTCCAGCCTCTCCATGGTTTTTTTTGGTTTGTTTGTTTGTTTTTATGCTGCTCAAACTCAGGATCATATCCTCCTAAGAACCTGCAGTAAACGTTCTCTCTGCTTGGACGGCTCTTCCCCGATCTTCATGTGGCTGCTACTGTATGGTCGCCTAGGTTTAGCTTTGATGTCTCCTCAAAGTGGTTAATCATTCCCTCAGTGGTTAATTATCTCTCAAAGGAGCCTCTCAATCAGTTTCTATCATATCTTTTTTTGTCTCTATGGCATTTAAAAAATATAATTAGTTTTCCTCCCTTCATTAGAATGTAAGCTTCACAGGGAGCAAGAACATTGTTCTTACCCACTGCTGTCTCCCCTGTGGCTACAAGTGTGTCTGGCATATTAAGGAGACTTAATAAATATTTGCTAAATGAGTGAGATCTAGGCCTAACTTTAGCCGCAGCTGAGAGGGAAGTTGTGTAATCAAGTATACAAACACATTGAAGCAACTCCCATTCCTTTTAAAACAGAGTTGTAGTAAAGTAGGAAACCATACTCTTCTGAAACAATTCTAGATTAGCAAATAGGAAACATATTTACCTTATTATTATATCATAGGAGTCAATTTTTTCTCCTAATGTCTTATTCTTCAAAATTCCTCCATTACCAACCACCACACACTTCTTACACGGCAGGCTGCGGGACAGATAGAAAAGTGAGACATTGAGTCATCTTTTAAAAACTGGGTGATTTTAAGAACTCATTCACACTTTGAGGAGCCCAATGCCAAATTTTACTTGTTGAACACATAGAAAAAGAACCAATTGTGATTTATAGGTCTAGAGATGTATTAAGAGATATAAGATTCAATAAATAACATTCTATAGGAAAAGTATATCATAACTGTCAGCAACTATTAACTCTTACCAGCCTATACACATTCTCTCATTTGATTCTCATAACCATCCTTTGAAATAAGTAAGCCTGATGTCCCCATTACACAAATGAGGAAAGGGGTTCAGAAAACTGTTACCTAACATTTCAAAGTCATACTCCAAAGAGGTAGAACTAGCATTTGGATCCAGACCTTCAGACTAGAAAGCACCCCTCCACATAGGATTCTCCATGTGTGTTTTGTATTCTGTGCATATATACCTTTGATCAGCACTACCCATTCCTCTGAGATTCTACCTCTGGCTTTCTGTTACCTAAGTGTGGAGATGGACAGTTTGGAATCTGGCAGGGGGAGCTTTCCATACCCTGCTCATACTCATTTCAATTTCCCAAACATGGACTGGTCCTTGGAGCTTAACCAATACAAACTAAAAGTTCATTCTGTGTTCCTGGCAAAGACCCTTAAAGTAGAACACAGAGGGGGGCTTCCTGTTGCCAGCTGGTGTTAGCCTAGAACCATGGTTTGTACACTATTGGCTCTCAGCAAACATGGCCCTAGCCCACCTGTCTCCAGCTCTTACCACCACCTGGTCAGGCCTGGAGAAATGACAAAATGGACCGGGTCCTTCCCCTCTAGGGGACAAAACTGCAGAATGGAAGGCTGTTAAGGCTGTGCTTCCAGGGCCCTCACGACATGGAAAGTCTAAAGAAAAAAAATGTTTCTCTAAGGACCGTGAAATCAGCAGACCCATTGAACTCGACACCTTAAGGCTTTTAGAAAATTAATGAGTAGCAAACTGTTCAAATGCTGTAGAATATTTAAACATAGAGAATGCAGGATTACAGGAACTATTTTAAAAATGCCATGCATTGGACTTGTCAGGTTAAGAAGAGACAATGTACACATTCCTGTACCCATAAGTTCACGTTTTCTTAGAATTTGTTGTGCTCATCTAATTATTTTATAAGTTTTAATACTTTAACATTTTAAAAACACTTTTTAACATATTTTAACTGGGGGCTCTTAGGTCTCAAAATATTAAAGAGTCATGCACCTAAATCAGTGTCTACATCATCAGATGAGAACAATAAGCAGTTTCACAGGCTAGTGGGGTTTGGGGGTGGGGGGTGGGACTGTCCAACAGATGTCCCTTGAGGATGTCCCCGAAACCTCACACTATGGACATGTCATAGTGTGTTCTAGAGGTGTTCGTTTAAATCTATTTGTTCCAAACTTAAGAAAATAATATTACCTCTAGATGTTTTTATAAGCAAGTTTGACTTCAATCCCAATTCCAGGAAGCCGATTTTATCAGAGGCTCCTTGCTCTGGGGCCAAGTAGCATGGCTGAAATGGGAGCCCAAGTGAATATTCAAACCTTTCCTCTCAGGGTATTACTGCCATTAGCTTCACCAGATCCAGCCCAGGAATGCTCTACAGCACTCACAGCTTGCTCAGGCTTTCCATAACATCCGGGTCAGCTTAATTCAGATCAGAGGGTAAAGCTCCTGCAGCTGGCTCCATCTCCCTCCGGGAATGCTGGGCAAGGCTGGGCGCCGGGGGGCATGGCTAAAAGCAGACAGGATTGAAATAACAGCTGTTTCTCTCAGGTGACCTGCAGGGGAGTGGAGCAGGAATACCTACATATAGTGCCTTGTCTAACCTTCCCCCTCCTATGAAAGCGGGAGGCCACTCCTAGGTCAAGGGAAAGGGTTGCCTTGCCCTGAACCCAGGTGCTCCGGGGGCTCCAGCATCCATCCTTGCCTGGAGTCCTCAGCCTGCCACCAGGCTGCCTGCCTGACTCCAGCTACACCAAACATGCAGGGGGAAAGGGCCAGAAGCACAGGCCACCAGCATATACCCCACCACCCACCACCCCAGATTCTTACCCTCAACAAAAGACTCCTGATCCACAAGCCAAACCTCTGAAGTTGGCCCCAGAAAGAGTAACTGAGCTCAGTCCTAGACACAGCCAGTTCTATGATGTTGTTCAACAATAACTGTCAGGTTGGGTCTTAGTGTTCAAAGAAGTTTGTCCCTAGCAGACTGGATTACAGATAGTCATCAAGCCCTAGACCAGGCGTAGCTCAAAGAGCATCATAGTAACAGCAGCTACCATCTGTCATACTCCAGAGGCCACATCACCAGTCCCCACTCAGGCTCAAGGTCTGGGGCCTCCCCCCACAGACCCAACTGACCCTTCCAGCCAAGAGCAAAGGTGGAGTTGCAGGCAGATCTCTTTTGCAGGATCCTTAAGAATTATCTACCAGGAGAGGGTCATTCCTAGTGCTCAGTCTCTACTATTTATGGTCCCAGCAGGTTCAAGGACTTGGAAAAAAATATGGAAAGAAATCATATAGACATCACCTCACTCAAGAGAAGTCCCATTCCAAAAACTCTTTACAGTTCAATGTCACCACATTTTTAGGAATTTCACTTTCCATTTTCTTCTCTGTCAGCTTTATAGAGAACAGACGGAATGGGGGAGAGCCTTTGCTGTAGGAAGAGCTTGCCAAGGCCTTTGAAAAGAAATCTTATAAATGAAATTCCACTTTTCCTCCTGGTAAAGGATATTGCAAAGATCCACACATTTTTCTGAGAGTGACATATAATGCTAGAAACTCTTTTGAGGGTGTCCTAGGACTACTCTGGCAATAACATCTTATCTACAGCTTGCATTCACGGGTCCACTGGTCTCTGGGAAATACGGAATGGCACATACAAGCCGTCTGAACCACCCTCCTCACAACGCGCTGCTTCCCTCTCTCCCCAGAGGCAGCCCATACCATGAAAGGACTGATTCATTCTCTCCTCGGCTTCATCCTCTTGGCCTAGGCTCCCAGCTTCCCCTGACTCCTTAGATGTGAAACAATGACTTTCAGTGTCCTTTGGATGACTATATAACTTCACCATACTTAATTAACAGAACGTTCATGCACAAATAGCTGCAGTGAATTGTGAGCCCCTAAAAGAAAGAATAGTATCATTTATATCTCTGCATTTTCCCATCTCAAACGTTTCCTTATTCATAGGCTGTGCATTTTAGAAATCAGTTTGGTTGCTACATTAAATGTGTGGGGGTCATTTTCCTACTTTCTGTCTGGAGAAGAGGTACCTGTTACTCCTCCCCCAACCTTGGAAACAAGTAGGAAAATGCACATGCTCTAAACTGCTCATTCAGAAAACAAAATTAATTCCAGAATGCCTGAACCTGTTAATGGAAAATCTGGAAAGCTGCTAAAACAGTAGTGGTAAGAGATTATACTTCCCCCAGGCAATAGGCAGGCTTCTCATAAAGACAGGCAAAGCCAGAAGAGTTATTACCATATACAGAGGGGAAATGTCAACATAACCAAAATAGAGGAAATAAACTTGAGTTGCCCATTTCAAATGATCTGTGGTGTGTCTCCTTTTCAGGATGCTTTTTGACCATCCATTTGTTCCCTTCCATAGCATCATATACATGAAAACATATCACTCCACTTTCGGTCTAACAATCTGTGGTCGTATTCCCCACAACCATTACCCCATGTGCCTTGCTAGCACAGCCTGCTTTTGTCTATAAATGAGCTCATATCCTCTGCCAATGTTTGGTCTAGAGATAGCCAAGTGACCCATTTCTGGACAGTAAGCTATTAGGCAAGTCTGTTAGATGTTTTTGGAAAAGACTTTGCCTCTGGCAAAAGAATGGTGTGAGCAGAATACTCTCTTTTTACCTACCTCGTCCTTTCTGCTTAGACATTGACATATGATGACAAAAAGTTAGAGCAGCTGCAACTCAGAGGAAAAGAGAGACACCGAAAAACTAGCCTGCAGCCCTGACGTCACTGGGCCACAACCAGAACCACTCCAAATAGACGTGCAGGTTGCACACAGTCCAGTGTCAAGGGGCACCATTCAGGTGACTATGCGTTCGACTTGGCTCTCCCTGTAGTTGTGCGATCTGCAGTCTCTGCAGCCATAAGCAGCCCACCCCACAAACTGGAACCACAAATCTACAGATCTGAAATCACATATCTATGCAATATGGGAGATAATAAAGGTCCACTTACTTTATATCACTTAATCAGGAGACTACTACTCGCAGTGAGAAGATCCTAAAACTTTGTGCAAGGGACTGTGGGTAGAGAGACCTGACTACTAGTTCTGGCTCCCCACATGGAACCCCTGGTACCTTGCTCTAGTAACCTGACCTCTCTGATCTCAGTTTGCCCTTTTGTGAAGGGAATCACTGAGTTCACGAATGTTGTTATACTCTGTTAGATACGAACATTTCCTCTGGCATACATACCAACATTTCTGTACCTTTATCCAACATCTGACCATTCTAGCAGATGCTAGAAAACAGGTAGTAATGGCTGCTCCTATGTCTTTACCACATATGATTCACTCTGTTGATGTAGAATCACAACTTCCCCTCACCCTCAAGTTTTCCTCCTGGCTGAAAATGCTGCAATGGCTGGGTACAGTGGCTCACGCCTATAATCCCAGCCCTTTGGGAAGCCAAGGTGGGAGGATCACTTGAAGCCAGGAGTTTGAGACCAGCTTGGGCAACAGAGTAAGACCCCGTCTCTACTAAAAAATTTTTTTTAAAAATTAGCTGGACATGGTGGCATGTGCAGGAATTCAAGGCTGCAGTGAACTGTGATCATACCACTGCACTCCAGCCTGGCCAACAGAGGAAGACCTTATCTCAAAAAGAAAAAAAACAAACAACAAAACACTGCAGTGTAAAGAAACCATGCAAAACAGCAGGATGTCAGATATCTAGAGTACAGATGCAGATGTTGATATTCCTTATAGAGTCAGGACACTCTTTTCAATAAATACACCACTAATGTCTACTTCTTTCTTTTTTTTTTTTTTTTTTAAGTTTTCTAAGGACATGCTCCCACCCTGGCTGGTAGCCAATCTAACCCAGCTCTGCTGACGCTGATATAATGGATTCTGCTTGAGAGAGCAACCATGTAGCTTTTACAAATCCCCATCCACTTAGCAAGCAACTGACCTGACACAGGTGCTTTTGTTAGTTAAGATATTCTATTTATGTGTGGTTACTATATAACCACCTATGCTGCAGGACTGAAGCACTCTTCATAGCACCCCGCACGCTTTCAGAATGCAATGTTGGTGGTTGGGGATGGGGAACTCCTTTGTACGCTTAAGGTGCAAGCTAAGGTTTTGTGATTTAGGGTTACTGTTGCTTCTGGCTGTGGGAGGATACACTCCCATTGAGGAGAAAGCATAATCCTCAGGACCAGGGGGCAGGCTGATGCTAAGGAGCTACGTGGACAGCCAGCAAGGATTAGGGGCTTGGAATATGGGCACATTTTAAGTGCTCCTTTTCTGTGATGCAATTCTCTTAAAATATCCTCAATCTTCAGTGAAGTGAAGTTTATTAGAAACGGTCCCCTAGTGTTGGCTGTGCTTTGGAGAACAAAGAGAGGAACCTGGGTCTACAGCAGCCACATATAGAAAAGTTGCACTGAGCTTGGTTGTTACAGAGCAGAGTTACATAACTGACTTCTGAACACTAAAAGTGACCAAGCACAAAAACAGACGGGGACCAGGAAAGTGATGGAGAATACTGATAAAAATGGCTAGTTGTCCCTCAATAATGGTGTTTTCTTTGCCCCTTAAAATCGGACTCATTGTTTCAAAGTTGCACACACAGTCTCCTGGAATACAGGCTGCATTTTCCACTCCACCTTCCAGCTCGCTGTGGCCTTGTGACTGAGTCCTGTCTGATGGGGTATACTCAGTGGCTGCTAGTAAATGTCTAACAACCAGTCCCGGGGGGAGAAGAGGGAGCATGTGAATGAGGGAAGCCCTGATTTTATAGTGTCTGCCAATTCCCATGGTATAAATACTTTTGCCATGGCTAATTTCAAGCTTCCACCTTGACGGCACTGAATATGGAGCTAAATATGAAGAAATGCAGCCCTCACGAGTTGGTACCAGCTAGTTCTAGCACATCACTGGATGTAATGAAGTGTTATATGTGAGTTCTGGGAGATGTCCTTAAAGGAGGGGACATGTCCTAAAGGGTTGGGGCATGCCTTTTGCCCATTCCTCCTCACTGCTGGCAGGAATGTAGATGTGATTGGTGGAGCTCCAGCCATCATACCGGACCATGAGGAGGGAGTCGTGTTTTGAGGAATGGCGGAGACAAGACAGAGAAGACACCTGGGCACCTGAGGATCACTAAACTGCCAAGACAGCACTAAATGTCTACCTGCAGGCTTCATGCACATGAAAACTGTAAGGAAAAGAAACACTTCTGTCTTATAATCAGATATTTTGAGTTTTCCCCTTCATGGTGTAATCTATCCTGACTGAGGGTATCATGCATGCTGTACAAGATATCTGAGCAAAACCGGGACTTATACCTGGTAGAATCTTAAAGGATTCAGATTTGAAACAACAATAATAAAATGTCTGAACCCTTCTGGAAAGTTCAAAGAGGACAGACTGAGAATAAAAGGTAAGAAAAAGATCTGTGCTTAGCTGCTGCACTCCAAAATATGCCAAGCATCTTCCAAAAGAATAAGCAAAGAGCAAGGCCAGCAACTATTAATACATAAATATCAGTGAAGAACACAGAAACAGGGGGAAAGGAACTTGAAAGGGGCTGACCTCACCCCTCTCCACCTTAGCCCCTCCTCTCTGACCGACAGACCCACGACAAAGAGCAAGCCAGCCGACCCAACAGGGCCTCCTCCTGGGGCATGTGGAGCCAGCTCCAACTCCACAGCACAGAGGCTCAGGGAGGACTCTCCCACCAAGGGCAGACATCTATCTTTCTTTCTCTTTTTTTTTTCTTCTCCTTTCATTTCTTTCTTTCCCCCTTTCCTCCTTCCTCCTTTCTTCCTTTCTTCCTTTCTTTCTTTCTTGACAGAGTCTCACTCTGTTACCCAGGTTGGAGTGCAATGGTGCCATCATAGCTCACAGCAACCTCAAACTCCTGGGCTCAGGTGATTCTCCTGCCTCAGCCTCCCAAGTAGCTGGGACTACAGGCATGTGCTACAATGCCCGGCTAATTTTTCTATTTTTTGTAGAGAAAAGGTCTCACTATGTTGCCCAGGCTAGTCTCAAACTCCTGGGCTCAAGCGATCCTCCCACTTCGACCTCCCAAAGTGCTATGATTATAGGTGTGAGTCATCATGCCTGGCCTTGGGCTTGTTTTTTAATTTGTGTTATATAACAGGCACCAAACAAATATAGAATGATTTGTTTAAAATATAGGTAAAATTTAATATTCCGTGTGAACCACTCCATAAAATTATGTGCTATGCAAACAGAAGATAATAGTATCATAAAAATATTCGTATCTATCTTCAGAATACCCTTTCTGAAGTCCCCAGGGAACAGGTTTGCACAAGTCAAATAAGCAATTTAGCAATGTTGACAGGACATGTTTCCTTCTACGTCCTTAGGTGTGGCCTTTGGACTGAATCCAAATCTTACAGAACAAATCCTTTTATTAAAAGGGGTACAGCATAGAAAGATGAAGCTTTTCTTGCCTCCTTTGGTGCTTAAAAAAGAACAATCTTGAATTTGCCTTCTTATAAATATTTGCAGACACTTGCTGCAAATATTTAAGGAATAGCCATTATCACTCTTTACTCGGACATCCAAGCACTGTAGTTAGAACTATCTAGGTTCGCATTCTAGCTCTGGCACTTACCAGCTGTAACAAACTGCATATGTTTCCCCAACTTCAGTCTCTCCATTTACAAAATTAGACAGCATTCACACAAAGCACATATGCAAAAAGTCTGTACAAAACAATATTGTACAAATGAGAGCTATATGAAATTTTAGGTTGGAAAACAATACAGTTGCTGTTGATATGCAATCAAAATTAAATTGATTAGGTTGATGGCATAGTCTTAAATTATACCAAACTGTAATGAATCAACACACATTACACAAATCTACATTTCAATAATCTAGGTCTCCAATAGAGAAAAATGAGATCAACGCAGACAAAATGTAACACTGCTTCTACAGCTCCATTCTGTAAACTCTGTTTCCATTTTCACACCTCTATTCACTACTCCCACCTTCCGGACCCCTCCAACAGCAAGAGTGGAAATTCTGTCATTTTCTTTTTTTAATGGAGGCCTGACATCTGTAGACCACCCATATTATCACACTGGCTCACTGGCCAAATTCTAAAATGTAGCTTAAAATTTTGTAAAGTAAGTCTACCTCTATAAAATAAGCCTACCTGCCAAGAAGTCTATCTTTGGCAGTTCAATTTCTCTGGGATTAACTTGACAACAAAATTTTCTAAAAATGAAGTTACCTTTATAGTCAGAAAATATCTATCTTGGAAAATTGTTTGCTTCCTTCAAATATAATTCAGATTTTAAAAAAGAAGAGAGCTGCTTCCAAAATCTAATATTCAACCTCCTTAAACGTGAAACAGAAGGGAGCTTCCCGAGTAGTTGGGAGGATGTCTGGGAAAGGATGGGAAACAGTCCATAATGGGAGGTTGTGAGCTGGTAACACGGTGTGTGAATTAATTCTTAAGTAGGAACAACTTAAAAAAGGTGAATGTAGGTCAAAAATGTCCAGCCTTGGGAGCAGCACTGATCATCATCAAGACTATAAACTTTTGGCTGGGCATGGTGGCTCACGCCTGTAATCCTAGCACTCTGGGAGGCCGAGGCGGGCGCATAGCTCAAGGACAGGAGTTTGAAACCAGCCTGAGCAAGAGCGAGACCCCGTCTCTA
>VBSM01000272.1:71404358-71424857 GCA_008086735.1 Cheirogaleus medius
AAAAAAAAAAAAAAGAAAAAGAAAAAGAAAAAGAAAAAAAGAAAAGAAAAGATTGTAAACTTTTGAGTCAACCAGTTATGCAGCTTCTAAATTAATTTTGCAGTTTATTTCAAGCATCAAAGAAATAACTACTAGAAGTTTTAGTTATATGAAAATGCTACGAAAGTTTCCTGTAAATACATATTACATCTCTTGGAATATATATTTTGAACTACCTTAGCTAAAGCTAAAAGTCAGATGGAAGCAAGGAAATAAACTCACTTGTCAAACTCATCAAAGAGATCACAACTCTGCAGTTTTGAAAGGGCATGTCGAAAATATTCCACTAGAAAACAAATGGAGTAGTATGAATAAAGGATAATCATGGCTTTGTACATACATAATAAGCCACCTTGCTCCCTTCCCGCCAAACCCACTTCCACCTGGCATGGCCACATTTGATTTATTCTGTGCAAAATTAATGATACACATGCAATCAGCCAGCACTGCTCAGTAAGCGCATTTAACATGGTAAACACTCTAAGGACACTTTCCAAAAACCCCAGAAAAAATATGATGCTTAATCTGAAAACCGTCATTAAAAAGGAATCCAAAAATTAGCAATATCAGATGATTCTGAAACTGACATTAGAATAGAAAAATCAATAGTAAGTTTAAGCCAATTGTAGGCCTGTCACCTCTTGGGTTTTTAAAGTCTCTCAAAAATCTAGAACTTAAAGCTATATAAGCCAATTAGTTATCAATGAGCAGAAGGGAAAGTGTCTCCTCATTAGAAGATGGAATAATTCTCTCTAAATTTAACAAAAATAAAATACCTACTGATTAAGTTAAATGATTGATCAAGGAGCTAAAGCTTGAGGATGAAATAAAATAAAACTCACAGGTTAAATGGGGAGACAGGAAGGAAGTTAACCCTCAGGGTTATCTGGAGCTAATTCTAAACCAGAATAAAGTAAGGCATCAGAACTCACACGAATCACTCAGTGTCAGAACGAATATAAAAAGCAGTTTCTCAACAACAAAAACAAATGTGCCTTTTTTTATCCTTTGCTTCTACGCTGCCTCAAAAGGATTGGAGATTTATGTTTTAAAATTTAATTCCTTTCATCACATCCCAAAACCATATCCCTTAGGAATCATTAGGAAGCAGAAGGATTAAAAGGCCTAAAAATTATATAAACATGCTGTTCTCATCAAACACCACTCAATTTTACAGGGCAGGGTAAAAATAATACTACTGACCTGATCTCTTTATCCCATAGGGCAAATCAAACTTATCGCTACTGTACAAGAAAGCAATCTTTTCAAAATCAGCTGCACACAGGAAAGGGTGGAACTGATGAGACCTGGAAGGAAAGTATAAAGGATGATTTTGCCAAATGTTTATTATGTTTGTAGACTTTAAAAATCACAACTGAAAATACCTGCAGTATATAATTCATATTGTCATACTGACTACACGGAATGTATAATTATTTTACATTTTTTAAAAAGTAGTTTTAAGCAGCATTTGAATATTACATAGAATGGGATATACAATGGAACTATACAACTAGACCAAAACCAATTTCCAGGTATTGAAACAGAAATTATGTTAAAGCTCAGGGGATGAAAACAAAATTTAAAAACTAACACCAAGTGATAAAATGGTAGTCATATATAGGAAGAAACAAAGGAAGTAATAAAAGTATTGATGTTAAGCCTAAATTTAAAAGTACACATGTATGAATTTGTATCAGCTGTGATGAGTAATTTGTCTGGGGTCACTAACCCATAAATGAAAAAGCTGAAATCCACACCCAACCCTAATTCTAAGGAGGAAATGTCCTCTTTGTAACAGCTCCAGGTTTCAGAGAAGAGCTTCTCCAAATTGCCACTGGCTTTTCTGTATTTCTGAGAAAGTAACCTCAAGCACACTTTAGGGGACAACCCTCAGAGAATACTATTCACGTGACAAATGCAAATCTACTTGTCACTTCAACTGTAGACTTATGTACCTGCTGAGCAATCTTGTATAAATATTTTACCCCTTTTCAGTTTTCTCAGAAATTAAAATATTTTTTTAACTGAAGTTTAAGAGTACTTTGATTCTACAGTAGCATTTTAACCTGCAATCCGCAATCCATATGTGGCTCATAAAATCAATCTAGTGAGTCATGATCATCAATGTTTTAAAAAAGTGAATAGAAAAGAACACCTGGAGTAATGAGGGTAAATATTCTTCCCTTTTTTTCTTATTTTAAAGGTGTGTATATAATAGGTCCAAAAGTTAAATGTATTTCTTATGATGAGTCGTGGTCTAAAAAAGTTTAAAAATGCTCTTCCAGTTTTGCAGTAGTCCTAACTGGACACACACTCACGGATAGACTCCAAGCAGCATGACACACTTGTAATCATATGTAAAAATGTATTATGTATTTGCAGTTTTCCAGAGAGTTCACTGATTCTAAAGGGAAGTGTAGCCCTATCGGTTTAAGAGCCAATAATGGAAAGGTGTAGTAATATAATAAAAGAAAATATGAACTCTTAATGTTTAACAGAAAAAATACTGAACAGCTGTGCCGATTTTATACCATTAAACATGCCTAGAACAGTCATTTATTTCTTGTAATCTAAAAACATTTTGACCAGCAATCTGTCCAAAGTTGCGGTGACAGAGGAAAACAATATTTGTGGATGGAAGAGTAAATTCTCTACAAGTAAATTCTCTACAATTCTCTCTCCTGACACCCACAACAAACAATCATTATTTATATTCTATGTATAATAATCATTATTTGTATTCTATGTAGCTCATTAAAAGTTAATAAAAGTCAGGGAAATTTCCAACCATAAAGTTTAACCTAGAGGCAAGGGAGAAGAAACCACAAAATAATAAGGGTGAAAAATAATATGGTAACAACAAGTGGGAAAAATAAAGCCCTAAAGAACAGTTCACTTTTTTATGATCAAACACAAACAGACCTCTCTAGCCTCACCTGTGTGAAAAGAATACTGGTTTCACTGAGTTCTTCAATGCCTTTTCTTAAAATATATGCAGAGCTCTGACTAAAATCACAAAAAAGAGACAGGATATTCAAGCTCTTCCTTAAATATGGGGGGGTCCACTTTACACTGCCAAGATTTGTGCAAAAAAAGTAAACAAGTGCAGAAAATGATTACAAACACATGGTGAACATTTTGTATGCCACTTTTTTGGGGGTATATTTTTACCTCAGCAAAGAGGCAAAAGCTGGCTTTGATAAACAAGGCTGGATCTTATTTCTCCGTTTCATTTCCACAGGTGGTACCCTAGGAGACAAAAATAGTGTCAGTCAGAAACCAGAACCGGGCAGCCTGCCCAAAGGGAAGCAAATGCCCTGGGAACCCATGAGAGCCACCACTGAGAGGCTTCTCAAGCAGCAAATAAAAATCCTACCCAAAGCCCCTGAGGTTTGACAGTATGTTCGCCAAGTCCTGCACTCATCTGAGGATTTGTGGATGTAAGGCAAGGCAGAGTGGAAAAGGCCGAGGTGATTATTAACCCAGAAGTCATTCAAAGAGCAGTGATTCAAAGGACCTTCAGAGAAGGGCCAGGATTACTGTTAATACATGGCAGAAGCCACAGGCTTGCTTTTTAGAAGCCCCAAGAAGCATGAGAAACCAAACTCATGGCAGGTGCACACAGCTATCTAGATCTTCCATGCCACACCTGGGGACACCTACCACAGAAACCAGCAGTATCCACCACAGAAACACCTGGCCGGAGCAGGTTCTATAGACTCTTGACTCGTGATCCCAGGGACTCCGCAAATGACACTATTTAGAGTCTTATCCAAATCTACCCTATTCCTGGCACAGGTTAGGCCCTTGTGTGTTTCCTGAATAGAGTGCTTGTCTCCACAATTTAAAAGGGTATTGTGAAACATGACAGAGCACGACAAGGAAAATAAACAAAAGGGGTGGAGGGTGGCAGGATCCACACTTAGCCAGGAAAGAGGAAAACAGGCTAATGCTAAAGAACTTATTAATAATGATCAGCAATTCTGTAAAGAACTAGTATACAAACAAAACTCATCAATTTTTTTTCTATAAATAGCAGAATTCAAACTGAAAGAAATAGCCTAGACCCTTCACAGATAGACACAATTTTCAATTTTGGGGTATAAAATCCCCATAGTTAGAACTGCTAGGTTTCTGAACTATGAGGCTAGTAAAGTCCTTATGCAGGGAAACCTATTTTGTGAATACCCTGAATGGCAAGAACCCCTCGCCTTATAGCTAAGGAAGATCCATAAATATGTAGACTGGCATGTCAAGCCATAAAAGCTAAATTATATTTGGAGAACAAAATAAAGTATAATATATTTGATGTCTAAGGTCATTAAAATATAGAAAACAAACTATTTAGAATATTGTGAAGACAAACTTTGAGTGGTTTTTTAAAAAAGACAATTAGCATTCAAACAGTTTTTACGGAAGCAAGTTCATTGCATGAACACCCATCTGAGGTCATTTCCCGTGGCACTTGCTTTGACTGGAGTAATGTGTTAGCTTAGGTCACTCCTCAAATCCTGATGACAAAACACTGTGCTGAACTTAGACCCTTTTCATGATCTGCTTTATCATTTTCCCCGTGACCACAATAGGATTTGTAGGAAAGTAGCAATCTGGTAAGTTTTTTGTTTTCTTTCCCACTTTTGTCTTCCACTACTGTGGGACAGAGAATGTGGCAGGGATGGAGGGACAGATCCTTATTTAGGGCATAATCAGACTTCAGAGTTCTCTAGCCCAATACTTAAGTCCAAAGCCTAAAACTTGAGGACCAAACCCAGCCACCTGGCACTGGGTATTTTTCCAGTGACCGTTCCTAACTTCCTTCCATGAAAAGCATTACAAATATTTTTCAATCAACCAGTAATGAAATTAAATGCAGAAGCACCTATTTTTTTAACCTAGTAAGTACAAGCTAGAAACATGATCTAAGATCTACTACTGAAACATTGGCAAAAAATACTGATTCTTTGTCTAAGACAGGAAGTTATCATGTGATTTATTTTATAATTACGTGCTATCACCTATTCAGGATGTAAAGGTCATCAAAACTTTCTTTCCTAGCAAAAGGACTGGCAACGAGGAGAAGGGCAAAAAAGTTTTATTACAGAGGCTTTATCTGCAGCAAAACTATCTGTGCCCCTCCAAAGTTTTATATGTGACATTTTAAGTCAAAGGTATTTCAAAAGATATATATGTCGTCATTCACCAAATATTCTAAGCAAAGGAAACCATGTGTAACATCTATATTTTATCAACAATCTCTTATTCAAGCATTTTAAGTTCTAAAAGTCAAGCACCATGGAGTCTGAGAATTACTCCATTAATTTAAGGAGAGGAACTATTTTATAAATAAAGAATGTTATATCCCAAAGATGGTCAACACCACTGCTTCACTGTAGAGTCAATAAAAAGTAGGTTGTTGCTTATCAGTTTTTAAATTGTTAGAGATACAATCTATAGGATACTAGAAAGGTAAAAGCCCAATTTATAATGGAAAGCTAGAAAAGATTCAAAATGTTAAAAGTTTCTTTTTTTTTTTAATAGGCCCCTCTAATATAATTTGTGGGTTTGTGTGAAAGACTAGTTTGGGAGTTATTTTTAAATAACAAAAATGAAACTTACCCATAGACATTTGTTCCCCACAATATACAGTGCAGCACATAATAGAGGAAGACAGCACTCAGGAATATGACCAGGAGGTATCCTCTCATGGCTGGCCCACCTGAGACACAAGGAGTGAAGTTCAAAGCAAAGGCAAGATTGTTACACAGATGGATTTTCACAATGACTCTAATATAAGCATTAGTGAATAAACATATAGAGAAGGAACAGTAGAAAAAAGATATAAGCCTATAATTTTGAAAACACTGTGCAGAAAGAGAATGGTTTTTTCTGTCTCTCCTCTTATCAATCCGCACAACGTGATGCAATTTAGGCCAATAAACAGTTTCATGGTTTCAAAGCTAGGGGCTTCCTTACCACTTTCTTACATTAGGTAAGAAAGGAAAAAAAATCCCTTCAGAACAAAATTTTATACATCTATTCCATATCCAAAACTTTTTCTTAGAAACATTAAAAAATATCTTTCTCCCTTTTAATAGAAAGTAATTATATGCCTTAAGATGTGAATAAACATTTCATTTCTCAGTGCTTGAAATGACTTCTAAATGTTATAGATTATAATTTTTACACATCCTTTTTCTAATTTTGAAAAACTGAAGAAAAAAGTACTGAAAAATATTTCCCACATTCTCAATTTTTATACACTTATACATCCACTTATTTGATTTTTCAACATCATAGCACAGGTATATTCAGATAATTACTTGCTTGTTTCTGTATTAGACTGACAGTATTGTTCGTTGCACATTTGCAGATAGACAAAGACCTGGACACATTCCCTTTCTAGAATGTAAATGCAAAAAAAAAGCTTTGTAGAATATATTTTTTTAAATCTCTAAAACATGTTTGTTTAGTTCTCTCTTCGTTTCAAAGACAAATATAAAAAGTTTCCACTTTCATATGTAATGAAATACAAAATACAAATTTAATATATGGTTCCATAATAGATCTTCTATTTCAATGCATGTGACTTTAAACAGGTATACTGTTTCTCTGCCTCCCTTATCAACAACTGCATGTACCACTCCTCTCACTCCTGTCCATATCTATTGACCTAAATCAGGGCGATGAGTATAGAACATGCTAGTCTGGTTGAATACATTTCCAAATAATGTAACATTGCCTCTCTTTTAATGGTAAATAAGTACAAATGGAAATCTTAAACCACTCCCTTGCCTTCATAAGTAGACTTTTCTTGATAGCATGGGGTCATCTTCACAGATATCCTAATTGTGCTGGGCTTTCTTAGAGTTGAGACCCTTTGGAGCTAAGGAGCATCTGGGCTATTTGCTAAGCAGTCCTAAACTGCAGTGATTATCTGGTTAAGATTGCTTGTAGATTGCTGTCAGCTGTTGTTTCTCACTGCTATTAAGACAGCCACCACACCCATATGCCACAATTATAAATTAGTTAGAAATGAAGGCTATGTCAGGAGAAAGCAAATAAACAAGTTAAATGAGCAATCTTTTGTTTACACATACTTCCAATCCCTGTGAAGTGTCAACACTGGTTGGAAATCAGAAGACCTGATTCACAGCCCAACTCCACATAAGACTTGGGGCACCTTAAGTAAATCAGTTTGCCTCCTCTGCCCTAAGTGTCCTGACATATCTACAAGTGAGAGCACACCACCTACCTCTTTGGGTTATTAAACTGTCCTGGAAGGCAGTTTATTTTGGCAGTTTAGGCCAAAATAGTCACCAAATATTTTTGCTTAAATGCTCAAATTCAACAGTTAAGGCTCCACTAAGAATACATCATTTATGCAAATATCCAACAAGGATACAACTTACCAGTATCAGTAAATTAAAAAAAAAATACATTTACATCTAAGATAAAGCAGTGTATGAAAGTCTAGAGAAAGAACTCAGTATTTACCATTCAATTTGCTCATCCATCCCCCAAAACATACTGTTCAGGCAATGTATTATTTTATAGAGCATGGAGGCATGGGTTAGCAAGATTTTTGTTATTGTTTTGTTGTTTTTCATGCATTAATATGTGGTTTAACTGAAAACAAAGAAGTGTTTTTCCTTCAAAAAGTAAACCAAACCCACTCTTGAATAGCCATTGCATAACCACCTGAAAAACATTTAAGAAGCTTAGCCATTCTCTTGTATTTCACCGGCAATACAAAGCTCTAATATTCAAGTTGCAAAGAAGACTGGGGCCAGGCAGCATATCCTAGTGATAAACATGTATGGTTCCTCTTGCGCACAGGAAGAAGCTTCCGCAAATAAACAAATTCTCTAATTAAAATTCTATAAATGGAAGGACCATTTTGCTTTGAGCAAAATCATTCAAAGAAAAACCAGTTAGAATTAAATATAGGGTACCTGCTTTTAAAAAGACAGAAGGTCCTTCAATATAGCTTCAATTACCAACACAAACAGGTTTCAAGATCTTGACATTAAACATGACTGACGCAGATGCCCCTAAAACCACAATCCGTAAAATATCCATTACAAAGTTTAAGTCACAAAACGATCAAAAGTGGGTAAAGGGCAGGGAGGAAGAGGACTAATGGCAGAGAACAAATGTTCATTTCTTCTCAAACTATGATATGTAATCCCACGTACAAATAACCTACACATGCCAAATTATGCTCAATCTTGGCAACAGTTTTTCCTTCTCTTTAATAATAAAAGTATATTTTATTTGGGTGGAGTTCCAAAGTTTGTAAAAAGGTTATATGTCTATCACTCCATTTAAGGCTCAAAATAAACTCATTAAATGGGTGTATAAGTATTCTTTTCTTGACAAATGAGGAAACTGAAGGATTCTAAGGCTGAGTTGTCTCAGGTCACACAGTTCAAGGGAAACAGAAATAGACGCATGGTCTGACCATTTCCTTCTCAGAGTTCTATTCCCGGTGTCATCCTGTCTCTCAAGATAAATGGCATGAGGGGAACTCAAAAGAGAGAATTCTAATCTAATACTTCCTTATAATGTCCTTTGGCACCTTGAGTTCTGGAAGGGTAAATTCAGACATTGGTGAAGGGAGGAGGTGGCTCTAGGGCTGGTTCAGCACCAGCCGGGGGCTTGTTAACATGTACATTCCGGAGTCTCTACTTGACCTGAATCTCTGGGTTTCAGGAATGTGCATTTAAACATGCATCCTCGGCCAGGCACAGTGGCTCACGCCTGTAATCCTAGCACTCTGGGAGGCCGAGGAGGGCGGATTGCTCAAGGTCAGGAGTTCGAAACCAGCCTGAGGAAGAGCGAGACCCCGTCTCTACTAAAAATAGAAAGAAATTAATTGGTCAACTAAAAATATATAGAAAAAATTAGCTGCGCATGCCTGTAGTCCCAGCTACTTGAGGCTGAGGCAAGAGGATTGCTTGAGCCCAGGAGTTTGAGGTTGCTGTGAGCTAGGCTGATGCCATGGCACTCACTCTAGCCTAGGCAACAAAGTGAGACTCTGTCTCAAAAAAAATACAAAATAAAAAAACAAACATGCATCCTCCAATTTGATTGTTACACACACTAGATTTTGAGGATCACTGCTCTAGGATATGCAGCAGAACTATGGAGGAAAAGAAGAATTAATGGATTTGCTGAAAGACAGAGACCATAACAAATGTTACAGTAATTATCCCAATGAGACTGCAAGTACCATGAGAAACAGGTACTGTCTTCTCTATCATTTTATTTCCATACTTCCAACAACACCTGTCACATAGGAGATGCTAAGTTGATAGTTAAACATAGTTACAGATCCCATGACTAGATGCTTTGTACTATTTTTTTTTTTTACCCTAAATGCCTAGCACATGGCAAATGCCCAGTGGATAATGGCTGGCTAGAATTATTAAGATGTATGAGTGCTTAGCATGTGCCAAGACATGTGATAAATGTTTTTGTGTATGTCATCCTGACAGCCACCTTGTGAACGATGTAGTAAATTTACAATTTCCATTTTACAGGTGAGGAAACAAACTCTGAGAGAAGCAATAACTTCCCTGACCTGACAAATAGCAGAACCAGGACTCAAACCCAAATCTATCAGGCCAGACAGAGCCCATGCATTATACTACCTGCCCCCAGATGTGAGCTTTCGCAAAGGAGCACAGGCCCTCTTCCCAATGCTGCTCTTCCCAGCCATGCCGGTATCGTTTGTAGAACAAAATAAACCCTATGGAATGACAGTTGACAAATAGTAAGTTTGGTTTTTTTTTTAAGACTGTCCTGATGCTTTCTCAAACCAAAGGGAGCTTGTTTTTCCAACCAGCTAGACAAAAAGCATGTTCAGCAATAATTCTGTAAACACTGTTCTACTCACCAGGTATAAAAACCCTATGGGTATCTTAATCAATATTGTATAACACCAAACAAGAAACACCTGTAGTGTTCTCTTTTCCAGATACTGAGCACACATGGACCCCACATGCCTGGCTTCTCTGTCCCCGATTTTGTCTCGACCTGGCTGCAGACTCAGCCACCCTGAGCATGGAGACTGATCCTGGCCCAAGGGAAGGGAGCCTCAGGAGCCCTTGAGTGGCAGCTTAACAGTTTGGTCAGGTTCCATGGATCCCCTGGTGCCCTTGGACATCTCATCCACCGGACCTGGGTCCCTGCTGCTAGGTCCTTAAATTATTGCATAGTTTTCCAATGTTTTCATTCTTCTCTCTCCTAGTCACCCCAGCAGCTCGCAGCCAAACTTCCAATTTTTTAGTCACTAAAATCCTAAACCATGTCTCCATTCACTCTGTGGTTAGGCCCCTTTGCTTCCTGTTTTCTCAGTGACAGATGTCCTACTCTTTCTGCAACTAGGTCTTCTCTCATGCCCAGCAAGCTGTGGTTCAATACTAATACCCTTAACTTGCATCTTTGTGCAAATTACAAAAGAATACCCCCTCTGGCTGTGCACAGCCTGTGGGCATCTAATGTCTAATAGCTCAGCAGCAGCTAGATTTCAACCATGACTTTCCCCTTTGGCAAGTGCCCTTGTTCATGGCTCACCTCCATACCTTTCCCAGGTGGCCTGATGACACCTGTGTCCATTCAGCCCTTGGATAAGCCCTCATCTATTCAGGTCTCTGCCGGTTCTCAGTTCACAATGATGCACACTTGAGACTGTGTGGAACACGGCCAATAGATCTTACATCCTGCCTTCCTTCCTCTTTGTGCTTATTGCTCAGTTTGCGATTATCATCTGCAACCATGTGCCCAAGTGAACAAACCTAGAACAGACCCTCCAGCTCTAACTACCCATCAATGTCTGGGTATTTCAGTCTAGTCCCATAGGTGCCCTAAGCCTAAGCCTCCCAGACCTAGCCATCTTCAAACATGCCACGCCTTAATGGAGACACACAGGGACCCACAGTGACAGATGCAAAGGCCTCAGTCTTCTTCACCTCATTAACTACCCCTTTTTTAAGTTGGTCTTTATTGCTAATTAGATGGTCCAAACAAATGGGGGCAGCATCATTTATATACCCAGAACTTCCACCCCCTGGCAGCAATGATCGTGTAAATAATATCGCAGATTATTAAGCACTTACTAAATGCCCAGCATAGTACCAAGCCCTTTTCCACATAATGATGAAATCAAGGGTATTATCACCCCCATGCTAGAGATGTTTAATACCCAGGGCAGTAGCCAGAATTCAAACTGAGATCCGATTTCAAATCCACAGTTTTAAATTGTGTTTAATGATAGACTAGAATTACTATATTTTTAACTATAACAGTGTGAATTAATATATTCACTTAATACAAGGGGATGATACCCATTAAATGTATGCATTTAACAAATACACTTACTTAGAACATTAAAAAACTATTCATCTCACAGTTAAAGAGATAAATCTTAAGGAATCAGTAATTTGGTTGCTGGGATTTTCTGCTGGAAAGACTAGAAAATTCTCAATAGGCCATAATTTAAAGATTTAAAGACTAGCGCATACAAATTTAAACAATATGCAATATGTTTACAATATGTAAACAATTATACCTGAAAAGACTAAATTTAAATCTGAAGCTATAAACTACTGCTATTTAATACAAATCAAGAAAAATACTGTGACAATACAGAGTAAATTAATAGAAAATTATAATTTGATTTATGCTCCCCTCCAAAAATAACAGAGTTGTATAGTTTCAACAAATTGGACCAACTGTATAAATTCTGACTGATTTCTAAATATATAACTGTTTCTTTCTGTATGGCAGAAAAGGAACATAAGTAACTTTCTTTCCCTTCACTCCTCCAATTCTTCCACTAATACCATGATATGAAGCTGGTTGCTACAGGTACACATACCCTCTCAGTTTCCCAAGGAAGTCTGTGATTTTGCTAGATTTCATCCTTATATGTGTAGACAGACGTTTTTTACTTAGTTAAAGCTAAGCCCTCACTATCAAGGCAGATTACCAAATCCTCCCCTGAAAATCGGGTGTGCTCACTACAAAGAATATAAAAAGGACAGAAATGACTTTTCAGCAGAATTTTGTTTTTTAATAGCACAGCCGGACACAGTAAAATCATTCAGCTAATAGCAACTGTACTGCACAGCAAAAATAAATGAACTAGAGTTCCTGTTTTCAAGATCTCGCCCTTTAGACCAAGCTCCATTGCAAATACACAAAGAAGCTTTTAAGGGAACTTCTGATGTTCCTATTATTTTTTCATATTTTTTTCCGGGGCCCATTTCTTCTCTTATGGTGAAAATTTTCTCTTATTTCCTTGTATTAACATCCTACCGATAAGATACCAACCTCCTAGAAGTATTAGTTATTGTTAACATGGTGATGATTATTGAGATAATTTTGTGCAATAAAATTCACTGTTTTTAAGTGTACTATTTGATGAATTTTGGAAAATATATGAAATCAGGTAATAACCATCAAAGTCATCATACTAAACATTTCCATCAACCCCAAAAGTTCCTTTGTTTTTCTTCATAGTAAATCCCTTTCTCCTACTTCCTGGCTCCTAGCAACATAATCTATCACGATAGTTTTGCTTTTTCTAAAGTTTTATATAAATGGAATTATACAGTATATATCTTATTTCTGGCCTCTTTCAATTAACATATTTCTTTTGAAAAAAGTTGTCCAAATTCATTCTTTTTTATTGCTAACTATTAATAGTATTATATTGGATGGCTATACAACAACTTGTTTATCAATTTACCAGAAAATAGACATTTTATTTCTTTGCAATTTTTGGCTATTATAAATAAAGCTTCATTGAACATTCAAGAACAACTCTTTGAGTGGATATATATTTTCAAGGGTCATATAGTAAATATATATTGAACTTTATATGAAAACTTTATATTGCATTCTGGTGCCCACTTTTGCACAGCACATTTATTTCAGTTTAAAATGAAAAAGCCCCTACCAATAGCAATTCAAATTACTGATGCTATTGAATAATACAAATCATAGACCAAGGTAAGAATCTCTTAATCAAACATTTCATAATGCATATATACTTTACTTTGGGATTTGGGGAACAGAGCTCATGGTCTGGTGAGGGAACTAAGTTATACTATTTTTAAATTATTTTATTATCTGTTATGAGAAGTAAAGCAAAATATTTTAGACCCCTGCTATTCAAAGTGTGGTCCATGGATCAACAGAATTGGCATCACTTGGGAAGCGGGTAGAAATGCAGACTCTCAGCCCCTCTCTTTGATCCACTGGGTCAGGACCTGCATGTTAGCAAGACACCCCCGTGATCTGTGTGTTTGAGATGTACTGCTGGAGAAGGTCAGAGGAAAGAGGAACTGTACCCAACTGAGAGGATCAAGGCTTCACAGAAAACATAGCTTTTGAGGGGAACTGGTAGTTCACTCTAAGTTTGATGCTACGTCTTTTAAAAGTCTTTAGAGCTTGACCTTTTAAATTTTTCAATCAACAGAATTTTCTCTGAAGAAACGAGTCAAACTCTCTTTGAAAATAAGTGGCTTTAAGAAAAATTTCCCTCACCATTCTAGGGCATGTTTGTGGTTCCTTGTAAGTTCCCTGGACACTGCCCTTCCTATATTATTTTCAGTCATATCCTTTCATCTATTATCAGTATCACTATGATTACTGCCATTTGTGAGAGAAAAGATGTGGGGCTTCTCCATTCACATTACACCTACAGCTGCAGTCCCTAACCTTTTTGTCACCAGGGACCATTTTCATGGAAGACAGTTTTTCCGTGGGCTGGGGAAGGGGGAGGATAGTTTCGAGATGATTCAAGTGCATTGTATTTATTGTGCACTTTATTTCTATTGTTATTACATTGTAATATATAATGAAGCAATTATACAACTCACCATAGGTTGGGGACCCCTGACCTACAGGACACACACTTCATTCTGCATCTCTTTTGGATTCACCTACAAGTGCCAATTACATCACCGCCAACTGTTTACAATATTTCCAATTATTGCTATTCACAACTTGGAGTCAAGAATTACAGATCTTAGAGCTGGAAAGACCACAAGCGTTGAGGGCATTTAGACAGAGTGAGGTCTTATGTACTATATTACAGAAGAGGCAGCCAGGATTTAGAAAAATTAAAACACTTGTCAAAGGTGATCTTGCTAATAAGTAGCAGAGTGTGTGGCATGAGAGACCATTTTTATCTGGGTTCCCCTCCAGCACAATTCCTGTCTTATCATGCGTGCACAGTAATATTTACTTATTCAATGAGTAATTAAACAAGTCAATAAAGGAATGAATTAATTAACATCTCTAAACCCCCACGCATCTTGGTTCTGTTCCAATCTTGTCTGATCTCTATGGTTTTCAATTCCTGAACCACGTTCCCCTGGGGGTCACTGCACTGGCCTGGGCCTCACATCGCTAACCTCTCTGCCTGTGCTTCTAGATTTCCCCTTCCTCCTCCGCCCACCTAAATACAGGTGTTCTCAAGCTGCTATCTTAATCCTGTTTCCTAAACCCATGTTCTCTTTACTTCTTCCCTTTAGCAACTGGCAGTAATCTATAATCTTTCTTCCCTTTAAACCAGCCCACATGCTGTATCTGGCATAAAATCTTCAAAGTGCAGCTCCTATCTTGTCACTTAGCCTAGCATTTAAGTCTTCTACAATTTTGTTCTCCCATCTTATTTTCCATCATCTTCTTCATGCAATTTATTCTTTGTAGGCAGCAGCATAATTAGGTGTTAAGATTGCTTCCTTCCTTTGCAATCAGACCCCCTGAGTTTGAGTCTTAGCTCTTCAGCTGACTAGTTGTATCACCCTAGGAATTTGCTTCACCTCTTCATACTTCAGCTTCCTCAGCTATAAAATGGGAAATAATAATAGTACCTAATAGAGCTATTATTATCTAAAGCACTTAGATAAGTATCTGACATATGGTAAGGTAATCTTGTTTTAATGCTTCTTTTAAAATGAGTGAAATATTAGCTGGCCATACACCAAGCCCTCCCTAAAAAACTAGGTTCATAATATCCTGGTAGAGATGCTAAAGAGCTCATGACATTGTGTGCTAATAATAGCCTCAAAAAATTAAGTTTACATTACTGTGCTATTATTGCTGCACATTCATTTTGACATTTTAAAGTATCTGTGACAGGAAGTCTTATTCATCTGCTTTTGAATACAAAATGAAAGGCATTCAAAATAGTAGTAATTCATTGGCAAAACTCAGAGTAGACCCTATTTCTGGTTATATAAACCACACCTTTTTATGCTCTTCATTATAAAACTTCTCTGAGACTTAGTAAAAACAAACAAACAGAAAACCCGGATTTGTAATTGGTATTTCAAATTTATATATTGAAGGAAAAAAATAAAATGAAGAATTCTACAAAATATCTGAGCTGACAAATAAGTTTCATCTTCCACTCTCATATGGACACATTTTAATGTTGAGACAGATTCACATATTGTGTCCTTGGCTTAGAAGCAAACATTGTGGTGACTCAACAGTGTCTAACAAGGTAAGGATGAAGACTGGAATGTGTCAGCCCTAAGCTAGAGAATGAAGGCAGAAGAATAAACACTGTGCAACAGATGGCAATAAAAATGGTTAAAATTTACTAAACACTTATGTGACAGAACTGGTCTAAATGCTTTAGATCTACAATTCTTTTAATCCTCAAAACCACCCCTTAAGAAAGGTGTTATTGTCATCTCTATCACAGAGATAAAGACACTAAAGCACATAGAAGTTATAACTTGTCCCAGGATACCCAAGTAGTAAGTGGCAGAGGTGGGACTTGAACCCAGGCACACACCAGAATCCATGTTCATCAATATATGACTCTCAAAATACTTTCATCTTCTTGATGCCAGAAAATGGAAAGATCGACAGGAAAGGTAGCTCCACAAATCACTGAGATGATTACAGCCCAGATTCCATTAAATTAAGATGTTGCTGTCAATAAGAAACCTCCAGGCTAGGTTCATGGTACTCAAGAGTTCTGCAAGTCCAGGGCTTCAGGTCTATGCTGAGGACAGGCTTTTAAACTGTCGTGAATAATCTCAGTATGAACAAGCAAGAGCTCAAGAGATTGCCTAGGACTAAATCACAAGACCATTGTGAATCTACGTATTTGCCAGTGCCACTAAAACATAAGGTTCCCAGTCAGTAACTGTCTTTCATGAAAAGATCTCCAAACAAGACTGTAATGTAACAAATTTGCTAGTAGAATAATTATTCTCTGATGAACTTTAATGAATCAGAAAGACTACATAGATTCATGGGTAAAACATGTAGCTAATTCGTGTTAGACATTTGAGCTCCAGAGCTTTCTCAAAACAAAATTATATACTGGTGTCTGAAATTTCTGCATGGGGTTCCAGGAATAGTAAGGAGAATAAGCCTAAAAAATTACACAGTACTTTAATGAAATTATTATTAATTGTTGCATTTAAAGACAAGGAAGGAACTAGAATTAATTCTACTGAGAAAACAAGGCCCAAAGAGGGCAAGCCTCTCGCCCAAGTTTACACAGCTTATTAATAGCAGAACTTCTACAATATCTGTGATGCATGTAATGTTCTAGTGTTAATTTAAAACAGTTTATTACTTCTCATTTACATTTTGGCTTACAACAGTCCCAAAGAAGGCCCATTCAGATTGAAAATAAAAATATTTAAAATTAAACAGCTTTAGCATATGCTCGTTATATTTAAAAGTCTTATAGGCACTCTGGCCACCTGTAAAACTAGTAAGAGGGAAAATGACAGGCAGCTGTATTCACAGAAGGAGAGGGCATTTTAACATCACTTACTAGAAATAGAAACATTGTACAAAAACATTTCAAGTGTTCAAACTTAACATTTAAGGACTCTGAGACAATGGTGGTGTTGCCTTTGCTTACCTGCACTTTTAGGAATCTGTTTCCCAAAGGCCCTCTGTTCCAGCAGGTGAAGAATATGGTAAGCAGGGACCAGGATGCCAAAAGAGGCTGTCTGCTAAATTTGGGGGGCTTCTGTACCAGAAATTATCCAAGACCGAAGGGTTGTGCAGCTTCTTCACTAGCAAGTACTGAAATAAAATACAAAGACAGCATACGTCTAAGAATGGCTCAGCTACCCAAGAAAAATTTAAGGCCATTAAAAAAAAACCCCAGTATTTAATGAAAACACTATTTTAGTATTCTGATCTCCTAAAAACTCACTTCTAACTTCCTCAAAAATGTTCTATTGGATGATAAAATTACCAAACACAAAGCAAAAAATCCAAAAGCAAAACCAATAGCACATATTACATTACAGTCGTTCATGACTAGTTTTCCAAAGGATCCAACTTAGTCTCCTTGAAAATAATAACATATCCAGCTCAATTAATCCAAAGCAACCTGGTAAAAGAGAACCATTTGTCTTATTTTTCAGCTTCTCTCCACACATACACACAGCTTTACTGTTACATACAGAGGGAGAGAAGGAGCTACTGCTCTTTAAACCATCAAAAGAAGAAGGGAACAGAGGGAGAAGAGAGAATGAGGAGGAGGTTGAGAAGAATAAAAATATCTAGAAGAGAGCGAGGAAAAAGGAAGTGTGGGTGAATTATTGAGAAGAGCAACTAATTTAAGAATGTGCTGTGGGCTTACTCAAAAAAAAAAATGAAAAAAAATCTCAAACTGCTCCTGCTACAGCTTTTCTCACACAAGACTAACCCTGACACACACACCCACACCAAAAACTGCATGCACTTGAAAAGGCTAAAATATGCTATTCTGGTATTTTTGACTATTTAAATTGAAGGCACTTGAAAAACAGCAGGTGCAAGAAGATCATTTTGATTGTTGTGCTGTTTCTTAAAAGCAGATGAAATTCCCATATGAAAGATACTTTCCTTATACTAGAAAAAAAAGGTGACATCCTTATCTTCAATGACAAGCAGTTGAGACAGACCTTATTAGGGTAACTTTTCTTATCTTTTAAGGCTCCCCACATAATTTAGTCATATTATCACAGTATACTATTCTTTGTTCAACCTAATATATAAGTACAGGCAAACTAAGAGATATCGAGGTCCACAGTTTCAGTTGATCCTCTAGATGGGTATCAGTCATTTATGACCTTAAGGGTGCCTTGGTTTGGGTTAGGTAGAAGAATGTAGATTCACAGTAATAAGTGGTTGAAAAGCAAGAAAGCATTGTTCAGGCACATTGTCAAAGGTGTATTTTTCCATATTTCAGTGGAATCTTTCTTAGCATCAAATGACTTTAAAATGTCATCTACTGAGAGCTCAATCAATTCCATTTGTAGTTCTTTAGGTGCTTTGGTGATAACAACTAGATGAGACTGAAATGCTAATATGAGTGTGATGTCATGATTCTCAAAGTCAGTGAACATTTCTTTGCATTCTCTAATTAATAGGTCTATAACAGCTGCATATTCTTCAAATGATTCGTGTATATCATCCTGCTCATCAGTGACCTTTGCTAACTGGGGAAAATATTCATCTGAAATTTCTTTTTGAAGAATTGTTTTGAAAAAAGATAGCTTGAAATTTTTTTTTTGGCCACATATCATATATAGACTTAGTTTTATCTTGCAAAGAAATATGCAAGTAGTTTTGATTCAACATGATATCACAGAGAAATACTGCATTCCTATAGAAATCTTCTTTCAATAATTCACATTGTTGATTCTGTTCTTCATAAAATTTAACTATCTGTTCTAGTAGAAATAAAATTTTGGCTAACACCTGTCCCTGAGATAGCAAAGCACTTTAGAATGATATGGCAAATCCACACTGAATACCCCATCATTCAACTTTAACATGTTACAAAATGGACGATGCCCTGTTGTATTTGCACAAATATAGTTAACAATACTTATAACTTGTTGCAAAGTGTCACTTAAAATATTAATAGTAGCTTTAGCACAGAGGTTTTGCTGATGCAAGATACAATGAAAAGAAATGATAGCATCTAGATCTGTTAATACTTTTACCTGTGCAATAAACCCTTCGTGTTTTCCTGTCATGTACAGGAGGTATTTTCATGTACAGAAGGTGTACCATCTGTACATACACTCACTTCATTTACCAAATTTAGTCTAACTTCATGACATTTATCTTGAAACTTGTTGAAGATACCTATTCCCCGTGTTTAGTTCATAAGAGTGCCCAAAGTGAGTAACTCTTCATAGCAAAGAAAATTTTCTGTTATGATCCAAAAGCAGTATAAAACCTGTGCTAAGTCAGTATTATCAGTTGATTCATCCAAAGTGATTGAATAATATATACTTTCCTTTCGAAGTACTGCATGAAGTTCTGTTATGTTGAAGGCTAATTCACGCTGCTGATCAGTTATGGTTCCCTTAAAAGAGGCAGTTGTTTGTACTTTGAATGTTATCAGGGTCTCAGCATCCTACAACTTTGACAGTGCATCCTTTCACAATTTCTACATCACTGAATGGCTGCCCTTTTTTCCCTAGTATATAAGCTACTTTATAAGTTGCTTCAGTGGCATTATTTCCAGGTCTTACTGCTGCCTAAAAGAACCGTATCTGCTTTTGCTTTTCGTCTTTTCATTTCTGCAATACAACCTTTCCTGCCTCTTCCTCTAATTTAAAATATTTGTGGTCCTTATGAGTATTATAATGATGATGAACAATGAATTTCTTTAATGTTGATATTGCAGTATCACAAAGCAAGCAAATCATCTTTAGCAAAAACAAGATAATATTGCAATTCCCAATCCTCATTAACAAAATCTATTTTCTTCCTTCAGTGTTCTCTTGGTCTTCTCTGACATGATGGACTGTTAAGCAGACAGAATTTAAAAATACTGTCGAGCTGTGCAACTATTCAAAAATTCCACTTCAAACAGAAACACAGCACACGATGTCAAAAGCTGATAACTGACTGGCATACTCGACCCCCATAAACTCTCACCAACCAGCCTCAAGCAGTAGTGGTGCCAGTCAGGTGTGGGAAGTGAGAACTAAATCATGAGTATAGCAGCTGTCAATTTATCCCCTATGGCTTACTAATGTTCTAATAGTGCTGGTTAATCTGGGAGATTATTTCATTGAAACTTATTTTATTCTTTGGTATTTAAATACATTCATTTTAAAAATAAAATTAAAATATAAAAGAAGAACAAAAGTGTATTAATAAAAAGATTTGTTTGTAAAATTCGGATTCAGTCAAAAGGCTGCATTTAAAGATCTAGAAGGCCACGTGTCACCCAAAGGCAGCAGGTTCCCCACCCTGGTTCAGGCCTTGCTCCGGATCAGGCTCTGGTTGAGAATATTGTGCCTGGTTTGATCCTCTATCAAGACCACTAAAATGTTCTCCATATCAGCAATAAGTGCTGTGTCACTTTTTTATCATGTGGGTAGCAGTTTAAAAAAGACATCGGGGGGGGGGCATGGGCAATATACGTAACCGTAATATTTGTACCCTCATAAT
>VBSM01000272.1:71424957-71438710 GCA_008086735.1 Cheirogaleus medius
TATATGTAACCTAAACATTTGTACCCCTATAATATGCTGAAATAAAAAAAATTTTTTTAAGTGACCTACAGAAAAAAAAAAAAGAATTTTCTTTGCATTCACAACTTGGCTAAATGTTTGGTGCAAGAGGCCTAGTTTTCATCCTATCTCAGCTTTCCAACATGCCTTTCTCACTAAGCTTAATCATTTCTAGTTTTTGATTTAAAGTGAGAGATGTATGACTCTTCCGACGATACTGTAGGGTTACTAATTGGCCTAATTTCAATATTGTTGTGTCTCAGGAAATAGGCCCAAAGAGAGGGAGAAAGATGGGGAATGGCTGGTCAGTGGAGCAGTCAGAACACACACATTTATCAATTAAGTTTGCTGTTGTATATTATAGGTGTGGTTTGTGGTGCCCCAAAACCATAACAACAGCAACATCAAAGATCACTGATCACAGATCACCATTACAGATATAATAATAATAAAAAGTCTGAAATATTGTGAGAATTACCAAAATGTTACAAAGAGACATGAAGTGAGCGCATGCTGTTGGAAAAATGGCACTGAAGGGCTTGCTAGACACATTATTGCCACAACCTTCAATTTGTAAAAAACGAAATGTCTGTGAAGTGCCATAAAGCTAAATGCAATAAAATGATGTATGCCTGTAACTGGCTCTAATGCTTTTTGGGTCTTTATCTTTTAGTGAGGGCGCCTGTGCAACATAAAACTTGTCAATAAATCTGTATGCTTTTCTCCTGTTTTTTTGTTTTGTTTTGTTTTGTTTTGTTTTAGACAGGGTCTCTCCCTTTGCCTGGGTTAGAGTGCAGTGGCATCAGCCTAGCCCACAGCAACCTCAAACGCCTGGGCTCAAGCGATCCTACTGCCTCAGCCTCCCTAGTTGCTGGTACTACAGTCATGTGCCACCATACCCAGCTAATATTTCCATTTTTTGTAGAGACAGGGTCTTTCTCTTGCTCAGGCTGGTCTCAAACTCCAGGCCTAAAGCAATCCTCCCACCTCGGCCTTCCCAAGTGCTAGGATTACAGGTATACGCCAACACACCTGGCCTTTCTCCTATTAATCTATCTTATGTCAATATAATTCTTGGCCCCACCTTGGTACCATAAGAGGATGGAGGTGGAGTTTTTTCCGGCCTCTGTACTCTCTGGTGTTAGTAGAAAATATTTGTTATTTTAAAAAATTCTTAGGAAACAAATATTTAAAAAACGGTGAATATTTTATTTTAGAAATCACTTATGAACTCTAATGTCCATCAGCAGGCAAGTAATTTGATTATTATGAAAATTATATAGTAACATAAAAAAGTCAGATTTTACCAAATAAAGAAAATTTTTAAAAGTTGAGTATACTAAGATTATTTCTATGTGTTTTATGTATGTGTGTATAATACATGCCAATAAGTCCTCACTTATCATCCATCATTCGTGGGAACAGCAACTTTAAGCAAAACAATATATTAATATAAGAAAACAATTTTTTTCTCATCAACATTATAAAAAAATAATACTGAACAAAATGACATTATTTGAGGACCTGCTGTATGTCATTTCACTTAAAGTTCCCCAAACTGAAAGGCATTAGAGAAAAATAAAACCAGTTGATGTGCTGAGCTGTATATTACAGGGCATTTTTTCCTTAAAGTAGATATGTTTTAAAATTTGCAGAGAAACAGAAAATACTTATGTTCATATATTTCTATGTACATTTCACTTTGAAGTGCTAAGTAGTTGATAAATTTAGAAATTAGAAAATAAGAAAAGTAGTGCTATTTAGTGGCTACTATTATAATAGAGAAGTCTTGACTATGAGACAGAATTTTGAACCTAAAGAAATTATGGATTATGGTAAATTTGTGCCTTGGAATTATTTTCCTGAAATGTATAGAAAGAACAGTTCCTTGGTTTCTATTATCTTCTATTCACTATTATCTACTACTCACTAGAGTAAAGGATCAATCACCATTTCAAAGTTAGAAGGGCCCTTTAAGATAATTTAGACTGAATAGATTGGTAAAGAAACCTCAAACAATGCCAAACCAGGAAAAGCTGGGGGATGGGGATTCAGTTACACTTGGAGAAGCATAAATCAAGGGAAGAAACAAAATAGCCCAGTCTCATGTCTGAAGAGCCTGGTTCTGAAGGCTACCTACCAGGCATTTAAGCCAAGGTCAGTGAATGCAAAATTCAAGGACTTAGGTTTGAGCTCAGTATGAAAAAGAACATGCTAATATTTAGGCTGCCTAAAAATAATACAGGCTGCATTGTTGGGTAGTGGGTCACTCGTTACTAAAGATATTCTCTTCTAAGGACCACTTGGCAGGGCATGCAGGGTAGTGCTTAACAAACTTTAGTATCCATTGGCATCACCTGAACATCTTGTTAAGATGCTGATTCTGACTTGGCAGGTCTGGGGCTGGGCCTGATTATCTGCTTGGTCAGCAAGCTCCTCAGTGATACATACCAGTGCTGCTAGTGTGTGGCCCATGCTTTCAGTGGCAAGGATGTAGGGTAAACATCCTAGGGCATTAGAATGTTACTTATTGTGGTCATTGCACAGACTCTTCCAACTACATGATTTCAAAAGTCTTCTCCAACCCTGATTTTGGGGCAGATGATTAATAAATAGGTTAAGTGGCTATCAGCAGAGTTTTGTGAGTACACATGTTCAAATTTCTAAAAAAGCATTGTATCCTAAACCCTTAAGTTCACAGCAGTAATTAATTTTCACAATTCTAAAGAAGAGATGTTTCACTTATATTAAAAAACCGTGCTCTTATTCTTAGCTTAGAAAGTAACTGAAACCAAATAAATGTGCTCCAATTAATGAATGAATTATTTCAGTATACTACAGTTAATGGAAATGCAGGATTTGAAAAAACTTGGCTCTGAGTAATTTTTCCCAGAGATTTCTCTTATAAAATTGTGTCTCTAAAGGTGGTGGGGAAAGTCTCCCAAGGCCACAGTTTGTGGTCTTCTCTCCAGCTCCCTACCACCTACATGAACCCCAATAATTCTTTCAGTGCCTTGAAGTCTTCTGTATCTTGCTTGGTCATATTTTTCTGTGCTCCTCACCTTATCTAATAAATTTGGGCTTTCAATGGTACAAAATTCTATGTGATGCCTCTCCTGGAGAAATATGCTGATATCTGAATAAAAAGCCCTTCCTCAAATTTGAAAGCATTCTTATGTTTCTCTCCCAGAGTAAATAAATCTACAACTAACAGGAAACCAGCTTCCTGCTTCTCCTCTGACTCTGAAAGTCCTCATTTTCATTCCAAAGTTACAAATAGGTGGGGCCTGGTGACGACTCACACCCATAATCCTAGCACTCTGGGAGACTGAGGCAGGAGGATCATTTGAGGTCAGGAGTTCCAGAGCAGCCTAAGCAAAAGCGAGACCCCTTCTCTACCAAAAATAGAAAAAATTAGCTAGGCGGGGTAGCGCATTCCTATAGTCCCAGCTACTAGGAAGGCTGAGGCAGGAGGATCACCTGAGCCCAGGAGTTTGAGGTTGCAAGGAGCTAAGATGCTGCCACTGCACTCTGCCTGGGGTGAAAGAGTGAGACACTGTCATAAATAAATAAATAAATGTTACAAATAACATTCCATCCGAAACTACTTACTATGTTGAGTTATTCTGAATGAACTGAGATTATTCTGGCCTTTAAGAAGTATCATCTCCTGTTTGTTAATTTTTCTCCTTATCTCTTCTGCTATTTTTAAAAGAAAGAAATGGGTTAGCTTGAGGGTAAACAATCAGATGAGCATATATCAAATCTTAACATTCTCATGTTGGAAACTGTCATGCTTTCCACAGCAAATGAAAATATGTGACAATACATATACCACTATCCAACAGATGATCTCCTAAAGCCAATTACAAATATGAGGTGAATCTTAACTTGGAGTACCTGATAATTTATTAGTATAAATAAACCAATACATATGGTATATATATTTTTATGAAATTATACAATCAATACTTCCTAAAACCAGTAGGCTAATCCCTCAGGCAAAGTGCATTTCAAATTCATTTCTCGATAAAATTAACTGAACGTTTTTACCTCCCCGAGTAAGTGTTGATTTATTCAATAAAGAATTTCCCAATGCCTACACTATGCCAGTTCTATGGACTGGGGATCCAGCAATGAAAAAGAAAAACTGTTTACAACCTAGTGAGAGAAGCAGACATTAGCCAAGTAGATCACAAGTAATTATCAAATTACAACTGTGGGGGACTCGGACCTGACCCAGGGAGGGAAGGACAGCAAGAGTATCTGAAAGATGAAAAGGAGTGAACCAGATGAAAGAACATTCCAGGCAGAGGAGACAGCAGCATTTGCAAAGATTCTGAGGTGACAATAAAAATTGTCTACTGGAAGAACTAAGCCTGCTGATGGACGGTGGGGGTGGTGATGAAAATAATAGCTCATATACTACATTCGAGGCTTCACTGCACATACTCATGTAATCCTCCCAACAGCACTGAGCGGGGCACTATTATTCTCATTCTGTAGATAGAGAAACTGAGGTCTGGAGAATTTAAAAGACTTGCCCAAGGTCTCAGGATAAAAGAGATTAAGACTGGTTTGGGCTTAGATAATTTCCTGCTGGGATCTTCATTCCTAACCTCTAGGCTACTACAGCTTCCCAGGAACAAGAACAACTTAGAGCTCTCCTCATGTCAAAATTTATCCTCTTAATTTTCATTTTTCACAGAATGACATGGTGAAATATTAGATGTATTAAACAAGAGCTTCAGTCTCATTCCCAGAATCTTGATAAAGGTATGGTTCCTCATTGGAATCTATTTCATTAGAAACTATTACACAGAATTTGTTTTCTACAAAAATATTAATGAAGTCCAAATGTTAATATAATAAATGTACATAAGCCTCTTAACCAAAATAACCATATCTTCTCAAGGATATTTTTAACTAGATTTATGATTTCTTTCCTATCCCTATTCCTCTTCTCCCAGGGACAACCAGTATCATGAATTTGATGAATAGCCAGTCCACTTTTCTTTTCTTTTTTCTTTTTTTTTTTTTTTGCCAGTCCACTTTTCATGCATACACATATACAAACACAATCATAAACATTATGATGTATATGACATTATTTTAAATGTTTAACATTTACATAACAAATACATAATATTCTGAAATTTATATTTTTCACTCTATACTTCTGGTTTTGAAGTCTATCCATATGATGCATAAAGATCCAGTTCATTCTTTTTAAATACTGTAGTGTATTCCATGAACCAAATATATCACAAAGTTATCCATTCCCTGAAGTAGACATTTAGATTGCTTTCAGAGAATTGTTTACCTAAATGTCATTTTGGAGTCAAATCTCTTCTTGCCAATCTGGTAAAAACAGTTTACTAAACCCGTGAATCCTACAAATTCTTAAAAATACTTAAAAATTATAATTTCATTTTTAAATAGAGTTTTTTTCCCTAGCATAAACCTTTGGTAGTTCAAGTCATACAAAAATACCTAGATATTTAAAATACTATGAATCTCTGAAAACAGAAAGTAAACAGTATTTTAAATGAAGAAATAAACTTCTAGTGTATATGAATCTATAATAATCCTTTTGAAAATAAAACATATTGAAGAGAAAGTAGGTACAGAAAATAGTCTTCTGACCACCACTTTCTCTTCCTGATAACCACACTGACTGGGCAGAAAAATCAGTGCTTTGGAGAAAGTAGATAAACAAACCAAAGGTCCTCTGGAATGCTTTGTTCTGTGTTCTGGCCAGAAAATAATCCAAGGCACAACCTTACAGAAAGGTTCCTAAATTTTTTTTAGAACCAAGGGATTGTGAAGTGCCTACTATGTGCAAAAAACAATGTTTGATAAAGGGGACAGTTAAACATAGCAATAAAACATTTGGTCTTTGATGTTGAAGTGGTTAGACCTATAAATGGTGTAACTATAAAAATGATCTATGTATATTAATGGCTATTTTTAGCTCAAGGACACAGTAACAAGGTTTATTACCAAACATAAACTGAAGTCAAGTTTACAAATATGTGAAGACTCATCTATGGGATTCTTAGATCTTTAACATCATTTTTTATTAAAAAGTATCTGAGGGATGGGGGAGGAAGAGCAAAAACCCACCTAACCGGTACAATGAATGCTATTCAGGTGATGGGCACACTTATAGCCCTGACTAAAGCCATGTATCAAAAATATCTGTACCCATTTGATATTTTGAAATTGAAAAAAAAAGAAGTACCTGAGAAAACCTTAACAGGCAGATCTTTCAAAACATGGGTGACTATTTACTAATGATTGCATTCTTCACAGTATAAAATAACATAGTCTAGAAAATCCAAAAGGAAAGTCGAAGATAGGCATTTCTCTTCTGGGGGAGAAGGGAGAAGAAAAGTCTCTTCTCCTAGCAGAAGTGTACAGAACTCCCAAGAAGGTAAATAAAAAGAAATGTGGGTTCCCAATGAAAGGAGTCATTCCCAGGACACTGGGGGTCACAGTGAAGTCCGACTATTTGGCCCTAATTTCACAAACTAGAAAAATATTTTAGTCCATTCTATAAGCAAGTAAAGGAGATATCACTTCTTCGAGATACCTGGCGCAAGCTTAAGAAATCCTCCTGGGCTTAGGAAAACCTCCCGAGCTTCAGGAGGCAGCCCTGAAATAGACTGAAATTGATCCCACTAGTAGTTTAGAGAGAAAACTGGCCAACCAGATGGAGCAGCTCCATCATACGTCCATCCATCCATCCATCCATCCATCCATCCATCCAAACATCCACCCCTCCCAGATATTCATTACCCATCTATTATGTGCCATGTTATCTTAGGGTGCAAGAACTGTGTGAGCTGAGAGAGCACACACATACTAAAGGCAAACCTATATAGCGCACATTTAAACACAAACAATTAAACATAACATAAACATAACCCTTTGTCCCACCTCTGACCTCTTGACTACAGGTTCAAAGTACACTACTTTATAATTTTAAAATTATATAAAATGTGTATTATATGGAATGTTATTAGCCTAAAACTCCCTCCCCAAAGGGGAAAATATTTTCTAAGTATAAACAACAAAAAACAGAAGCTGAAAGAGGCTGAACAGAATAGGAAATGGCAAGTCGACCATAAACCAAAACTACGATTACTTAACACTTCTAAAAGTTCCCTAGGTTTGCAATTTTTTCAAATGTCCCGAAGACTCTCCTATAGTTATGAGCAGGAATCTGTGGCTTCTGAAGAAAAAGGAAGGGGCAGTTGAGGAATGCACATCCACTCTGCAGGCAGTCCAGGCTGGGGACATTCAGACCGAAAGACGGTCTGTGCTAAGAGCATTTAGAAGAAATGCCACCAGTGGAGTCCCTACATCCCAAAGCAAGGTCCCAGAGGTCCCAAAGCAAGGGTGCAATTGGAGAGCACAGGAACTGACCTGGGCCTGTGGAGTTACCCTGGGGACTTCACAACAGTACCCTCCTTGTGATTCCCCTACCACCAGAAACTCAGCCCAAAATAAACATAAGATAGTTGTAAGGCAGTTTAAAGTGAATCCTTTGCTGAAGATAGTATATCATGTGGTCTAATATACTCTGCGTAGTTCCCCATTACTAACCAAAGCCTAATTGTTGGGCACCTTTTTGATCTGAGAGCTTTTTTATTTTCTCAAATAAGAATGGATTTTTGATATGCCTAAGTGCAGCAAAATGAAGCCTTTATTTACAACATGGTACACTCTCTGAAAAATAGGGATTTCATATAAAAAAAATAAGATGTGATTTTTTTTAAATCAAAGATGATTCTAGACCAGAGGAACTAGGGAAAACTGCACCAAAGATACGGCCCCAGGCTGGATCTGGAAGAGGTGTATTGACACCAGCAGAGACCCCAACGACGTGCAAAAGGGAAGATCTGCAAGGCTCAGCCTGGAGCACATCCAGCAACCAAAGTGACTCATTCTGAAAGTGCTATTGAAGAGCAGAGTTCAGAAATGACAAAAAAGCCATGCAATAGTAATGCAACCTCTATCTTCCTATGTGCTCATCACAGACAGGGAGCAACTCAGGGCAAGTGAGGAAGTCTGTGAGTCAAGTTTAGAGAGGAGCAGCCTGGACAGGCTACAGCCACTACTGAGCTGAGCACTTCCAGGACCAGGGCCAGGTGTGCTCAGGGGATGCAGAGACGAGGGCACCAGTCCCACTGCACACTCTCTGTATTAGTGTCCCAGGGCTGTCAGAACAAAGCACCACAAACTAGGTGGCTTAAAACAACAGATATTTATTGTCTCACAGTTCTTGAGGCCAAAACTGAAAACAAGGTGTTGGCAGGGCCATGCTTCCTCTGAAAACTGTAGGGAAGAATCCTCCCTGGCCTCTTCCCAGCTCTGGATGGTTTGCCGCCAACCTTGGGCATTCCTTGGCTTGTGGATGCATCACTCCGATCCTGTCTCACATGCATGCCAGTCACATTGGATTAGGGGCCCACCCTACTCCAATATGACCTTATCTTAACTTATTATATCAGCCATGACCCTGTTTCCAAATCAGGTCACAATCTGAGGTATTGGGATTAGGACTTCAATATATCTTTTTTCAGGGGGGCCACAAATGGACCTATGACCCCCTCTTTGAGGTGTCCAGTGCTCAGCCTTTACCAGAGGAACCCTGATGCTCTAGAGTCATCCAGAATACCTAGGTGCCAATTAATGTTAAAGAAAAACAGAAATAAATTAACCTATAGTGGCAAAAGTCAGAACAGTGGTTACATTTGAGGAGAGAAATAGTGACTGGGTGGGGGCACATGGTACCCCTCCTGGAGGGCCGCTAATGTCCTATTTCTTCATCTGGAGGCAACTTACTTGGGTGTATTCACTGAGAGGAAATTTACTGAGCTACACATATCATTTGTGTACTGCTCTCTGCGCCTGATGTGTTTCCATAAAAACTTTACATTAAAAAACATTAGAGAAGACGGAGCTGTGGAAGAACTAGGGGTCTTGGCAGCCCAGGTAGAATCTCAGAGAGGGGCATTCTCTGGGAGAAGTGACACAGCCAGGGGCTGGCAACTCAGCCCGGCTGGGTCAGACACTTGAGCTGTCAGTTCATCTGTGAGGTGCAACTCCTAGGAGGTTGGTGTATAGCTGGAAATGCCAAAGTAATTTATCTATAAAAAGAGAAATATAAGTGCCAAAGAGTCTGTATATTTGAACCAGTAGATTGGCAACTTTTATAGGCAAATCCACGAGTGATAATTAAAAAGTTGTTTGGTAAGCACAGACCCATACCAGGGTACATTCTCCTCCGCACAGCGCTGGAAATATGCTGAGCATTCTGCTCTGCCCTCTGTTTTCCTAGGCTCCTTGCGGATCTCTCCTCCACATTCCACTTTCAGGCTAATTACAGTTCAAGTAAGTTCCAGTGTTTTTTCTTTCACATTTAATTCTTCTCTGGGAATTTAAGCTCTTGTGGTTAGGGTGTTTTGGTTCTTAATGCTTAATTTCCAAGGAAGAGAAAACACCGCCAAAAGACAGAGTGAAAAGCTACTGGGCAACACTCAGACTTAGCAGAAAACATACTTTTGAAGTAAAAACATATATGATTTTTTAGAATTAAATATTAACACCAGATATTACATCAGCTGTGAATAACATATTGATATATCAAATCAAGGGAGTGGAGGGGAAAGGAAGCCAAAACTTAAGTGCAGTATCAACAAAGAAATACAAATAGAATATCAATTAAAATTTACATATAAATTATGAAAAACATAACTGTAGAAAACAAAGGCGTGAGTAGAAGCACCTGGCTTCTACATTTTATTGTATGAAATGTATTAATACAAGGGAGGTACTGAAAGTTTCCAGGCCATGGATATAGAGTGATTCTCTTGACTGTTCTCACAGGAGGTCTCTGCACTGGCAAAGCACATCTCTACTACTGAATTTCATACAGAAGTCACGAAAGACACTTCATACTTCTATCCTTTAAATGTCCAAGTTATTAAAAATGAGAGCTCTAATTATCAATTACATATTACCTTAATGTTTTCATCATTTTCTTACGAAAACAATAATTGGAAGAGATGTATTACGTGCCATGTGTAAACTCCAAGTCCAACTTTAGAAGCAACAGGCTGAATTTACCTGTTTAAACTGTCTATACAGATCTACCTCCCCATGTGCACAGGCTTATAGGACGACATAAATATATAAGCCCTAGGCCTCTAAGTCTGATCCAGCTGCCTCGTATGGCCTCTCCTGCCTCATTGCCTGAAATGCTTAACTTTCAAGGTTGTGCTCTAACAATACAAACTTTGTGCAGTTCTCAATCTCTACTTGACACTGTTTCATCCCTCAGGGCCTTTGATCATGCTGCTCCTGATGCCCAGAATGCTCTCCCTCTCCTCCCCCAACCAACCTGTTCCCCGCTATAAATTGGAATCATCTATCGGGATTCTGCTCTTTAAGGAATACTTCCCTTTCCTCCTCTAGCCTGCATTGGGGTAAGGATAGAAAAGAGTCAGAGAAAGAAAGCATATGTAAAGCTGTTTCAAGAATAGGGACAACTACAATTATCCTATTTTTTAAACCATAAAAAAAAAAAAACCCCAGACTACATGATAAGTTTTTAAATGAACATTTAGAGAGAGCAGTTTTTGCTCCTTAACCCATTTATTCTGAAAATTTCATAGTTCTATTCAACCAACAGCTTTTCCTTCCCTGATTCCACTAAAACCACGTGTGCATACACACACACACATACACACTCACACACATTACATCCCTCTGCTAGGTGCCCATGGATCCCTTCATAATAGCACAGTGCCTGGCATGCGACAGATATCTAAATATTTGTTGCTGTTCACTGAAGAATGATTAAAGAAATACAACATAGATAGATTAATATAGTCCAAACTGAAGTCAGGAAGAGAGGAAACAGACTTGAGAAAAAATTAGAGTTATATAAGACTAATCAGAAAGGTTTTATAGGGAAAGTTAATTTTTAACTATTTGAGGAAGAATAAAATTGTCATAATAGCTACAATAACAGAGTTATAATAGTAATCATGGCAGATAACATTGTTTAAATGTTCGCTACTTGACAGAAACTATGTTGAACTGTTCATATGTGTTTTCTTTTTAATTATCATAATAACTGTGATGTGGATATTATTTCAAATTTAAAGATAAGGAAAGTGAGGCTCAGAGATGTTAGACAACTTGTTCAGAGTTATGCAGTGATAAGCCATGAAGTTGGAAATGGAACACAGGTTATAATTTGGCTTAGATGGGAGAGTGTGGAGGGGAAGGAAAAAGGCACTGAGTGTCAAGCAACAGTCCAAACTAAAGCACTGGGAGGCCTGCATGGCTACAGGGTCAAATGGAAGAGTGAAAAGAAAGTTAGCAACATGCAATGGCAGAAAACTTCAAAGACCAGTAGAAGAAATTCTCTGGATTTTTTAGCAGAAAAAAAAATCCGTAATAAAAACCATGCTTGAGGAATGTTATTATGAAAGGTATACATACAGGAATATTGTTGGTCATAAGTAGACAGCTTAGGTATAAGAACTTGTTTAAGATTCTGATTATTTTATTTTATGATTAAAAAAGGAGAGCCCTACCTACTATGTAAAAACAGTTTTTTGCAACAGGTGGGCCAGCTTTGTCCTCCAAAAAATTCAGTGCATGGAAAACATTTATAAGTATTTCATGATCAGAAAGTATACACATATCACATATCTCCTAACATCCTGTTTATCAAAAATCTATTTATTTATTATTTACTTGTCACATAGCTGGGATAAAACAAGAAAAATTAGCTAAATCACTTTGACATTTACCTGAAATATTGGCTACAAATATCACAAGTATTTTGACAGCAGTGTTCTTTATCTCATAAGATCATTTATAACAGAAAGCTCTTTTAACTATCAAGCTTTATCAATTAAATAAAATTATAAATTAAATAAATTGCTGTTGCTGAAAAGCAGTTGAAAATCCATTCATGTCCTACTTGAATGCCTAGATTATCATCCCACTGCTCTCGTCTAAATGTTACTGGATAACTCATTTTCCAATTTTTAAATACAGTGAATTATCCATAAAAAGGAGTCAAGGAATTATAAAAATAAAATCTATGATTTATTTATTTATTTTTTGAGACAGTCTCACTCTGTTGCCCAGGCTAGAGTGCCGTGGCATCAGCCTAGATCACAGCAACCTCAAACTCCTGGGCTCAAGCAATCCTTCTGCCTCAGCTTCCTGAGTAGCTGGGACTACAGGCATGCGCCACCATGCCCGGCTAATTTTTTCTATATATTTTTAGTTGGCCAGGTAATTTCTTTTCTATTTGTAGTAGAGATGGGGTTTTGCTCTTGCTCAGGCTGGTCTTGAACTCCTGACCTTGAGCAATCCTCCCGCCTCAGCCTCCCAAAGTGCTAGGATTACAGGCGTGAGCCACCACACCCAGCCTGATTTTTTTATTCTTTGGCTCTGTGCTGACCATGGGCAATGTACACATTCCCAATCTCTGCTTTTTCCACCCTGCTAGAAATACTTAAAAATTATAATTTAATTTTTAAATAGTTTTATTCCCCTAAAGCAAAACCCTTTGGTAGTTCAAGTCATATAAAAATACCTAGATATTTAAAATACTATGAATCTCTGAAAACAGAAACTAAATAGTATTTTAAATGAGCAAATAAACTTCTAGTGTATGTGAATATGTAAGGACTCTTACATATTAAAGAATTGCACAAGATTTTAATAGAAGCATTTGAGACTTCCGTCTATGGAGCTGTCCTAAATTTTAGCAACAGAATATTTCCCAAGACGAAAATTCCACCAAGAAGTCAGAAGCAGTGGGCTGATATGGGTGAGGACTAAAATCTGATGAGACAGAAGGGGACTCTATAGAATCAGCTCTAAGTCAAGAAGGCTGTGCTTATATAGTGTAGTGTTCTCATGGGACAGGAGAAAACAAATATAAAAGTCAGAGCCTTTACTTAGAATTTTTTAAATCTGTATACAGAATACCTCTATCAACCAAGAGGCTGCCCTCTGAAGACATCGTTCTTTGTGAGAATCTCTGTCACCCTAAGTCTCAGCTAGAGCCTACGGCTAGACCCCCTCTCTTGGACCATTGCCTGTCTCTCCTTTCTCTGCTATGGGCTTCTCCTGACTCCTCCCAACTCTGGCAATCTTGATGAGAAGAGTATTTTTATTCCCCACAACATTTGTTTGTATCTCCAACTAGGTTAAGTGATACCTAATAGAAATCTAGGAAATATCATAATAAGCAGCTGGAACTTAAGCAGTGAAATCTTGGCCTACTAAAGTGCTTAAAAATAAATGCATGAAATCGTGAACATAAAAGATGTTGTACTATTATAAGAGGGAAATGATTTTGTTATTCACATTCTTGCCCCATTTATTTTCTCAGTAATGTAACCAATAACCTGACTAGCCCAATCTACATTATCATAAATTAGGAATTATGAAACTTTACTAAAAGTTTACTGCACATGAAAAAAATTGGAGAATATCCATCTGGTGACATTTACATGCCAATCTCTTCTTTGTCAGCATAAGTATACCACAATATTTTCAGGAAAAAAACCACTTTTCAGAACCAAAAGTGTTTTCATTAATATATATAAATCCACAGGGATGAATTCATTTTTTTTTTTTCTCCAAGTTGTTTTTCTCTTATTGTTTTGGTCTCAGTGTTTCTTCATTTGTC
>VBSM01000272.1:71438810-71464358 GCA_008086735.1 Cheirogaleus medius
ACAAGCACCACATGTACTCAGCAGCAAATTGGTATTAACGGATCAACACCTAAGGGATGAATTCATTTTTCACCTATTTTCTCCAATGGGTAAAGTATAAATCATGATCATTATAAAGATGTTACAACTGAGCTAATATACAGTCCCCGACTTAGAATAGTTCAACTTACAATTACCATTGTTTTTCACTTTTAGTACAGTATTCAATAAATTACAGGAGATATTCAACATTTTATTATAAAATAGGCTTTGTGTTAGATGATTTTGCCCAACTGTAGGCTAAAGTAAGTATTCAGAGCATGTTTAAGGTAGGCTAAGCTACGTTAGCATGTCTAGCATGTTCGGTGGGCTAGGAAGATTAAATGCATTTTAGACTTAATGATATTTTCATCTTATGATGGGTTTATCAAGATGTAATCTAATGGGAGGAGCATCTGTATTAACCCTGTAAGTCAATCAGTGGAGACTGATTAAGTCATTTGACAAATGTTTGCTGAATCTCTAATATGCTGGGCACTCTGCCGGGTGCAGAGGACATTGAGGTAAACTAGGCAAGGTACCACCACCGCCCTCTCAAACAGAAATATGTTCCAAATATTTTTGCTACTACATTGATCAAGAAAAAAAAGTTGAACATTAGTTGTTAGGTATGTGAGTTAAGTATGTAAGTTAACAAATGAGTGGGGTCATCTGGCTAAAGAATTTCAAAAACAAGTTTCTCTATAAAAATTGTGCCAGCTTCCCCAGAGAGTAATATACTGGTCATGATGAGACATCCTGAAATCAAAGGATAATTGATAAAATGCTGGGACCTTCTGTTTATTTCTAATAAACCAGCATTACTAGTTTAACAGAAATAATAAATTTAAGATAATTTTAATGCTACTAAAACTGCCAAAATCATATACAAAGACCAATAGAAATAAAATTCTCAGGTGTAGTATATTTCTATGACAAATATCGTAAGAGTCCTATACATTTCCACTGAAACTGTACTATAAACAGAGCATGAACCTCCCATGACAGATTGCATAGGAAGCAGCCCAGGAGAAAAGGAGCAGAAATTCAGGAAACGGCAAGGCCTTTGATTATTCACAACACTGCCTCTTGCAACAATGATTGTCTTGCAAAAGATACCAGTTATGTTTGACTAGATAATTAACTTAGTTTTTAGTATCTAGTTTCAGATGTCAACAGCCAATCCAGAGACTTCTTAGAGACACTAGATGTTCAGTCTGGAGAGCAGTTGAGAAATCAGGGCTAGTGATGGAGCGTTTCATGCATGAAGATGAAACTACATGAGTAAATGAGTATATTTCAGAGGATAAGAATACTGTACAGGGTTCTGTGAGCCCTGCCTGTGTGTGTGAATATGCCTATGCCCTGGCTTGGGGAAAGGAGGGGAAACCAGTGATGGACAATTAACAGGGAGAAGAAAAACCAACTGAAAGTGGAAGTGGAAGAGTGTATGAGTGTATGAGTGTGTGTGTGTGTGTGTGTGTGTGTGTGAGAAACAGAGAGAGACCCGAAAACCCACTGTCCACTGGGTGAAGACTTGGTCCCTAATCAAAAATCTTCACTGGCATCCCATTCTAGTTAGAATACAATTCAAACTTCTTTCCAAGGTTTGAAGGCTCCATAACATCTGCCTTCCATCTACCTTGTTGAATATATCTCCTCCCACTCTCCTCCTTTCACACTCTTCTTCAACTACAAGTTGTCCCGACCATTCTCTTCTCAAGCTGATCTTCTGCTTCTCAAACACCTCAGATTCATTCATGCCTCAGGACATCCACAGTTGCCAGCTGCCTCTGCCTGGAATGCTCCTCCTCCTGCTCTTCATTTGACTGGTTGCTTCTTGTCATTCACAGCTCAGTCAAATATCACCTCTTCCTCAGAGAAGCTCTCTGACTGCTCTAATGTAGCTTCCTCTATCCAGTCTCTAGCACACTCCCATGTTGTATTATCTTTGTGACACCCGTTCTATCTGAAATATGCTTTGTCACTTATTTGTATCTTCTTTATTGACTGTTGCCCACAGCAACGTAAGCTCTGTAAGAACAGGGGCTTTGTCTGTCTCGTACAACACTGTACCCCCGCCTCCTGAGAATATCTCTTGTTACATGGTGGATGCTCAGTAAATACTGGCTGACCATGAAGACAGTCACCAATATTCACTGCAAAGCCACTCTCTGCTCCCTTGTTGCTCCCAGATCCCAGCACAGTGACTATGCCCCACAGCCATACCAATCCCAGGGCTGCTTCCACAGCTGTGGAGCGACCCCACCGCCTTTGGAGGGGGTTCCAGTCTCCTCACCTTATTCTCATCATCACCTAAAGATCTTTCCATTCCCAACTGGATAAAAATTACATGAATGTTTAAAGACTCCTTCAAAGCCCAGCATTAGATGCTACTGAAAAAAAGGATGCCGTATACATACTTCATCTTACACCAAGCGTATAAGAAAGGGAAAGAGAATGGAGGACAACAGAACTTTTTCGCTCAGCTTTTCAGAGCTTATGGTAAGAAAATCTCCTAACAGCTGGGTGCTTTCCTTTCCCTCTTTCCCAGTGGTCCAGGAAGAGGAAAGCCCCTGGTCAGATGCAGAAGGTTATGGCAGTAAAAGGTAAGCTGGCCATTTCCCCTTGATTGCCAAAAGCTTTCCAAGAAAAAGAAATATGGGCCGGGCGCGGTGGCTCACGCCTGTAATCCTAGCACTCTGGGAGGCCGAGGTGGGCGGATCATTTGAGCTCAGGAGTTCGAAACCAGCCTGAGCAAGAGCGAGACCCCATCTCTACTAAAAAATAGAAAGAAATTAATTGGCCAACTAAAATATAGAAAAAAATTAGCCGGGCATGGTGGCGCATGCCTGTAGTCCCAGCTACTCGGGAGGCTGAGGCAGGAGGATTGCTTGAGCCCAGGAGTCTGAGGTTGCTGTGAGCGAGGCTGACGCCACGGCACTCTAGCCTGGACAACAGAGTGAGACTCTGTCTCAAAAAAAAAAAAAAAAAGAAAAAAAAGAAATATGGACATGGGGAGGAAAGTGCAATTCTAATGTTCCTTATTCTGTGTCACCCTCATAACCTCACTGCCAGAATCTCAACCCTTCTCAGACCAGCCACACAGCAGTCAAGTTCTTTGCCAAGTCTGAGACATCACAGCTGATTCAGTGCTGAAGCGTCACTATCAGGGGAAAGAATTCCTGCTACCCCACAACAGTGAGGGAACTGTGTTTCTGACACTTTAATATGGAACCGTAAATACAGTTTCCTACTCAAACACTGTAATGCATACATTTTATTCCATGCATCAAGCTCACTCCAAAGCAAATACAATTTTTAACCCAAAGGGTTAACTGGAAACTGTCATGTGTGCTATTATCCATTGTGGCTGGGATAGATAGGAGAGAGAGGTTCATTACAACTGTGAGGGTAGGAATGTTACCCTGCGAAGACTTCTTCCAGGCAAGACATAGCTGGTCCTTGAAGGGTGAATAGGAGCATCAGTGCAAATATATTCAGAAAGAAAAGAACGTTTGGAATATGACCTATTAGAGATAGCATCACCGCCTGGATTTGGCCAGACACAGCACACCTAAATGGCACATCAAAGATGTAAATGGCCAAGTATAGTGGCTCACGCCTGTAATCCCAGCACTTTGGGAGGCTGAGGCAGGAGGATTGCTTGAGGCCCTGGGCATCATAGCAAGACTCCATCTCTACAAAAAAATATTTTTAAATTAGCAGGGTGTGTTGACATGCTCCTATAGTCTCAGCCACTCAGGAGGCTGAGGCAGAAGGATCACTTGAGCCCAGGAGTTCAAGGTTATAGTGAGCAATGATTGTACTGCTGCATTCCAGCCTAGGCAACATAGTGAGGATCCTGTCTCTAAAAAATTTTTTTAAAAATTAAAAATTAAAGAAAAGATATGCAGAAGATAGATGGCACCTGAAGTCTGAAGCTGTCAAAAGGAAAGTGTGGCAAAATGTGCAGACAACCTGTTCATGAAGCCCCGCCTGAGGGGTGATTGGAAAGGTATATTCACACCAAGGTATATATAAATTGAGTGTGTGCAAAGGACAAAGAAATACACAAGGAATGGAAGAATTTGTGAAGAATGTATACTAAGCTTCCTCAGATAGTGTAAAGCAGAGGTAGCATTAGACCTTAATGTAAGCCATTGTAACTAAACCTTTGGCAGTCTTAATTTTTTTAGCTATAAAATGGGGCTATAGATTCCTGTCTCATACGGTTGTTGAGAAGATTAAATAAAATGGCATAAAAAAACACATCACAGATCTGAGTGGGTGAATACCACAAATGAGCTCCATGCTTCCTTCACCTCCTCAATAAGCATCACCTAGAATGCATGTTAACCAGATCTCTGGTCCCAACCCTAGATGGAATCATAATTTCCATGGCAGCCATCTGGCAATCTGCATAGTTAGCAGATGATGCTTACCAAGGAAATACGGGAAACATGGCTTTATTCTCTCCTCCTCCGATAAGGTTCCACGTGATATAGAACACAAATGTCTCCAACAGAAGAAAATGGCTGTGAAATTTGATCCTCTGCCACTGACTTCTGGAATGAGAAAACCTGAGAATTATAATTTCACAAAAGTCAAACTGATGTTTTTTAATAGTATGTCTCTTAATAGCATTCTTCTGTCAACATGGTCTATTCTTTCTTAGCCTTGAACATTTTTATTTATTTGGGGCATAAGAACAAATTCAATATCTCCAACAAATCTACTGCAATCTAGTAAAAATTACAGCTCCATTCTATTGGATCATTAGAACAAGCTATAGTACAATCAGACTGTGACATACAGGGACTATATGGTAAAAATGCAGTTAAAGAAAGTTGTACGGGGCTAGGAATGACCATCTCCCCCTCACACTCCACATTACCATTAACAACAGCCTCGGAAGCCAGACCAGGGTAACACTTTCTAGAAAAGTTATTTTCTAACAAAACAAAATTACCATTATCTAGAGTGTCTCTGAAGCAGTTAGCCTTATTCAAAGACAAAAAACTGAGTCGAAGACAACAAACTAAGTAACAATCTAAGGGTGTCTCTTTTGCAGATCTTGGTATGAAAAGCAGTCCTTAATTAGACGAAAAGGAAGTAACACAAACCAACTTACAATGTCGTATCAGCCTGCTTTCAAACGGAAAATAACCTGGCAGCCTGACCAAATCTCCCCAATTATTTAACATCTCCATGTAAATAAAAAGACAGTCGCGTGGTCTACAGCTAGGTGAGGAAGATTCAAGACCGGAAAGTCAAATATTCAGGCTAGCATAATGGAAGAGATGTACACGGCTGGAAGGTCACTGTGGACACGGGCACTGGGACCACAGAAGAGGAGAAGCTTCCAGCCAGTCTGCAGTTTCTTAATGATCTACCTAATCACAGTACTCAGGCGGTCCTCTTAAAGCAAACGTGATCTGGGTGACTTCTGATACGCTACCATTCACTGGTTTTCCACCCCACCCCACCCCCACCCACACACACTGTTTTCAAAGGTTACCTTTGAACAGCGACCTCCTCTCCCCCGCCTGTTCCACTTCCCCCGCCCTCTACTGAAGATCCTAAATGAGGGTTCTTTGGGTTTCTTTTTTGTTTCTGGAAATCACTTTTTACAGATTTTCTTTTAAGCCAAAAAACAGCAGGTAGGAGAGGGTTTTGAGATTGCCGGGCGCTCCTGACCTAGCGGCCGCAAAATGACAAGTTTCTTCTCCCGTATCCTGAAAATTAACGGGAGCCCAAACACTGCAATTTTCTCACTGCCTTCCCCCCCCGCCCCCAAAGTGCCTCGGTGTTTGTTTTGTTAGGTCTAGTTCTGTAGTGCGAAGAAGGGTTCCTCGAAAAAAACTTTCTAAGGTAAAAGACAAGAACCTTCCAGACCCCTCGCCCCTCCTCGTGTACAGACCCTTTTACAAGACAATAGTGAGCCAGGAGCTGGTCACCCCTCTGGGCTTCCAAGAGCACAACCTCGCCAGCGATTAGAGAAAAGAGGGTCCTAGAGCAGGTCGTCTGGGCGCCCGCGGCAGCTCCAGCGCCCCCGGGCACTCTCCCGGCCGTCGCCTCGGCGCACCCCAACTGGCTCGCAGGTCCCAGCGCCCCCGGCTCCATTGCGCGGCCGCCCAACACAGTCCTTGGTGCTGGCAGGGTATGTGGAGGGGCGTTCAGCGCACCGTGTCTCCACCCCGCCGCTTAGCCACAGAGGGTCTGGGCAGCACAGACCCCAGGCCTCCCGGAGCCTGGTCCGGAACGCGGTCTCCCCGCACCCCAACCTCCCTCACCCGGGCTACGCAAACCCGCAGCAAAGCCAGAGAGTTACCCGCCGAGGCCCAGGCGCGACGACCGCAAAGGCGTGCCGGGCTCCGCGGCCGGGGGCCCGCTGCTCGCCGCCGCCCGCGCCACTCGCTCCAGCTGCCTGCTGCCTCTCCGGCGGCGCCTGCCGCATCGGGCCGCCGAAGCCCACGACTGGCAGAAACCGGAGGAAGGTGGCGCGGGGCAGGCGGGATTCCTTCCCCCCGGACCTCGGCGGGGGAGCGGAGGAGGGCGCAGCGCCACCCGGAGTCCGGGGCACCCGCCAGCCGCGCGCTGCCCGCTGCGCCCGGCTCGGGATCCCTGGCGACCGCGCCGAGCGCCTCCCGAGCCGCGGGAAGCTCCTCCTGCTCGGCGACTGGCGCCAGATGCGCGGCGGCCACGGGCGCCCCCCAACTCGGAGGAAGGTGCTGTGAGGAAGGATGCAGCGGAACTCGCTGTCCCCCAGGGCGGCGAGGCGGGAGCTCAGCGGATCCCCTACCTTTCGGGCAGGGCGGACGCCAGCCGCGCGCCCTCGCCGGGCGTCCGGGACAGGAAAATCACCGCGAAGGGAGGGCCCGGGAAAGGCGGCGGGTGGCTTCAGGACAAGGTAGGAGGATCAATTTCCACAGCCCAGAGGACACTCCCATCGCGCCCTGGGTTGTTTGGAAAGCTGCAGGAGCGAAAGAGAGGGGCGGCGGGGTACTCCCCTTCCCCGCCGCACTGGCGGGCGGCAGAAGTAAACACCGAGGCTTGTAGCACGGAGGACTGCCTATGACACGAGGTGCAGCAGGCGGTTTGGTCCCTACCACAAGGGGAGGAGTGTTCAGAGAGCTCCACAATTCCCAGGCTCTGCCCTTTAAGGGCAAACGTGTTAGTACTTTTTATCTTTTGAAGAAGGTATTACTTTAGGAAGAAGAACGAAGGTGGGAAGTGCTCTTCCCCCCCCTTTTCTTTTATTGTTAAAGTAGCTCTCTGTAGGGAAAAGCCTACATTAATAATGTCCTCATACTTGGATGACTCGGAGTACTTTTTTTAAATTCAGTGTTTGTCAAATAATTCATTGTCTGGCAACATTCAATTCATAGCTCCAGCCTTTGGGCAACCGAGCAGCACAATCACGTGAGATCAAATGACTCCAGAGGGAAAACCCGTGGACGCACTTGGGTATAATTCAAAGCTGGCAATGTGTCACCCACTGGAACAAAATCCTTCGTCTGTGTGGGCTTTCTGGTATTTGTCTTAATTATAGCAACAGTCTTAGGAGGTAGCTCTTATTTTCCCAATTTACTAATAAAAAACTGAAATGGTTGAGATAATTCATATCCTTTGCCCTTTCTACAAATTGTCTTTGACATAATGCACACAGATTCTGTAATTTTAAACGTGACTTTTGGGACATCAGGGTAGTGAAAAAGGTTTGGAGAATTTGTCTGCCTGTCTAATTTGTCTTGAGGTTTATGTTGGTCTTTTGGTTTCTCCTAAGTTCTTCATTGTCCTTCTCTTGTTCATGACCTTAAAAATTTAACCTGTGTTTCACCTCTTCCATTCTGGCCTAGTTAGACATTTAGAATCTGCTAAGTATGTGCTAAGGGGAGAGCCCATCCACTGTTCTTAGGTGACAGTTTTGCTTCATATTCAGTAATGGCCAGTTGTGGCAACTCTTCACCCTAAGTTCAAATGCTGCCTCTTCCACTGGCCTGCTGTGTGACCTTATGGAAGTCACTTCACCTTAGTGGCTAGCTCTGTTTGCTAAGTGTGTTTTTCAACTATGGATGGTGCAATCCCTTTGAAATAGAATGATATTGTTTCATGGGATATGACTCTGCACACTTGTGACAGAAACCAGGTTCCCCACACTACCATGGGGTGCTGTTCAGCACTTGCAGACTCATAGTCTAGAGTAAGGCCAAAAAAAGTAGTATTTCTTTCTTATCCACAGGGTAGGGCCTGCCTTCCAAATTCTTGCATCCTGTCCCAAATACAGCTTATCATGGCATGGCTGGTGGTAAGAATGTTTACTCTTTGTAGGGGAGACCTACTCATAAGGGTGTGCTTCTCAGCAAGACAATCATATCAGATAGCAGGTGAAACTCAGCACTGGCAATACCTATTAAGTGACAAAAGGGCACTTTCTTACAATATTCCCTTATAAGTTAATAATAAAAAGAAGTTTGTTTTTTAGAAAACATTTCTCAAGGCTTCAGTTGTTCAGTTTTAAACACTATCTAACTCAAGACTGAACTTGACCAAGCTAATCCTTTTTACATACTATCCTTCTTCCAACTCAAGGTAAAGATCCTGCCATACCAGTCTTCTTTCTGGTTGTGTTGGGGGTTTATCTCCTGTAAGCAATTGTTTAAAGAACATGTGCTTCTCAAAATAAATGTCACAGTGCCTATGCAGTTTAAATCCTGACTTAGAGCTATGACTGCCCGCAGTATGGAAAAACTGTTACATTGGCAAAAAGCAGTTTAGTTCTTTAAGCAGAGCCATACTTCTCCAAAGTTTCTGCTTCAGAGCATGGTCTCAGCTATATTTTTTGCATATGTAAATATCCATTGTGAATATTTCCCAATTATTGTGCTTGTACAAAAAAAGGAAGTCAAGTCTAAGGAGGAACCTTTTTGCAACTTCATAGATGATGATGTCCCTGTATTCTACCAGTCCTGTCAAGGGCTCAGAGGTCTTAGTAGCATAGTCTCAGGAACTGTTTTTACTCTCCTTCCACAGGCTAGAGGGTGAGGGAAGGTGGGACTAGAGATAAGTTCATCCCAAGCCCTGGAACATGTCTGGTAGAAGAACATCTGTACAGTGAAAACCATAATTAAGACAACTGACAGAAAACAATGGTGACTTTTTTTTTAAAGAAAGGATGAATATCCAGAATACCTACGGATCAGTAAGAAAAGCAATCCATTTAAAAATAGAACACAGGCCATAAACAAGCAATTCACAGAAGAAATACAAATAGTTCACAAGCATGTAGAAAAATTTAAGTGTCCTTTCTCACTAAGAAAAATAAACAATACTGAGAAATGATTTGGCCCAAACTAAAAATATTAATGAGATCCAGTTTTGTCAAAAGGTGTCAGATAACTATTTATGGAAGTGTAAAATTGTACTTCCTTTTCAGAGGGCAATTTGGTGATTACTATCAAATTTACAGGGTTGTTTAGGATTTGAATTTCAAAACCCTAATTAAAGTTCCTTAACTTTCCTCCTCAGAAGACTTTTTGGCCTCAAGTCAACAAGCCACCTACCAGAGAGGAGAGGAGGAAAAATGACATAAGATCACTTAGCTGGCTCCTAGCTACTCTGGTCAAACAGGGAGGAATGCTTCTAGTTGCTGAGCAGCTTCCTACACACTCAGATGGTAGAGGCTCTTCCTGCAATTGTGTGGGGGAAGTCTACAAAATGTTTGCATCTTGGAACAGCTTGCTCAGAGCTCTTATTCAGTTATGGGAAGGGCTAGAAGCCTGGACTGTTGTCCCAGTTGATGGGCCCTCCTTTCCCTCCAAGAAGAGGAGGGAGTTATAGTATTACACCCTTCCCATATGTCTGTGCAGCCTTGCTCTTCATTTCTGCTTCAGTCCTAGACTGCTCATTCTGTCAAAGTATTACAGGTAATTCTTTAGGTATTTGCTTAATCCGTTAATTATGCTTAACATTCTCAGCTTACACCTTTGGCTCATCTTAGGTGGCTTATAGAGCTGGACTTATGCTATTTCACTTCGTATGGGTGTTTATAAAAACCTTTTTGAATGTTTGATTTTCACAATAAGCACCTGTTGACTTTGTAACTCACAAAAGAATTTTCAAAACATTTCACACTTTAGAAATTTTTACATGCAGTTTCAGGTTTACTTTTTTGGAGAAGTAGGGGGTCCATTGTTTTTCCAAGAAGTCATGACAAAAGCTGATGTTATGAAGGTGTGTGTGCACCATTATCAGAACCTTCATAGTGACGATTTTGGGGTATTCATTATTCTTAGCCTCAGAATTAAAAGAATTCATCTACTCCCAAACTTTCAGGAAATTTTCATATCATCATAAAGATATTTATAAGAGGGTGGCTTTTCAAGCTAAGACACTGCTGGGATACAAAGTTGGTGCTGGAGGCCTATGCACACCTGGGGACCTCTCCCAGCTTTCTGTCATTACACCTGAAGAGAACCAGAGTGGCACCAAGAAGACAGGGGAAAATAGAAGGGCAAAGTGGGAGTTACTGCATATATCCAAATGTGAGCTCACATTTATTATATTCCTGCCAAATGTGGGGTGATTTCCTATAGATTAATTGGTTTTGTTTTGTTTGAGACAAGGTCTCATTCTATCACCTGGGGCTAGAGTGCAGTAGCACCATCATAGCTCACTGCAACCTCCAACTCCTGGGCTCAGGCGATTGTCCTGCCTCAACCTCCCAGAGTAGCTGTTACTACAGGCATGTGCTAGCATGCCCAACTAATTTTTTCTAATTTTTTTTTTTTTTTCGGTAGAGACAGAGTCTCATCTTGTTGATCAGTCTGGTCTCTGGTCTCAAACTCCTGGCCTCAAGCAATCCTCCAGCCTCAGCCCCCCAAAGTGCTGGGATGACAGGCATAAGCCACTGCACCCAGCCAGATTATATTATTTATTAGAAACATCAGTTCTGTGGGCTATCATTATCCTCATTTTCCAGAAGAGAAATTGAAGACTTTGAGAAGTTACACAATTTGTCAAAGGGTTTAGAACTAATATGTATCAAAACTGGGATTTGAACCCAGATTAACCACTGAAACCTTCTTTTCATACCCATGACACAGTACCTTTCTATTCAAGATATGAATAATATGAGAAAAGTAATGACTATTATCCTAGAGTGGGACATTTCAGGAAAACATTTACAACAATAGTAAACTTAATGGGAATCCTGTGAAGCTTTCATTAGCCTTTTGTGAATGGGTATCAAGCTGTCAACTGAAATGGAATTGCACTCATTTCCAGTTCCCACTGTTTCAGTTCTGGTTCCCCAAAACTAGAATGTTTTCTCCAGAGATATGTAGAATGTGGATTACTGAAACCTTTCTGCAGAACCCCTGGCATGGGTCCTCCTAGCCAAGTCAGCACTTTCACACCTGAACTTACTTTGGGGGATAAATCCCATTTTTCAGGTAATTATTATGGCTAGTGGCAGAAGCAGTGACTGTAATGGCATCGGGCTCATCACAGGGAAAATATGTTCAGCAGCTCCCTATAAGTATGCAAATCCAGTACTTCAATTCTTCATTTCTACTCTTTACTGGGAACTCTTTATTATACTATAGAACATTATAAATAAAAGAGAACAAGTATCAATAATAAAGAGCCATGGATACAGGGAACCACTTATAATAGACTGAATGTATTTCCCTAAAATTCATAGGTTGGAATCTTAACCCTACCATGTGATAGTATTAGGAAATGGGACCTTTAGGAGGCAATTAGGGTTACCATGAGGGTAGAGCCCTCATGAATAGGATTATTGTCTTTATAAAAGGGACCCCAGCAGTCTCTCTCACCCTGTTTTCGCTACGTGAGGATACAACAAGAAGTCAACAGTCTATAGCTCGGAAGAGGACTCTCACTAGAGCTCAGCCATGCTGGCACCCTGATCTCACACTTCTGGCCTCCAGAACTGAGAAATAAATTTCTATTGTTTATAAGTGACCTGGTCTATGGTACTTTGTTATAGCAGCCCAAACTGACTAAGAGACTACTTGTAAACATCTGAAGTAGAAGTTTTAAACTAGTAATCTGTTTTTACTACAGTTTTTATTTTATTTTACTGTATCTTCTTTTAAACCTTTTAGTTTTTTTCCTATACTCAAGATGCTGTATTGATAGCAGTTTTCCCAAATGCTATACATTTATGGCAATGACTGTTACTTGTGATGAGTATGTTAACCACATGGTGATATACTGACCATCCAAATAGCTATCTGCAGTGCTTCAAAAGTGGTAAATGCTGATTACTTCAACCATTATCATTTTATTATTGGGCAACTGAGCAGCAAATGACTCCAGAGAGAGGACCTGTGGGCATAGTTGGGTATAATTCAAAGCTGGCAGTGTGTCACACACTGGAACAAAGTCCTTCATCTATTATTACCCCATAAATGGAGGGTGTTCTGAATCCTGCCTAGGGGACTAAAAAGAAGCATGTATAATTTTGTTTCTGCCTGGAGAAAGAAATGGAAGCAAACAGAATTTAATTGTATGCCTCTGTGCTTATCATATAATAAACTAATGCATTTTATCCAAATCAAATAAGTCTTAGACTTCGCATGCACAAAATTTTGTATGATTGATAAACGTTTTTATTGGTTATACACTGCAAAGTTGAATACTTTGAATCTTTCTGGACACATTAGAGCTAAGAGTCCTGCCACTGAGACTCTCTCAGACAGACAAAATTGTAATCCATAAACTAGAAAACAATAAAACACCAATACTAAATATTTGGAAGTTGTCCCCAAATTTCGCTTAACCTTGGGATGATTCATAATTCATTTGCGCATAACTTCAAAAAATGTTCATGTCCCTTTCAGTTCAGTATCCCTCTCCCCCAACATTTATATCTGTATCTGAGATATCTCTGGGATTCACTGACCAACCTTCATATAGGGACTAGGGAGTCTTCTATTTCTAGCTCTGAATACTTTCTTAAGTCTTAGTCTTGTACCTCCAACTGCTTGCTGAGCAGTAAGTTAAACATGTATTTATCAGCACCCACTATATGCAAAGAACTTTACAGAAAGCACAGTCAACAAATTCAAAACCAAACTCTTTAGTCTTCAAGCCCAAGCAGCATTTTAACTTACTCATTTTTATTAGCGATGATGCTTTATTCTCCCATCTCCCCACTTGAGAAACCTCAGTCATCCTGATTTCTCCTTCTTTTTTCCCATGTTACTTGAACTTTCTTCCTTCATGTTGTTAACACATGCAATGATTAAATACATCTTTACTAAGTGCCTACTATTTGCCAGGCACTGTTGTAGATGTTAGGAGTACAGTTTGCCAGTGGGGAAACAAACAGAAATTCTTGACCTTTTGGAACTTATAGTCTAATAATTAAAGGTATTCAGAAAGAGTCTTCGAAGGTCATCTTGTTGATCCCTGCATCTCCGTTTCACCTGGACTTCCCCTGCCATGGCGTTCATCCTATGCAGGTCACCCCACCTGAAGTCCCATCACCTAGAGCTGTGCTCTCTGTGATAATATCCTCAGGACCACTCACACTTTTACTTCTCAGTCTTGGGCTAATCTCCAAACTCTCTCTCTGCTTAGGTTTCTTTTCCCTTTCTCTCTAAATATCCTGCCTCTCCGACCCTACATCATTCACTCTCCATAAAGCAAAGCACAATAGTGGACTCTGCCTTCTCTAATTCACTGTAGGATTTTAAAACAAAAGCAGCACAGGTTGAATTGTCTTCTAGATATCTGGTAACTTTTATTTTTTAATTCTTTAACCAAAAAATCACTGAGCCAACAGAACAGCAAAACTTGGTTATCTTCCTGAAATGGAGCAGGGATAAATATTTACAGCAGGGGCATATGGGGGAACATAAAGAGATTTAAGACAATAGCCATCTAACAACACAAGGCTGAGTATGACAGCCCCAAGTACATGAAAGCCCTCAATAGATGAGAGTTCAAGTAAAGCCAAAAAAAAAAAAAAAAAACACCCGTTGAGTGCCAAAGAGGGGCTTTGCATTTATTATCACATCCAACAGTAACAAACCTGGTAGCTATTAAGGTCACTAAATATGAAATGTCCAATTTCAAATCAAAAGTTTATTATATCACAAGCAAGAAGTAGTACAATTAATCAAAGTATGTGCCTGAGCTATCAACACAGTTTTGCCATCTTAATGGTAGCTTGTTTATGCCAGCAGCGAAGAAGCCTGGAGAGCGAGTGGTGATGAAATTGCAAAAGGCATTTTCCACAGCTTGTTGAGAATTGAATATTTTTCCTTTTCCTTGCAAGAAATGGTCCAAAGCCTGGAAGAAGTGGTAGTAAGTAGATCTTGCAAGAGGATTGGCCTGTCTCTATTGATCAATCTCAGCTGCTTAATCATAAGCATCCTCATCATTTAATCTATTTGCTTGCAGCAGACATCCACTGTAATCAGTTGACTAGGTTTAATGAAGCCGTAGTGGATAATACCAGTGCTGGACCACCAAACAGACACCATTTTTTTTTTTTTTGACAGAGTCTCGCTCTGTTACACCCCCCCCACACACACACACACACCGCTAGAGTGCCATGACGTCAACCTAGCTCACAGCAACCTCAAATTCCTGGGCTCAAGTGATCCTCCTGCCTCAGCCTCCCGAGTAGCTAGGACTACAGGCATGCGCCACAATGCCTGGCTAATTTTTTCTATATATTTTTAGTTGGTCAATTAATTTCTTTCTATTTTTAGTAGTGACAGGGTCTTGCTCTTGCTCAGGCTGGTTTCGAACTCCTGACCTCCAGCTATCCACCTGCCTCAGCCTCCCAGAGTGCTAGGATTACAGGCATGAGCTACACCATTAACTTTTTTTGATGAATATTCAGTTTTGGACTGTGTTTTGTACTTCATCTTTATCTAACCATTGAGCCGAATACTTGCAATTGTCAAAAAGAGTCCATTTTTCATCATGCGCAACAATACAGCATAGAAATGGTTTGCCTTTATGTCGTGACAGCAAAGAAAGGCAAGCTTTGAGACAGTTTCTCTTCTGATGCTCATTTAATTCATTTGGTACCCATCTATCCAGCTTCTTTCCCTTGCCAATTTGTTTCAAATGGTCCTATATTGTTGAAATAGTAACATCAAACCTTGCTGCTAATTAACGCATAAGTTGAGATGGGTTCGCTTCCACTACAGCTTTCGGCTCATCATTATCCACCTTGATCTTAGCTCACCCACATAGCTCATTTTCAAGATTAAAATCACCCGAATGGAACTTCTCAAATTGTCGATGTACTGTGCATTCATTAGCCACATCCTGCCCAACACTTCGTTGGTATTTCGAGCTGTCTGCACTGCATTGGTTCCACAATGGAACCCATATTTGAAAATAACAGGAATTTTTTACTTATCTATGGTTTCCCCAAAAATTGCTTTAAAAAAAATTTGAAAGATCATCACAAGCTAAACCCATACATTTAGCTTGGGGTTATATCTTCACAATAAAAATTTTAAATAAAGAAGTGTCAAAGTGAAATGTCAGCGATATTAACTGTTAAACTTAGTACTTAAGGAAATCAGACATTTCATACTTAATAATATTGAGCCAATATGAAGAGAGCAAAAACAGCCAAGGACAGAACAAGATTGAAACCTAGGTCTGGGTTGGCTCAAAGCCTTGGCACACAAATTCATTTTATGAGTCAGAGGAAGAGGAATCTAATACTTTTGTTAGAAAATCCTTCAATTGACTCTGACATAAAAAGAAAAATTTTAACTGAACAGAAAAGATATAACTTAATTCCTAAGTTTCAAATTTTGATGAAATTTTGATAAAAAGTGACCCATATATGTCATTAGTTGTTTAAAAATATTCAGACTACACTTCAAATTTTCCATTACATTAATATTTCTATTTTTTTTCTAGTAGGAACTGTGGTCTTCTTTCTGTCTTTAAAAATAAATGTCCATCTGGGAATGGCCTATTGAGTGAAAAATGGAATGCGATACATTGTCCTATAGGCTTTACTAATTCTTCTCTTTGTAAGTGTTATTTCAGAAAGGACACAATACTTGCTTTTGGAATTGAGTTGCCTTTCCCAAATTGTGTCCTGTTGGTAGGTGCTAATCTGAGTTTTAAAAACAAAGGATTCCTAGGCAAGCAAAACTGAACTCTAACTGTCCCCCACAGATCATACACAATACGTATTAGCATAGTAAAAGATCAGATAAACACATCAATAAAGAGGGTGTTTAACTTTGCTTAAAGGTTAAGCAAATCTTAAGAAGCTTGTTTTTGTGGAGAAAGACTCTTTTATTCAGTATTCTATTATAATCTACCCCTGTCTCTATTTCCCAAAGCCATTTAAGACCCAAAAAAATTCCTACAGATTTGGTTCCCTACACACCCAGTTGAAGAACCAAGAACTCAGATCCTTTCAGGAAATCAACCATAAATATAAAAGATTGGAGAAGAATATCACTCACTTCATTAGAAATATATTTGGAGGAAAATTGCGTGACAAACTTGCAGTGACAGGTTTAATATAAAAGCATCACTGTATGGTTCTTGGAACCATACATTTATCAGCATTTCCTAATATTTGATTATGTAATTGCTTAATATGACTAGTCATTAGACCGTGTGTTTTAGTTCAGACATGATAAAATAGATTCTGGTCCAAATTCAGGTTAATGTCTGAAATGATTTTCTATGGTTTTGCCAGCTGGCATTTCTTTGTTTCTACAGAAGTAGCTTGTGCAATCTAAATTCTCTAACATCAAATATTTTTGCAAAGTCTTAGTGCAACAGAAATTCCTTTGGCACCAGTCCATGTCTACTTACTTCCAGCAAAACTTGATAGTGCCTCAGAATGTGAACTGAATATGGGAATGAAATTTTATATGTACAACATGATTTCATTCATTTTATTCATTTATGTGTTTAATGAGAACATATTATATGTTCTCACAGCACGGCACAGTGGCATTCTTGGCATTGGGCATATGGAGTTCTAGACATTGGAGTTCCTGCCTTGAGAGGTAATATGGGGGAAGTAGGCATTCAGACTACAAATATTTACTGAGATTCTGTATGTGTCATGCATTAGGCTAGGGGTCAGAGAACACAATGGTGAACAGACAGGTTCCCTGCCTTAATGATGCTGGCAGACTAGCAAACATTGTCTCAGTCCATTTGGGCTACCATAACAAAATACCACAAACTGAGTGGCTTATAAATAACAAACATTTATTTCTCACATTTCTGGAGGCTGAGAAGTCCAAGATCAAGGTGCCAGCAGATTTAGTGTCTGGCGAGGACTTGTTTCCTGATAGCATCTTCTGTGTCTTCTCATGGTAGCAGGGGAAAGGCAGCTCTCTAGGGCCTCTTCTTTAAGGGAACTAATCTCATTCATGAGAGCCCTGTCCTCCATGACCTAATTGACTCCCAAAGGCCCCACCTCTTAATACTATTGTATTGGGGATTAGGTATCAATATATGGATTTGGGGCGGAACACAAACATTCAGACCACAGCAGACACGTAGACCAATACTATTATCAGGTTATTGTAACTATTAGACATAAACAGAATGTGACAGAAACAAGAGGAAACAACTTTCTAGGAGCACCAGGGAAGATGGAATTGGTGATTTGCTTTATGCTGAAAATAATCTTTCTTGTTTTGTTTTTTTCTTAAGGCTTTTTCTTTACTAGTATTGTCTTATCTTTGCTTAAAATAAAGCATACATATACTCAGATTTTTATAGAAGAATATTTCTACCCAACGATTCTGAACCACTGAGTTGTGGAGTGACCTTTCTAAAAAGGTGTTTAATGCTCTGACACTCCAACCCAGACTACCTAACATGGCTCCAAGCTCTAAAACGAATTATTGGGTCCTACCCTGGGGTTTCTGATTCTCCAGGATTAGGTGTAGCCTGAGATTTTTTTACTTTTAACAGACTCCGAGAAGTTGCTGATGCTTTTCCAGGGACCACACTTTAAGAAGCTTGGTTTAGGGGATCAAATATACCAACTTACCAAGTTAGGATCATTATTAGAGGACTGTGAGATCATATCTGTGTTTCACAGGAGAAATAACAAAGCCAGGTTATTTTACAAATGAATAAAATGCCAAGTTACAAGTAGATAGACAAAATTAACTACCATAATAAATATTTTATGTCTTCAGTTTAACGATCTATTAAATTGAAGCCTGAAGCCTGCTTCAATCACTGATTGTTAGGATTAAGAATACTTTGAAGTTGAGACGCTTTATGATTTGACTTGAAATTACATTTTTCTCTCAGAGACAGGCGTTTCAGAAATTTAGATTTTAAAAAGTTGTGACCACATTTGTAGCAAATAGTATAATGTTAGACTTTATGATGAGAAGGCAGTCCCCAAAATGGGGGAATTTGTTATTTCTTATGAATGGGCCTCAAGGCCACTGCCTTAATCTTGAGACACAAACTTCTTTCAAGGCAGCATCAATGAGAGCAAGCAACAGGGACTAGGATGGTGGTGACAATCCAGAAGGGTTTGGCAACATAGGGGACAGATGCCAACTAAGAGACTTTAAAGAAGAAGAGCAAAATAAACATGGAGAGAATTTATATTTCAGATGAATCTACCTGCAGTCTGAAAACTCAATGTACTCCATATCAAGAGGACTACACTGATAGGCTGAGTTATTAATAGAACATAATAATAGAAAAAAGGTATCACAAACTTAGTAGTTTTAAACAACACAAATTTGTTTTCTTAGAGTTCTCCAGGTCAAAAGTCTGAAATCAAGGTGTCAGCAAGGCCAAGGCTGTGTTCTTTCTGGAGGCCCTAGGGGGCAATTTGTTACCTTGCCTTTTCCATCTTCTAGAGGCCACCTGCATTCCTGGTCCCTGGCCCCTTCTTCCACCTCTAGGGCAAGTAGTAGCATCTTCAAATCTCTTTCAATCTCTGCCTCCCTAATCACATCTCCTTCTCTGACTGTTCATCCTGCCTCCCTCCCTCTTATAAGGCCTTCGATTACATTGGGGCCACCCAGATAATCTCCTCATCTCAAGATGCTTAATCTAATAACATCTGCAAAATTCCTTTTGCTGTGTAAGGTAACATATTCACAGGTTCTAGGGATTAGGCTGTAGATATCTTGGGGGTGGGAGGCATTATTTTCCACATATGCCATTTATTTCGTTTGAGTCAAAAAACACTTGGAATAGTGTTTTCAATACTGGGCATCACATTTTCAGGAGGAAATTGATTAGTGGTGTTATATAGAAGACAATGACTATGAATCATTCATTTATTCACTTAACATTTGTGAAGTGTTCACTATGTACCAGACACAGGGCAAGGAGAGCTCTGGGGATATGGAAAATGGAAAAGAACACGAAGAAGCTGTAGATTGTAGTACTAATGAGCTAGGACTAGAAGTCTCATGATCTGGTTTGGAATCCTGGCCCCACCATTTAAGTACTTTATGACCTAAGCAAATTACCCATCTGTCTGTGCCTCAATTTTGTCGCTTATGAAGTTGAGATAAAATGAGTATCTGTTTCATAGGGTTCTCATGAAGATTAAATGAGATTCCTGATAATGTTTTTGGAACACTGGAATATAGAGCTCAATAAATGTGGGTACGGAGGAGTGAGAGCGGACTACAAACGGAACGTGGAGTACTTAATGACCACGGGGAATTTGGAAAAGCTTTCCAGAACTAAGACTTCAAAGTTGAGTTTCATGCAATCAGTTAGGAGCTGAATAGAAATGAGAGAGATGCATGGAGAAGACAAGGATGAATTTGGAAACTGTGAGGCATGAACGACTGGGGGGACTGGAAGGAAAAGGCCTCTGAGTCATGTGAGAGCTGTATTTGAATACTGTGCTCAGACAATTGACACAGCAAGTGTCAAAAAGAAATTAGACTTATTTTATTTCTATCCAGAAAATACCTAAGTCCAAGTGGAAATGACAAAAGCAACTTTTATCTCAGTATTTGAAAGAACTGGTCAATAATAAGGATTTTCTTAATTTTGTTTTGAGGGCAATATAAACCCTTCTCTATGCACCATTGACTATCAAAGCACACTGCCCTCTTTGTGGGGTGTCTGCCTTACATCTGTGTTCCCCTTAGCCTTTGTCGATAGAAGCTCAAGTATTTTCATGAATTAGTGGACCATAAACTTCAAAGGAGGCTGGGCTTTTCTCCAGCCCCAGTGGTGTAATCAGGATTGGTTTCAACTAACCATGGTACCTTTGCTTTGTTGTTGATTAGGTTAGGGAGGGGCATGTGACACAATTCTTGCCTTTGAGATAGGAGAGGACAGCCTTTGGAAAAGTTTTCTTTATCTCTTAAAAAGATAAGTGAGGAAGGTGGGTGCCCTTTCTTCCCCTCTTCCAGCTGTGAGACATCCCTGGGTGAGACTTTGGTGCCTGAAGATGTGACATCCATCTCGAAACACTCATAGATCTGAGGACAGAGCTGGCATCTGAGGACGGAAGGATGTCTTCTTAGATGGAAAGGATTCAGATCCTTGATGAGGTAGATGAGCTGCTAAATTATCCAAACCTGGAATCATAATAAAATATGTCATTTAGTATATTAATATATTGTATATTCAAATACATCCAATGTTAAAGCCCGTCATTTTTTTCCCCTCCTTACAGCATGGAAATTATCCTGCATATGCAACCGGCAACATGGGACCTTGCCAATCCAAACTCTCCTCAGAAAATAACCAGGGATTCTTTGAGAACTAATTATGAATGAAAATTACTGACCTGATTTTCGGGTGAGAGATTCTATTAGACAAAATTTTGGTTTCATTTTTTTCTCTTGGAGAAAAAGAGGGGAAAAAATAGCTTCAATTTTATCTCTGGATCACTATATCATTAAAGGGCTATATACTTATCCATCCATTACAATTAGTAACACAAGATGATCGGTAATAGAATACGTTGCCTATATTAACTTTATAACTGCTTTTCAGAATTAATTCCTGCATAGATAAATGATGAATTTTCTAATTCCTAACATTTTTACAACTCTAAGATTCTATAATATCAACATTTCTAACTATTTCATTAAACTCTCAATATGTATTAAATTGGTTCTTTTGCTATTGCAAAAATTCAACCAAGAGATAGGAAAATGTGTCAGTGACAACAATAACCAATTAGTGCAAGCTGCAGCAAAAGATTATTTAACAAACTTTCTTCCCTTATGTGGAAGAGAGAGCTGTCCTCCTTTTTGGACCCTATTTCCCTAAGTCCCCTCGTAATCTCCTTAAGCCTCTCATCCTCCATTTTCTTTTCTAGCCCATCTCATCCTCTTTTTGAATTAGAATGAGTTGAAACAATTTCCTGGCCCAGTTTAGATTCCAGAAAGGGACAGCTACTGAGAGATAACAGTGACATGCTTTTCTCTTCTCACGTTGCTTCTCTTTAAAGTATTTACAGGACCTAGGCCTGCATTTACATCTGAAAAAAAGTAGTTTCATTTAGAAGCACATCCTTGCCAAAATTTATTGAGAATATGGGTAAAGGACAACACATTTACAAGCATTCCTTCTTTAAAAACTGGAGAGATTGGCAAGTTGTTGTCATAAAAGTAAGTACATAAATAAATAAATGAATAAAAATAAAAACTGGGGAGAGCAAGAAAATTTGAGCTGTCATTCCTCAGTCTGGGGAAGAACATCAAGTCAAATTTAAGTACAAAGGCTGAGACAATGGAAAAAGAAGAGGTATTTCTGTTTCTTCTAGGCCCCCTTCCAGTTAGAAGGTGATGGTTTCCAGAAGTCTGCAGCTATGTTTCAATGATCTATATGGAGTTTACAGGACTAAACAGTATTAACTGTATTTTTTTATTTTCTGTATTTTTGATGCCCTGGTATCTGGGGCCTTGGTAATTGGGGAGGGACGGCTCTTTCCAAGGTTAGCTAATTTCTACAGATAGAGGGAGCATGCTTCTCATATGCAAACTACCCAATCCAGAACCTACACACCCTCCCCCAACCTCCTCTATAGGACTCTTACACTCCAGGCCAATATTCCCTTGCCCTTGTCATTGGCCTTGCAAAATGACCCCCTCCCTAAGTTATTTATTTATTTTTGTTCTCTCCCCAATACCTCAGATTTTCAGATCAGTCAAGCCTAATGAGCAGAACATTGTAATCTTCTTGCCTAACTAACTTCTCCACAAGACTTCCTGATGACCCATCATCCGTTACCAACAGCTGACTCTTGTATCAGACCACCTGCAGACCCCATCACTTCAAACCCCACACAACCTGACCTGCATTCCACAACCCGCTACAAAAGCTCTTGCCTTAGTCAGTCATGGAGATGTATTTGAGAAATAATCTCCTCTCTCCGGGCAATAAGACTCTTTCTTTTCTGGCAATACTCATTGTGTCGGTAATTGGCTTTCTGTGCAGTGAGCAACCAGATCTAGGCTGGACTTCTTTTGGGTTTGGTAACAACACCCTAATCACCTCAGAGCCAGGTACAAGATAACTCAGGACAGCTCCTGCACCCCAGAGCTTGCAGAAATTACTCAAAGTAGCCAATTTCTAAGCCTGTTTACCCTGCCTTGCCCATGCTTTTCCTCGGAAAGCATGATTAAGGCCCTTGCCTTTTCCTCCCACTTCTGCTGCCTTCTGACTGACCCTGGTGTTTTTTCCCTTGTAGCCTTTGTGGCATATCTCCTGTTTCTAGGGATCTGCAAATGTATAGACTTTCAGCCAGGTATGTTGGTGCATACCTGTAATCTCAGCACTTAGGGAAGCCAAGGCCAGATGATTGCTTGGGGCTGAAGTTCAAGACCAGGCCGGGTAACATAGCAAGACCACAGCAACAAATGATTGGCTGGGTGTGGTGGTGCATTCCTGTAGTCCCAGTGACTTGGGAGGATCACTTGAGCTTAGGAGTTTGAGGTTGCAATGAGCTATGATTGTGCCACTGCCCTCTTCCAACCTGGGTGACAGAGCAAGACCCTATCTCTAAAAAAAGATAACTTCTTTCTTCATGACAGTCTTTCCATGTCTACATGTCTTACCATATCTGATTAAAACAAATCCTGGGTCCATTTTAAAACATAAATTCTATTGTTGGACCTGCTATGCAGAGCCATGCAGGCCGAGGGAATGGCTTATGCAACCCACCAGGTGGGAATCAGTCTGGCTGGAGCCCATCAAAGGAGGAGGAGCACAGCAGGTGAGGAAGCTAAATGGGAGGTAGGAGTTTGATCATGCATCACACAGGGCCTTGAAGACAAGAGTGAGGAGTTTGGATTTTATTCTAAATGTGAAAGGAAGTAACTAGAAAACTTGAAGCAAGGAGCAATATAATCTGACGTATTCTTAAAAAATCATAAAGGTTTACGTGGAGAAGAAATACAATGAAGCAAAAGCGGAAGCAGAAAACCCAGTTAGGAAACAACCGCAGCAGTTGAGGCAAGAGGTGATGGTGCTTATACCACGCTGGTTGCTGTGGATATGAAGCTCTGTGCCTTCTAAATTTATCCTAAACAATACAGGAAATCAAAGGCTAGTCACATACAAAATAAGCTCTAGCCCCTGCAGACAAACAAGTAGGACTTTGAGAAGTATAAACTATGCCAGGCAATTTCTTTCTTTGCTTTGTTTAATGCTCAATTTGCTAATCTAATATTCCCAGTAAAATTTTGAAATACAGTAATTATTTTTTTTAAAAAAATTATTAGTTCAATGTTCTTTCTCTTTTTTATGCTTCTGGTTTTTTTGTTTGTTTGTTTTTAACCTCTTCAAGATGGGACTGGGTCATAACTGTCCAGTTTATTTTCAAAATGTTTTGAAAAACAAAGATATTGATAAACATACTATGCAGAGTGCCAGATTAAAACCTTTAGAGAATCAAAGTCCCCAAATATTATGGAGCCCATGCTCAATACAGCATTCTGTGTAAAGACAATACTATTAATAGTCCATGATGTAAGTGGGAGGGAGGCCAGCAACATCCTGATATTTTTCAGATGACTTCTTCTGTAGTTTAAAAATAATTATTTGTCAATTTCTTCAACAAATGTTTGGTGCCTCTGTTTTTCAGGTGCTCTAAGAATGTGTTTAATCTGTGTTTGAATAATCCAGTTGTAATTGAGCATGGATTGTGCTGAGCACTGTGCTTTCTACTAAATGGAGAGAGAGGAGGATATGACAGAGATTGAGCAGTGGACTTCTTGATTAGGTCATCAGAAAAGGCTTCTCTGAGAAGGAAACTTTTAAGTTGAGTCCTAAATGATAAGGAGAACCCAGCTATGTATGAGCAAATCAGGAAAAATAAATAATAAAGAAACAGGGTCCTGGACATCAAGTAGTTCCCGTTCTAGTCAGGGAGACAGACGTAAAAACAGCTAATTTTAACACCGTGGGGTTCCTACTGTACTAGGCATGAGAACACAGTACTCTGAGAACCCAGCAGAACCCAGTTCTGATTAACCAGAACTGAGAGGTGGGAAAGGGTTGTTCAGAACAGACAAAATTGTAGAATAGCATTGTGAGGATTTAAACCCGTGCTTTATCAGAGGCATCTGTTAAAGAACAGATCACTGGGCTCCACTCCACATTTACTCATGAGAATCTGAATTGGCCACCTGGAAATCTATGTTCATAACCAGGCACCCTTCTGATGTGAAGACATTTTAGAATCTTCTGCTCTAGAGAGTAAGTCTTGAAGTCAGATGACTTGGACACGGGGCTAAGTCTCGCTTTCCTGGTCTGTGAAATGAGGACAATAATACAATCTTCCTCATTGAGTGTTAACTATGAGGATGAAACGAGGAAGTGTTTGTAAAGTGTTACCTATTATGACTATTATAAGAAAAGTACAGCTTTGATCATAACTGAGTAAAGTACTGAACAAGCTGTCTCAGAGCTCACTTAACATATCTCAGAATCTTGCCATGTAATCATGGCAAGGTTACAGCTGTCGGAATAAGCTAGGGACACCAGGAAAGCATCATTCAAGGCCGGGGAGAAAGCCAGTTTCCACTGGGGCAAGAGGACAGTGAACAGCTGTGGTGTTGAATGTTGGTAGGAAACAGCTAGCTTCACCTCTTCCTCATTTTTCTTTTCTTTTCTTTATTAGTTTACTTCCTCCTTTAAAGTATAGGGTGGCTGACACCTATAATCCTAGCACTTTAGGAGGCCATGGCAGGAGGATTGCTTGAGGCGAGGAGTTTGAGACCAGCCTGAGCAACATAGTGAGACCCCATCTCTACAAAAAATTTTAAAAAATTAGCCAGGCATGGTATATTTACAGACTTTCCCTCCCTAGACCCTCACCTATCCCTTGGCTAAAGTGAAAGAAAATCATAAAAAAGGGACCCTCAGGGGAGTTAGCTGGGTGGAATTTGGCAGAGGATGATCAGGACTAGAAAATAATGGATTGACTCAAACTCTTTCTATAGTGCACACAGCCTGAAAGTAAGTAAGTTGCTGGCCAGGCATGGTGGCTCACACCTGTAATCCTAGCACTCTGGGAGGCCG
>VBSM01000272.1:71464458-71491331 GCA_008086735.1 Cheirogaleus medius
AAGAAAGAAGAAAAAAAAAATGTAAATTGCTGACAGGCTCCCTGCCTTCCATGGTCTGACAAGCCCTGAGGAGGGAGAAAGGCAGTGATATAAAATTGTTCATCTCATCTTTATCCACAAACCAACATTTGACTAAGCAAAACCTCTCACTTTGAGATCAGCACCAAAAGAGTTGTTTTCAGAAAATGATTTACCAGGGTCAATGTTACTTGCAGGTGTGCAAGAAATCACCTACCCTCTAGGTCTCTGATTATCTCCATATATATATATGTGATGTTGGAAATTCTTTTTTGGACTGATTCTTTTAAGCCTTACCTTCCTCTTCCATAGTCATGCTAGAATAACAAATGAGGTTCCCAATATTGAGTGGGAAGAATGAGTTTCAGATGGTGGCAGAGGGTGTGTAAGGAGCCATTCACACACGGCATCCTGCCTTCCAGACACAGTGAGGGGCAAGAGGGAGAGGAGGGTCAGCCAGGCCCAGGTCCAGATTCCTGCTGTGCTCGGTGCTAGCTGGGTCCTGGAGCAAGATGCCTTCTCTCTTAGATTTTTCTTGTCTTATCTGGTGGCCTGTAACAAATGGTTATTCCCTTGGCCTCAAGATTTAGCCTGTGACCAGTCATCTGATCATCTCACTTACTGGATGCCCAGACAGTTCTTTGTGTAGTGAAAGCAGGTAAGATTTATCAACATTTGAAGCTTTTTAACTGAAGTATCTCAGTTCAAAGCAAAGAAACTCATCCACCTATTTAATTTCGCATGACTGGTATAGATATCTATAATGTGTGCTGCTATTTTTTTTAATGATAAGAAAATGTAAGTTTCAGCATTTAGTCAGTGCTTAATGGCTGGTACCGAAAAGACAACATTCCTTATATTTTGCAGTTTGACTCTTTTATACATGTATAGAATAAGTACCATACAAAATAGCAACCATGTCTGAGCAAGACATCTCTGGACAAAAAAAAAAAATTCCTTTGTAGTCTATGACTATCATTCTATCATTGAAGTGAGGAACAAGGGATTATGGCAATATTAAATAGTGGCATGATTAGTGAAATTATTCTAGAGGGAAGTTTGGGCCAGGACATTTTCTAAAGAACATATTGTATTGACCAGATGATCACTGACTGACTGCATAATTGCCCTTTCCAAGTAGGTGTATAACATGCACCATTTGGGGGAAGTATGAACATCACATGCCATAGGAACAAAATAAGTTATGATAGCCACCTCTCATTGGGTACCTATTATATGTCACAAATTGCGATAGGTATTTTATGTATTTTCAATACACTATCTACTACTTTTCCAAAATTCTTGCAGAAAAACAGATGTTGAAAGGTTAAATAATATATGTAAGATTCTACATCTAGCAGAGCAAAGATTAGAATCCGGACTTTACTCTTTCTATTAAACTAAGAGGCTTTAATTTGGAGAGAATATAATGTTGTGAAAGTGTGATGGACCCAGATTACATTTAGATAATTTTAAGTGAAATGTTGACTTTACCAGTGAAAGGAAATTATAAAGATCTGAGTTTAGCACATACATAAAACTCTTCTACTTATTTTAGGTTTGTTTTTTGTTTTTGCTTTTTGTTTTTTGTTTTTGTTTTCTGTTTTTTGAGACAGGGTCTCACTGTGTCATCTGGGCTAGAGTGCAGTGGTGTCATCATAGCTCACTGCAACCTCAAACTCCTGGGCTCAAGCAATCCTCCCTCCTCAGCCTCCCAGAGTGCTAATAGGCGTGTTCCACTGCACCTGGCCTACATTTTGTATATTTTGATTCATTAACAAAGAAACAATGGAATGGGGTAGAATATGTTTTGCTGTTATTAAATACATTACATAAAAAATTTAAGGATTAACATGCCAGTTTCTATGTGTGTAAGTGTGTACTATTAAAATATTAATTTTTGTCAAATGACTTCAGACCAAAACAGTGAACAAAAAATGTAATTTGTTGATATCTTTGATGAAAATTGAGACCCCTCTCATTTATTTTTATTTATTTATTGTTTGGCAATAGGGTCTTGCTCTGTCACCCAGGCTGGAGAGCAGTGGCATGATCATACCTCACTGCAGCCTCCAACTCCTGGGCTCAAGCAATGCTCCTGCCTCAGCCTCCAAAGTAGCTGGGACTACAGGCACATGCCACCATGCCCCAGCCAATTTTTTAATTTTTTTGTAGAGACAAGGGTTTAGCTATGTTAGCCAGGCTGGTCTTGGAACTCCTGGGCTCAAGGGATCCTCCCACCTAGGCCTCCCAAAGTGCTGGGATTATAGGCATGAGCCACTTTGCCTGGCCTTAAAAATCCCTCTTATTTATACTAGTCACTTTATTCATAACATAGATGAACAAAGAAATTATATTCACCTTTTCATGTGGATATTGTGTTGCAGATTTCTTGAATATAGAACATTAAAGTCAAAAGTTATCAGTTTGAGCCTCTAACCAGCTGTGTCATCTTAGATTTAGCTTGTCTAAATCCAAGTTTCCTTGGATACAAAATGGAGTTGATGACATATGCTTGATATAATCACACACTTTCTAATTTTTTTCTGTGTCTGTAGCAAAGGAAGCTATATTATGTAGGGGTTGGGAGCACACTGGGTTCATATTCTGGCTCAAACACTCACTCTGTGTCATTGGCAAATTCAGAGACTTTATTTTTCTGAGCCTTAGTTTTTCCATTTGCAAAATGGAGATATGGATGCCTACTTCTGTGGGTATATGTGTGTGTGTGAGGGGTTGTGAAAATAGGAGATAAGGACAAAAAGATCCCAAAATATGAGTTATAACATATACAGATTTGATTGCTCATTTCAGATTCCACATTGCAATTATTCTTTGAGTTAAGTTTTGGTACAGTATCAAAGGAAAATATTCTATTACCTGAAAAGGACATTAAAATATCTCTTTCTTTCTCAATTATTCATCTGTGTGAGGCTGGAGTTTCTTCATATATTTAAAGCAAAACAATATACAGCAACAAATTGAACTGAAGAGCAGATATGAGAATTCAGTTATCTATTAAGCTGGACATTAAAGAGATTTGCAAAAATGTAAAACAATGTCACTCTTCTCACATTCTTTTTTTGCTTTGGGAAGGATAATTATTTTTCATAATTTTATATTATGTTAAACATATAATGGACTTATTATTTTAATTGTTAATAAATACATATATGTAAGTACTTTTAAATTTTTTGTTTTGATTTCTATGACAAATATTAAAATCATAAATAATATGCCAATCATAACTTCAATTAGAGTGCTTAGTTGGGAAATTATCATATTGTTTAGACAAGCCCATTTTTGAGAGTGACTTTGGGAAAGTTATTTAAATTATGGGCCTCATCAAAAAATAAATATATAAAACAAAAACAATGCCACTTTATTCTCCATTGTCAGGAAATTTGACAAGATGATGTTATGAGCTTACCTTCCACTTGAAGTTCTATGATTCTACAATTCTTTTCTATTGGTGACCCTGGTAAAACCTACTGGAGGTTTAGCCATCAATAAAGTCCAAGTGAAGTCCAACAAATTGATTCATGTCTTTTTCAAAGAGTGCTGGACTCCCTCCCTGCCACAGGTCCCACAGAAAACAGGACCATGCCAGCCAAGGTGAACTCTAGCCTTCTAGCTCACATGATTCCATGTTTGGGGGCATATAAGGGAATATCAGGGCAATTGATTCTTTCTTTTATAGGTTGAAAGCAGAAGTATAGGAATAGATTGCTGATGTAAAGAGTGAGATGACCTGTAGGCATAAGAAATCTAACCATTAACACCAATTCAATTTGGACATTTTATCTGATGTTTTACTTATTGGATGAATATTTATTCAGTGTCTAATTGGTACCAGGTGCCAAATACACAATCTTTACTAATCACACCTCTAGAAGAATGAGTTATTTTTTCTCTTGAAAATAACACTTTAGCAGAGCACTAAATTGTTTCATGCTTAACTTTCTTTTTCCATTTCCACTCTAACAGTGCTTTATTTTGATAAAAAAAAAAACCAACAAATATTTATTTCGTATGTATGATTGCCAGGGATGGTGGCAATCATGTCCTTGGGGGCTCCAAGCCTTATAACCTGGTCTATCTCTTAGAAAGTTCAGGACATAGATGGGCAAAGATACAATTTATACTCAGGAGAAGCAGTCACTATAACAAAGTTACAAATGAATGTTAATATAAACTATGCGTAGCACAAAGACAGAAGCATTTCTTTGATCTGAAGGATATATGCCAAAACCTTGTATATGCACAGAAAGGACAGGTGGGCTAAGACCCACATCAGGAGAAGACAATGATGGACGTGGGGAAGAATATATATGCATGTTTGGCTTTAGAAAATGGTTTATAGGCATTCTAGTAGCCTTTCTCTTGACTTTTGATACGTAATCTCTTCTTTGTTTTCTCCATGAAATCCACTAGCTACACAGAGGAGCCACTCAGACACCAAGGTATACACCTCTTTAAAGCCCCCATGATCTGCACTTATTGTAGCCTTGGCCTGGATTGTCCTTATCTTCCTTTTCTCTGGTGGATTATTTACTCCTATTGACTCATCTTTCAAGGCTCAGATAATACTTTATCTATTCTGATATACTTTGTTTAAGCAATGGGTCCTTCCTTTGCTGTGCTCCCATGACACAATGTTCACCTTCAGTAAAGAATTATATTTTTTGTACCCTCAGTGTCTCATGTTCATCTTTGCATGCCCAGTTTCCTCAAGAATCCTGGCATGAAGCAATATGCTTGTTGAGTGAATAAATCAGCTGGTGCTATTGTTCATAAGGCAAACTTCACCTCTCCTAATTAGTGATTCAATTCCAATTTAACAGTGTCTTTTATAGATTCTGAGTGAGTTGGAATATTCTCCTTTGTCCTAACATTAGAAAACCTTTGAGAAAAGTATTATTTTCTACATCAAGTGTTTTATCTGAGACCAGAGCAGCTAAATAAAAGAAATTGACATTTATTTCTTGCTTTTGCTTATGTTCTTTTAGCATTCTATTTATATACCAGCACTATCATTTTAGACACTTAAAAATGAGTTTTTTCAGTGTCACTCTCTACATAGTGTGATTTAAGGGCAGCCAGGAAGGCTGTACCCCCAACTTTCCTACTGTACATTTTCTGAAGTGTGTTAGTCCATTACTAATGACGCATTTTTTTAGGTCAGGATTTCTGAACACTGGCACTAATTGACACTTTGGGCTAGAAAATTCTTTGTTGTGGAGATCTGTCCTGTACACTGTAGGATAGAGTATCCTCGCCCTCTACCTAGTAGATGCCAGTAGTGTCCTCTTTTCAATTGCAACTACCCAAAATATCCCCAGACGTTGCTAAATAACCCATGGAGGATGAAATCATCCCCAGATGAGAACTTCTGCTTTAGATTGAGACCTTCTCACTTATGCCCCCCCCCACACTTCATCATTTAATCCTTTTTCCTCTTTCTCTTCTCTTTCTCCTCATCTTCCTTCTTCTTTCCGTTAATATTTTCCCCAGATTATCTCTTTTTCTGAGTAGTGTATTTGTCTTCTCTTGCCAGCAGGAAAAAGAGAGAAAATTCTAATTCTAGAATCAGAGCCCCAGTAGGCACTAGCAGATATGTAAAAGATACAAGTGTTTGCATTTCCCATCCAAGTACTAACCAGGCCCAACCCTGCTTAGCTTCCGAGATCAGACGAGATCGGGCGCGTTCAGGGTGGTGTGGCCGTAGACATGCATTTCAACTACAGTAAAGATAGTATTTCTATGGACACCACTGAAAGGCAAATGCATCATAATTTCTTCTTCATCCTCTGCAACCTTTCTTAGAAAAATATGAAAGTTTACTATTTTCCCAGGAAACGTAACACATGAAGCCATTATTCATCACTAACAACTTGGAGTAACCAATCATTCCAATTTGACAAAGACTGAAGGCATTCCAGGATTTGAAAATTTCATTGCTAACATTGGGAAAGTCTTGGGAGAACTGAGATGAGCTGGTCACTCCAAACTTGGTGTATAACTCTTTTAACCTCTGATACATATGGTCCAGTCTATGTAGACAGACTCATTCATAGAAGCCCAGACCAAATATCCATTACTAATAAAAATGGAATTATGTTCTAATTTTTGTGTTGTTAAAAATGTATCAAAGTTGCCTGGGCATGGTCGCTCTTGCTCTCACTTGTAATCCCAGCACTTTGGGGGGCCAAGGCGGAAGGATCGCTTGAGGCCAGGAGTTCAAGACCAGCCTGAGAAACATAATGAGACCTCATCTCTACACACAAACACAAAAAAATTAGCTATATGTGGTGGTGCACATCTACCTGTAGTTTCAGCTACTAGGAAGACTGAGCCAGGAGGATTACTTGAGTCCAGGAATTGAAGGCCAGTGAGCTATGATCTCATCACTGCACTTTAGCCTGGGTGACAGAGCAAGACCCTGTCTCAAACAACAATGAAAAGTATTAAAGTTGATTCTTTACCAATCCCCAGCAACAAATATTTCACTTTTTCCCCTTCTTTCTCAATTACCTTATACACACACTACTCCAGTACCTTTCATTTGTCCTAAATTTCCAAAATTCTCTTATCTGTTTATTTTGAAGATTAACTTAACCTCTTTTCTTTCTCCTCCACCTCCTAGGTTCCATCTTCATTGCTGCTTTTCAACATGAATGTATGGAACTGATTTGGCAGCGACAGAGAAAACAGTCCTTGGGTCTATGGATGGGCACTGAGGAGAAAAACTGAGTCATCAGAATCATCATTCTCTTCTGTGGGGGAAGGAAAATTCCAGGATCATGTAATATCACATGGAATACGATGTATGTATTATTAGTTTATGAGCTCCTTCCCAACAAGAATAGCTGAAGATGGAAGGAGGAAAATGAAAAATCGTAAGAATTGAGTTTTGATGAGATAGGAGGATGGAAAAGAGAAGATAGATCCAGACAGGGCCCCGCTCAGAGTAGCTGTGTCAAGGATAGGAGGCTGTCAGTGCTCAGTATTCATTCCTGGGTACTCGGCAAGGGCAGAGGTAAAGGGTAAGGGCATGAAAGGGGAATGCAATTTGCTGTTTCCTAGCACTGGATTAAGCCAACATTATGTTCTCTTGGTAACACCTTTATCTCAGCTCCTTTCTCCCATCAGTGTTGAGCCATTTTAAACCTACCTACCATTTGGCCAATTAATTTGCTTTTTCCTCAATGTTTTGAAGTCAATACACCTCCCACCGGAAAATCTTTCCTTTATCCAAAGTGTTCCAAAGCAGAAGACATAGACATTCTTATAGTTAGAAAGAAAATATTAAACTGTGAAGTCACTACTGTCATATCAAATGCCCATGGACTTAAAATGGAAATACTTGTCATGTGTGGCAGTAGTAGCACTGTTAGAAAAAGACAGAGACGGAATCCCGGATTCTTTCACTCTGTGAACTTCAGTGGCCCACTGCATTTCCTGTGTGTAAAGTGTTCCCCAAATAACCCTCATAATTTACATAGTGAATGCCACGGAATTGAAATTATTTCCTTCACTTACAAAAGTCATTTTTTCTATTTGGGGCATGTGATCAAAGCCTCTGAAAGATCAGGAAGGAACTCATTGCAGACAAGGGCATCTATTTCTGTTCATAAGATTCTGAATTCTGCAGAGTGACTGGGGTTATTTTCATGCTTCAGGCATAGTGACTCAGCTCTTTTGTTCCCAGTAAATATAATTGTTAATGAACCTTGCCCCACCTTACCCAGGGGCAGATGATGCATTTTATTTCATTATTTCCAATTCAACAAGTAAGGGTTTGTGTTTGTTGAACTCCTGAGTAGGTTGGATGTGTTTGTGTGTGCGTCATCTTAACATTTATTATAGAAATTATTCTATTATCTTCATAACCATAATTTTCCCTATCAATTATATTGAAAATGTTCTGAAAATATATTACCCCTTTGGGCTCTATTGCTTTTCTATTGCTGTTTTAACAAATTATCACCCACTTAGTGATTAAGAACAACACAAATTTATAATCTTATTATGGTTCTGGAGCTCAGACGGCTGGGTTCAAATCAAAGTGTCAACAGGGCCGCATTGCTTCAGGAGGTTGTGTGGAAGACTGTGTCCTGGCCTTTTCCAGCTTCTAGAGGCCACGCACATTCCTTGGCTCATGGCTGTTTCCTCCATCTTCAAAGTCAGTAGCATAGCGTCTTCAAATCTTGTGACTCTGACCTTCTGCCTCCGTCTTCTACATTTTAAAGACCTTCCTGCTTACACTGAGTCTGCTGAATAATTCAGGATATTCTATTTATCTTAAAGTCAGCTGATTAGCAATCTTGATTTCATCTACAACCTTAGTTCTCCCTTGCCATGTAACAACATCTTCACAGATTCTAAGTATTAAGACATAGACATCTTTGGGGACCATTATCACCTACCAAAAGGTCCCAGATTTATGCAGGGAGTGGTCCTACCAGACTTCCAACTTGGGTGGTCTCTGACTGAGCTTTATTTTATGTCACCAAAATTGGGAAGTCATGAAAGCAGAACTCAAAGTCACAGGGGCAGAAGGTTAGAAGGGGGTGTCGATATGCCCTCAGGGAAATGCTGGTTTTATTTCTTACTTATCTCTTAGATTTTCCACTTTTGCTTTGCTTTTGGCTTGTATGGCTATGTTAGTTTCCCTGCCACATAAAAGAAACATTAAATATGTCATACTTTTTTTTCATAAGGCTTGTTTTTATTGATTGAGACATTTAAGATAGCAAATGTCCCGTTGTGCCAGAGATTCTACAGTTGTTCTTAGAAAACATAAGTTTGGTCTGTTCTAATAATAATTGACCTCCATTCCCTGCAAGTGTAATATCAAAACTGCAAACTCCTATCCAAGTAGCTACTCCTTTTCCCTCCCTCAGTCTGTTTCAGACTTGTAAATTTATAATTGAAGAAGGGTCACTTTTGCTTCATTTATCTTTTTTCTCTCTGCTTCCTCTTACATTGGCAGCTGTTACTTTGGACTCATCTATCATCAAGTATAAAGGGTGGAGAGAGGCAGAGCTATTTTCTCTAGATTATTGTCTATGTAGAAAATCTCCAGATATCCACAGATAAATTTGTAAAGTTTTCTGGCGGCAAAAGAAGCAAACAGAGAGAGAGAGAGAGTGAGGCCAAACAACGTGGCTTTATTGAGCGCTCCCGCGGGAGGTTCAAGGGGCCCAAAAGAGGGGGACCCGAAAAGTCATGCATATTTGAAAGGGGTGAAGGCTTTTATACTGTTTGGGGTGGGCTAGGAACTTTTGGCGGGAAGAGCTGGGGATTTTCCACTATGACCTTTGGCGGTTATTGAAAAATAGGAGGAGCTGGTGGTATTTGCAGAATCCAAGAACCGAAAACTTTCTTATCTGGGTGGATATCCAGGTGTTGTTGTTTTCAGCGGGGCCTGGCAGTTGTCCTTGGTGGGTCTGGTCTCGTGAGCCTTTTCTTTTTGATCTAGGGAGGGGAGGTGGGCCCGCCACTAGCCTTACAAAATTATTACAATTAATAAGAGTCATTTGCACTTGGATACACCTGCAACAATCAGTTGTGAAACTATAATTTTAAAAATCTAATTCATATTAATAATAAAAATATAACATACTTTATAAATAAGTAAATCTAAAAGAGACAAATTGTTTAAGTAGGACATTATGAAAATTTATTAGAAGAAATCAAAGAATACTTAACTAATGGAGAGATGTTTATGAATAGAGTCAATATAAAAATATGTCAGTTATTCTAAACATATCTATAGATTTAATACAACTTCAATGAAAATTCCAACAGTATATTTTTTTGTTTGTTTGTTTCCATTGTACTTGGTAAGCTCATTCCAAATTTATGGAGTTGAACAAAAGGCCAAGAATAGCCAAGATTCTTATGAAGAAGAAAAAGGTATGTGGGGTGGGAGATTTGCCTCATCAGATATCAATCTATATTGAATAACAGTGTTGAACTGGTGCAGACACAGATGAATAGACAACATGCCCCCCCAACTTATTTGCTTAAAAGAACAACCATTCGTTTATTTATTTCACAATTTTTAAGTCAACAATTTGGGCTGGGATCAATTGAGTAATTTTCTCAACTGGCTCATTTAGCTCAGAGTGTCTGTGAGGAGCTAAAAATCTGTCTCTCAACTCTGATCCCAAAGGTTGGTCAACTGTTGGCAAGGGTGAGGGGTGACTGTCCCATTTATCTCTCATCATCCAGCAGGTAGCCCCTGAGTGTCCACATGGTGGTGGTTGACATGTCCAGAGAGAGTGAAAGTAATCCAGGCCTGAAATTCTAGGCCTAGAATTCTGCTGCACATTAATTCTGCTGCATATTGCTTCTGCTGTATATTACTGCTGAAATAAGTCACAGGACCAGCCCATATTCAAGGGGTGGACAAACAGACAACATCTTTTGATGGAAGAAGCTACAAAGATTATCCATTTTTGCAGTCTAGCACAGTCTACCCTTTGGCCATAATAATTATCATTCCTTTTGTTTTTAAGACCTCCAAGAGTCTCATCAAATAATGGCTTGCCAGCCTGGGATCTTGTAATCTAAATCAGATCAGATGAGTCTCTTCAGATGTGGCTCTTCTTGTTCTAGAAGCCTATGAACTATAAAGACCATCTGTCTCCAGCATTCGCCTATATCATGAGGCAGAGATAGGATTCTTGCAGTAGATAGTCTCATCGGAGAAAACGAAGAATGTGAAACAGATTAGCCACTGGTCTATAACAATTCTGAAATCCTCTAGCATCTGCTGCAAGGTCTTCCCATTCTGGGGGCTTGACATAGTCCTTGAGTAGGCCTGGTTTCACATCTTCACTCCACCCTTCTCCAAGGCTCTAAGCTCCACCCTCTGAGCTCTTGGCTCTGTCTTAAGGGATGTTGTTCCTTTTCCAGAAGGAAAAACTCATGTTTACAGCTAATCAATTTCCTTTGATGTTTCCTGCTGGTAGAAAGTAAGGGTCCCAGGGGCTTCTTAGTAATTTAAGCAATCTCAGTCTCTTTAAATCTAAGTATGCGATGTTTTATCAGTACAACTGTCTTAAAACGTTATGGTTTTCCTATAAATTTAACTTGGTTAAATTTAACTTAGACCTCTGGTACTAGATACTACCTTAAATCTTTCAAGTATCTTAGTTAAGTTTTAATAGCCACACCCTTGATATGATCTTTGGCCTCTTTCACTTTGAAAATTTTTACTGGCTAAAGAGATTAGGTAGGTTTGGAATGCATTGCTTAAAAAAAAGAAAGAGAGATTAGGGATGAGAAAGTTTTATTTTTTACGCCAAGTTCTAGCTTTGTATATTCCCTCTAAATTCTTTTAGCTGAATGAAACCAATTGACACTTTCAACATTTTGCCAGGAAATCATCTTGCATGATCCACGAATTCATTAAAAACTTTTTTTTAACCTTCCAAGTTACCACAGGCAAGTATTTTGCCAATTGTTTTTAACTTCATGATACATGTTGCCACTCTTCTGGCCTGCTATAACAATTTCCTCATTTTTTTTCCAGCTACCACTAATAGTTTGCTCAACCTTTTTCCAGCTTTTGCTACCAGGGTTCTGAATTTTATTTTTTTAGTCTTTGCTCAATTCAAAAGCCCAAAGCCATATGTTTTAGATTTTTGTTACAACAGCCACCCACTTCCAGGTACTAATTTCTATGTCAGTTTTTATTGTGTAAACAACCACTCCAAAATTTAGTGGCTTAAAATAACAGTCATTTATTTATCAACTCCTGATACTCTGAGTTGTTATTTTGGACTGGACTGAGGTGCAAAGTTCTTCTGTTGGTCTCACATGGTCTTACTTATGCTTTCCTGGTCATCTGGCAGTCAGTGGCCTCACTCTCCTTAATCTAAACTGTTATCTAGCAGCCTAACGCTGGCTTATTTACATAGAAGTGGGTGCAGAGTTTCCAAGAGTAGCAAGGATGCAAGCCCCAATGTAAATCACTTTTCAAGTCTCTGCTTGTATAATTTTCACTACAAAGAGCAAGGCCAGCAACTGTATAAATATCAGTGAAGAATGCAGAAAAAGGGAGAAAGGAACTTGAAAGGGGCTGACCTCACCCCTCTCCACCTCAGCCCCTCCTCTCTGACTAACAGATCCAAGACAAAGAGCCACCCAGCCTACCCAACAGGGCTTCCTCCTGGGACATGTGGAGCCTGCTCCAACTCAGCAGGCCAGGGGCTCTGGGAAGACTCTCCCACCAAGGGCAGACTTCCTTCCTTCCTTCCTTCCTTCCTTCCTTCCTTCCTTCCTTCCTTCCTCCCTCCCTCCCTTCCTTCCTTCCTTCCTTCCCTTCCTTTCCTTCCATTCTTGCCCTTCTTTCCCTTCCTTCTTTGTCTTGCTCTGTTGCCCAGGTTGGAGTGCAATAGCACTGTCATAGCTCACAGCAACCTCAAATTCCTGGGCTCAAGCAATCCTCTTGCTTCAACCTCCTGAGTAGCTGGGACTACAGGGACACACCACCATGCTCCACTAAGTTTTATAGTTTTTGTAGAAACAGGGTCTCACTATGTTGCTTAGGTTGATCTTGAACACCTGGCCTCATATGATCCTCCAAGCTCAGCCTCCCAAAGTGCTGGGATTATAGGCATGAGCCACCTTACCCAGCCTAAAATAGTAGCTTTTAAAATTTATTTTGCATATTAATGATATATCATGATAATGTACATAAATAGATATTTCAAATAATATTCTTGATAATTTATACTGTGTCTGATAAGAGCTTGTGCTAAGGAGTGTCAGCTCTGCAGTTTTCTTATTGTTTATTTGTGCATGCCTTATTAGCTTCTTCAGTTCTTTGCTGGAATATGTTTTTAGTTACCTTCTCATTTTGTGAGTGATAGGTTTAAATCAGAACCAGAATACGTAAATTCACTTAACAAGGCACATGTGGTCTGCCATATGTAGCAAATTAGTGAACAATGGTGCCATTGTCCTCCACTTGTCATTGTGAGCCATCCACTTGTTCCTTAAGGCTCTCTTTCATATTGCATGTGACAAGTGATTGGTTAACAATCACAAGGGCAAGTATCAATATGAATATTATTTTTTATATTTTAAGTAAAATATATTCTAATCTAGTATATTCTACTTACATCCTAATGGCTTGTCTGGTGTTCCCTCTGGAGAGTTTTTGCACTAGTGCTTTAGATAAATTCCTGTCACCAAGGCTACACATAACATTTTGGGAGAAACCACACCACTTATTTAAATAATTTATGTGTAATTTTGGGGGGGTTGGTGGGAGATCTGGTCATCTTCCCTTTAGAAAGCAAAGAAGTCATCATGTCTTGTCTAGTCTGCCCTATTTCCAGTTCTGGCTTAGGAAGAATGTAGACCTACTTCTAAGTCCCTATGGATGGATAGATGGTTAGATGAATGGATGAATGGGTAGATAGGTAGGTGAATAGGTAGAGCTAGAGAACTAGAGAGCTAAAGACCTAGAATAGATAATTAAAATGCAGAAATGTGTCATTTTATTTTAAAAATCTTGATCAATCTGATTTTTGTTTTGTTTGTCCTCAAGCTTTAGGAGAAAGAGGTACATCACAAGAAAAGCTAATACTCAGGATTTGTTCATGAAACCAAATTCCTGGTTATGTCTAGTGGTCAGTACAGAATTTGACCCAATGCTTTCTGTATCGTTAGCCCTTGACCAGTGATTTCAAATGTTCCTGTTCATGATCCCTAAGGTATTATAAGAATATCATCATTACTTTATGAAAAAGTTTATAAATATATGATGGTTATATATATGATGGATATATACATATATATTAAGATAGTTAATTTTATGTATTGACTGGACCACAGTGTCTAGATATGTGATCAATCATCATTCCAGACGTTGCTGTAGGGGGGTGGTTATGGATAAAATTAGCATTTAAATTGGTGGACTTTGAGTAAGCAGATTGTTTAATGGGATGAGGTAGACCTCATCCCATCAATTAAATAGAACAAAAGACCAGTTTCCCCCAACCAAGAGAGAATTCTCCAGCAGATGGCCTTCAGACAAGAACTGCACCATCATCTCTTTCTTGGTCTCTAGCCCACTGGCCCACCCTGCAGATTTTAGACTTGCCAGCCTCCATAATCAGGTGTGCCAATTCCTTAAAATCACCCCATGTATATATGTGCACACGCACATGCACACCTGTATGCACATATATATCCTGTTGGTTCTGTTTCTCTGTAGAACTTAGATGAATATTTTATATATGTATATGTATATATACACACCTTCCACACACAATAATATATGTAATATATATATAATTTGTATACAAACATACATATGATATTTATAAGAAAAAGATTAATTTACTTTAAAGAGAGATTTACAGCAATGCACTTACATTTAAAAAATTTGGCTAAACAGAATATTTCATTGTTTAATTATACTAAGGAAAGATTCTATCGCTTCTCAGCCTTTTGGCTAAGATCAAGTTTAGTATCTATGCTTATCAGTTTAATTATACTAAGTAAAGGTTCTACTGTGCTTGCTCAAAGTTCAGCAGTAATGATGAAATTCTAGTTTGGGAACACTCATTTAGGTTTTGAGTCTGATTGTCTGTTTGAATCCTAGTTCCTTTGTTTACTGGCACCGTGACCTTGGGAAAATGACTTCACCTCTCTCATCTCACTTTTCTCATCTACAAAATGAGGGCATTTACACCTACCCCACAGGACTGTTGTGAGGATACAATGAGTTAATTATGAAATGTTTTGAACAGTGTCTGGTACATAGTAAGCATAGTATGTGTAAGTCCTTGTATTCTCTTTTTAACTTTGAGCTTATTTGGTTCTTATCTAGAGGATAATTGTTGTCTTTTTGCTGCACTTACTACTTTTTATGATTCTTGAAAGGAAAAGCATCATGTGCCGTTAGGGTGTAGTAAAAGCATTGTCCAGGGACACATGGAAAAATGGTTTCTATAGAGATAATAACATCCTGATTTTGTATTAGGTGGCCAAAAAAGGAACATGACTCATAAGTCATATGAAAATACTTTGAAGAATGCAAATATTTTTCATCAACTGCATTAAAGATAAGAGAAGTATGATATGTTCTTATTTTTTCCCTATAGAATATCAATCCCGTGAGGGGTAAAGAGTTCCAAAGGCAAATTTGCATTTTTAAGAAGTTTATTATTTTTGGTATATTTGATAGTGTGTCTGTTTGGTAAGTGGGAGTAGGGGGGAGCTTGGAAATATTTATTTCATAAATTTTTGATGGAATGTTTTATTGACTGTGAATAAGAATGGAAAATTTATGTACACAAAATACTAGGGATAGGAGCAGTAGCTCACACCTGTATTCCCAGCACTTTGGAAGGCTGAGATGGGAGGATCACATAAGTTTGAGACCAGCCTGAGCAACATAGTGAGACCCTTTCTCAGCAAAAAAATTAAAAATTAGCCACGCATGGTGGCATGCAGTTGTAGTTCCAGGTACTCAGAAGGTTGAGTCTGGGCTTGAGCCCAGGAGTTTGAGGTTGCATTGAGCTATGAGGGTGTCACTGTACGCCAGCCTGGGTGACAGAGCAAGACACTTTCTCAAAAAAAAAAAAAAATACTTTTACAGTCATCATGATAGGCGCAAGGTGGGAGCAAAGTGCTATGGATATCAGAGAGATGGAAGGAAAGATTAATTCTATGTGGACTTTTAAAAGTGTTTTTTTAATTTTTGAAAGAGAGTTTGGGCTAGTGCTCAGGGTATTAGTAGGATTTTGTCTAGAGCACCCCTAAAAATGTATCAGGTATGCCTGTCAGTCTACTTTTATGTGGAAAAATATAAATTAATATTTTTATATAATCAACCTCAACCTAGACTTATTTCCCATTCCACAGAATACCTAGAAGATTCTAGAAGAGGAAAGAGCTACCTGACAGAAAATCTCAGTCTATTTTTTTCTCTCATTTAATTATAATTAAATAAGCTGAATCACACATTACACAATTGATTACTTAATAAACACTCTTGTGTTTATTTTTCTTTTATTGTTCCCTGTGACTTAATGTTATATCCCCAACTGGATTATAAATTCTTTGAGAGTAGTATTAATATTTTAATTCTTCAAAACATTTGTTGATTTGTTGAAAAACAAACCAAAAGAAAATCTATATTCTTTTGGGCCGATGGATTACAGAGAGAGGAAAGGGAACTAATATTTCTACTCTGTCACTCCATGCCTGACACTCGACGGAGGGACTTGCACTCTGTCATAAACACTAACAACCCTCTGAGGTAGACATCATCACCTTCATTGTGGTGATGAAGAAATTCAGTGATGTTTAAAGAAATTAATCAATTTATTTAATGTCATTCTGCTAGGACAAGTGAGAGCAAAAATGAAAAGCAGATCTGTAGCTCTGCTTTTTAAATACAGTTATACATTTTATAAATTTATATGCTACAGGTTTGGGATTTATTTAAGACAGGAGAAAGATGAGTAAAAGAAGCCGCACCATAAATAAATTTTACATATTATTAACAAGGTGCTAAGTGAAAGTATTAGTAATCTAGAATGAAGAAAACATAAAACAACACTTTTTTCTTGTTAGTCACAAAAATAAAACTAAAGTAAATTTATGAATTCCTCCACTCCCTTCCAAAGGCTTATATCAGGATGGGCCAAAGAAATACCAGGAAGTCTAATCCAACACAATATCTTGGTCTGACCGGACAGCCGGGGGAGAATTTTCTCCTTCACTGACCCTAATAACTATGGCAGAGGACAAAGAAAGAAGGCTGGAAGGCTCTGTGAATGTTTCCTGCCCTCTAAGGGACTCCGATTTCCCCTCTGCCACCTGTCAGCACTTTTCGGTACGTATCTGACCTCACAAGGAAAGCTGCCAGCATCATTTCCTACTTGGCTTTGCTGTGTCTGAATCCAGAGGGAACCTGCTTACATCATCTTTCTCCCAGAAACACCCATGCCACAGGCAGGAATGACATGGGGGGGAGGAGACAAGAGGTGGGACTGGTTACTGGCAGGAAGGAGGTGACATATCAGGAAAGCCTCCTTTTGGAGCACGTCCTCGAAGGGGGTAGGAAAGTAAGTGAGACTGGGTCTAAAGTGCCTGAAACTGTTCAGGGACTCTGTAATCAAGTGTCCCAGTCCCTTGGTGGGGAGGAGCGAAGGAAGTGTCCTCTGAGAAGGGAAACTGTAATGATGCAATGTGACAGCGCTTTGGCATAGGCTCTGCTAGTCCTTTTGGTTGCCCAGAAACATTTTCCTTGTACTTTTTTTCAGTCTGTTCTAGAATTTGTTCTGTCATAGCAGAACTGACAACAATGACTGCACTGTCCGCTTTCCCCTTCGTTGGCCCTATGTATACGTCGCTGCCTTCTTCACTGCTTCCCTCCTCCCTGTTATTTTTCCTTTCTTATTCATGTATTCCATTTAACTGCTGATACCTGCAGATACTGCATGGCTTTCTTGATGCTTTTTAGAACAAACGGACTGTTTGGTTGTCATCTGTTTGAAGATATGGGCCAATCTGCCACAAAGAAGTACCACATTTTTATATACGTTTATGTATATTTCACAGAATTTTCTACTGGCTAATAAAATTTATTTTGCTATCTGAGAGTTGAATCAGGAGCTTTTTACAGTGGGTTACTATGAGAAACTGAACTTAACCTTACTGAGGAATGATGAAGAATATGACTAATTGTATGTGCTAGATACGGTGCTGGGCAACTGTAGGAAGTGCTGATAAAGAAATACGAAGAACAAAATGGCAGAGTAAGCCTAATCAAGAATTATGAAAAACAGGATGTCAGAGTAAGCTCAACATAGCTACTGATGCAAATTGAATAACGAAAGTGCAATGATGGACCGCAGCTTTAATCCCATATAAATAGCTCTAAATAGCCATGATAGCTTTATAACCACTTGCTGGTAACCTGCAGGAATTCAGGCTTTTTGTTTGATTTGGTTTTGCTCAATAATAAAATTAGCTAATACTACATTTATGAGTTACAAATTTGTCCATTCCTTTGGGTTTTGTTTTCTTTCCCCCCCAATGGTGTTGAATAAATATCATTATGAATGTTGGTTTGGGAATCAGTTGTGCCTGGGATCAAATTACCTGTTTGGCAACTTACCTGCAGGAATATCAGGTAAGATTTAAGCTTTCTGAGTTTCAGTTTTCTCATTTGCAAAGTCATAATGATAATAGCTATCTTACAAGATTGTTTTAAGGATTAGAGGCATTTGGGTAAAGCTTCTAATATATATTTCTTAATAGCCAGGTATTCCATAAATGAAAGGAATGCTGTTTATTACAAATGAAGTAAATTATAGTAGTTTCCTTTGCGTGGAATACATGTCACCATTTAAAATAAAATTTCAAAAGACTTACTATGGAACAAATGCTTATGGTACAATATTAAGTACAAATGCATGTTACAAAATCTGATATTTTGGGGGCCTAGATAGTATCATATTTACATGCTGTGTCTGGAACAGAGGAAACCATCTTGCAAGTGTGAGGGTGCCACACTCCTGACAAAATTGTTGAGCTGCTCTAATCTCCAGACTTGTTGGTTGTAAAGTAATAGACTCCACTTTTAGCAGTACATTATTTTACATGAAGCTGAATGCACACTAACTGACTTGAAAAATAAAGATTTTTTAAAATTTAATTTTCAATTTTTTTCCTTAAGTTTTCCACTTTTCAAGATTTCCAAACCTTTAAATTGGGAAAAGTTATCTTAAATAGCAAGTTATTGAATCTTAACATAGTAAATTATTGGTATGATTTGACCTTATTTGAAGTATGGTTTCCAAAAACTATTGAGTCATTATTTCCTCTCTTCCTTCCACACCCTCTGCCTCCTCGCCAGCTACTGACCTACAACTCCCTGTGAAAGGCCTGCACTCGGATGACACTTAACTGCGTGCCAGCCACAGTGATTGCTGCCATGCAAATCAGTGCCTTTCAGTCATCTCAATTTTGATTGAACTGTTGACTGTGGCATGTTTTACACAAAAATATTACAAAACAATAAAGATGAATAGTATTCACTAACTTGACATTTATAGATGGCTGTTTTGTTTTTTTTCCTCGGTGTGATCCTTTGTCATTAATATTACTCTTGTGATTTATAGCACCAAGGAAAAGTCAATGACCATGATAGACATGTGAATGTTTTTTCAACCAGAGGTATTAGGAACCTTAGATGTCACTGATTTTGAAGTGCATTATGATCTAATTCTTATCACAGAAGAGCTCTCTACCTTATTTTTTATAAGCTATATAGTCATAAAATCTTTGCAACCATATTGCCTAAATCCTCATTTTACAGATTAGAAAACTAACACCCATGTCGATGGCCATACCACCCTGAACATGCCTGGTCTTATCTGATCTCAGAAGCTAAGCAGAGTCTGGCCTGGTTAATACTTGGATGGGAAAAAACTAACACGCAGAGAATTTAGGAGCCGAGTGCGTAGCTGACAAGGCAGGAGCTTCACCGAGACCCTCTGACTACCAACCCAGAACTCTTTTCACCATTTAATTTTTTTTTTGAAAAATTTTTCATATTAAATGATGGCAACACAGGTGTCAGGTATTTGTGGTGACAATATTAATATTCTGGGCAAACAGATTATATTCAATTTTATGCATTTAAAAAATTGTTTTGTGATTTTCTTTTTATACTTTAAAAATGTTATATGTACTAAATTTATAGATATAATGTCTTAAAATTAATGATTTAATTTTTAGTTTGGAAAACATGAATGTGGTATTAATATTAGACCCAGGCATTTCTCTTCATAGTAGGTTATTCTGGGCCTTATTAAGCCTGCTTGATTCACAGAATGATGGAAAATAATAACAAGAAAGAGGACATCAGACAAGAAACAGATATTCTATTTATTTATTTTATAATCTGGGAGGGCCAGAGGTGTGGAGTATTAATAGTAACATCACACTCCCAAGAAGACAAGTCAGGCCAAAGCGAGGCTCACAGAGGATTGGACGTCCCGGGACATACCTCAGTAAAGAGAAGGAGCACATGATCTGGGAGCAATCACTTAAACTCTGAGATCTTTAGTTTTCTCATTTGTTAAATAGGGACACTAAATTACCAACCTCAGAGAGTCGTTCTAAAAATAAGATGAGACAGTTGCTGTGAAACACTTAGGAGAATGCTTAGCACATGTAGGTGACATTAATTGGTCTTTGTAGATGGCACCCTTCAATTGTCACTTTCACTTTATTTTCCCATTTTCTATTTCCTCCGATTAATTTTTATATTCTCTCCCAACGTTTTTCTTTTTTATTTTGTTTCTCTCTTTTTTTAAAAAAAAATATATTTCAGAGTATTGCGAGGGTACAAATGTTTTGGTTACATGAATTGCTTTCGTGCCAATTGAGTTAAAGTTATAAGTGTGCCCATCACCAAGATAGTGTACAGTGTACCCATTAGGTGTGAATTTACCCATCCCCTCCTTCTTGCCCTCACCTGCTTGGTTTCCGCTGAGTTTTACTACCATATGTGCACATGAGTGTTGATCAATTAGTTCCAGTTTAATAGTGAGTACATGTGGTGTTTGTTTTTCCATTCTTGAAATACTTCATTTAGAAGAATGGTCTCCATTCCATCCAGGTTGTTACAAAGGGTATTAATTCACCATTTTTATGGCTGCATAGTACTCCATAGTATGCATATACCACATTTTATTAATCCACTCATGTGTTGATGGGCATTTGGGTTTTTTCCACATCTTTGCAACTGTGAATTGTGCTGCTATAAACATTTGAGTGCATGTATCTTTTTTGTAAAATGTCTTTTTTTCCTTTGGGTAGATACCCGGTAGTGGGATCGCTGGATCAAAAGGTAGTTCTACTTTTAGTTCTTTGAGGTATCTCCATACTCCTTTCCATAGGGGTTGTAGTAATTTGCAGTCCCACCAGCAGTGTATGAGTGTTCCTTTCTCTCTGTATCCATGCCAGCCATCTGTTGTTTGTGACTTTTTGATAACAGCCATTCTCACTATAGTTAGGTGACATCTCATTGTGATTTTGATTTGCATTTCCCTGATGATTAGAGACTTTGAACATTTTTTCATATATTATTGGCCATTAGTCTGTCTTCTTCTGAAAACCTTCTGTTCATGTCTTTTGCCTACTTTCTAAAGGAGTTGTTTTATGTTTTCTTGTTGATTTGCTTGAGTTCTTTGTAGATTCTGGTTATTAGCCCTTTATTGGATGTATAGCATACAAATATTTTCTCCCATTCTGTAGGTTGTCTATTCCCTCTATTGATTGTTTCCTTGACTGTGCAGAACCTTTTGGCTTTAATCAGGTCCCATTTATTTTTGTTGTTGCTCTGATTGCCTTTGGGGTGTTCTTCATAAATTCTTTGCCTAGGCTGATATCTGTAAGAGTTTTTCTAACATTTTCTTCTAGAATTCTTAGTTTCCTGCCTTAGGTTTAAGTCCGTTATCCATCATGAATCAATTTTTATGAGTGGTGAGAGGTGCCGATCCTGTTTCAGTCTTCCACATGTGGCTATCCAGTTTTCCCAGCACCATTTATTGAATGGGGATTATTTTCTCCCATATATGTTTTTGTCTACTTTGTCAAAGATCAGATGGCAATAAGAGGATGGTTTTATATCTGGGTTGTCTGTTCTGATTCATAGGTCTATGTCTCTGTTCTTGTGCCAGTACGATGCTGATTTGGTTACTATGGCCTTGTAGTACAGCTTGAAGTCTGGTAAAATGATGTATCCCAATTTGTTCTTATTGCTTACCAACTTTCTTCTCTCCTTTCCATTTCCTCCTTCTTTTCCCTCTTCCATTCTTTCTTTGCTCATCTTTTACTTTTAAAAAAGTTTTTTATTGACAAATACAAATTGCATATATTTATGGTGTACAACATGATGTTTTGAAATATGTATACATTGTAAAATGGCTAAATCATGCTAATTAATATGGATTACCTCACATATCTTTTTTGTGGTGAGAACACTTAGTAATTGTCATAATACATTGTTATTAACTATAATCACCGCATTGTACAATCCATATCTTGAACTTATTCCTCTTAACTAAAATTTTTTATCATATGACCAACATCTACCCAATCCTCTCACTCCTGCCTCAGCCCCTGGTAATCACCAAATTAGCTTCCATCCATAATCCTAATATAATCAGTTAATATTTTGGTATATATCCTCATACATGTAAATCTATTTTTAGATATATATACATACAATTGAGATCATATTGCACACCTTTTCCCCTACAGGTGTGATTTTGTGATGAAATACTTCTTTCTGTGGAAATGTGGGTTGTAGATTGAATTCTGGGAGGTAGGAGGGACCCACATCCACGAATATTTTCTCTATTGAAGAAAGGTCTTCTTTGCTTTGAAATAGTCATCATGTCCCACTGGCCACACATCTTCAAATTAGAGTGGCAAGGATGACTAGTGGTGGTGACAAATGACAGATAGGGAGGAAATAGATGAAGGTTATTACCTAAATATCTTTTTGTGGTGATCTTACTGTTATTTTTGAGGAAACCAGGGAAACGTCTTTGGATTACCATGCGCTATATCATTAAGTATGCATCTATCAACATTTTCTAAAGGGTAATCCCTATATTAAGAGAGACATCTCAGGTACCATGAAAAGGTAACAAGTAGAAGGGAAGACCTGTATTTAGGACTCATAAAAGAGTTCCTTACATTGATCCTTTCTGTTTTATATTGCATAAAAATATAAAACACATACAATGGTAAACTTCTATAAAGTGTTTTCATAAAAAACTAGTATTTTTGGCCTAGTCTGGAAAAGAATAAAAATTGCAGGGTTCAAAACTAATATTTTGAAACAATGAATAGGGAGATTTGGAAAATTCTTGGAGTGTGTCATAAGGAGTTGAATCACAGATTGTAGGTTAGACCAGAGGTAGGTTTATTGCTGAGAAAAAGAAGGAAAGATACAGATAATTTGAGTTCAGTGTTTGCAGCAATCAGAATTAAACACAAAATAAATATACAACAAACTATTTGGGAACCCTGTGCCTAGAAGTGATATAATTGGTAAATTTCATATCCTTTTTTTTTTTTTTGTGGTCCCATCCATGATTAGTCTTTTAGTCACAATGGGAATTTCCATGAAATGAGTAATGTAGTCAGTGATTAATCTGAGGAAATCAAGTGCAACTAGGCATTGAAAACAGCTACAGAACTTATGGGGGAAGTCAGTATATAGATGAAGGGAGATTTATTGCTTCAGGTGAAAACCTGATGTCTTGATGACTCACTAATTTCACTGTGAGGCTAAGGTCAACTAGTTTTTAGCTACGTTTAGGTGTTAGTGGGACATGAGTTTACCACTTCATATCACTGTAATGAGATCTTTAAAAGATAGCAGTGTTTTTTTTTCCTTTCCTATCATGTGTAGTAGTTTTTACTACTACATGTAGTTTATACATGCCCTCAAAAATTACAAAGGCTGGCATCAAATCAACTAAATCTCTGACTGAGTTAAAATTAATCTTCGTCTTACCTAACTGCCCAAGAAAAGTGAATTCTCTCTGGAAGATAACAATAACTAGAATCTTTTTTTTTATTTCCTACCAAAATGGAGAGAATAATTATAATCTTAAGATATCTCTACAATTAATCATATATACTATCTGGTTATCAATAAAAAATTACTAGGCATACCATATGAGAACACCAGACTAAAAATTGAGAGTAAAAACAGATTATAGAAATATACTCACTGGAGATCCAAATATTGCAATTATTATACATGTACTATTTTTTTTTCTTTTGAGAGATGTAGTCTTGCTCTGTCACCCAGGCTGGAATACATTAGCCTGATCACAGCTCGCCGTAACCTGAAATTCCTGGGCTTAAGCAACCCTCCTGCCTTAGCTTCCTGTGCAGAGCAGCTGAGATTACAAGCACATGCTACCATGCCTGGCTAATTTTTTTTTTTTTTTGTACTGACAGGGATTTGCTATGTTGCCCAGGCTGATTTGAAACTCCTGGCCTTAAGTGATCCTCCTGTTCAGCTTGCCAAAGTGCTAGAATTATAAGTATGAACTACCACAATCAGCCATATACACAGACTTTAAAATAACTGATATTAATATGTTCCAGAAATCAGATGACAAAATGGAAAATCTCAGCATAAAACTGGGCAAATCTAAAAATTGTTCACAGGGAAATTTTAGAATTGAAAAAGTATAATAATTAAATTAAAAAATGAATAGAAGCAGATTAGAAGCAATAAATGAAAGCATTAGGTAGAAGAGAAAGAAGAGAAGAAACAAAAGAATAGACCAAACAGGGACAAAAATCTGAAGAAATAACAGAATTTTACAAAACATCAAACCATAAATTCAGGTAGCCATGAACCCCGTGAAAATTAAATACAGAGGAAACAAAATATAGGTGTATCATACCAAAATTGGTAAATATTGAAGACAAATAGAAAATATTAATACAAATTAGAAGACAAAGATGTATGACATTCAAATTGGAGCAATAAGACTGACACTTGAATTCTCAACAAAAGAAAGTGAGCCACAAACATCAAAATGGCATCTAATGTCAGAGCAAAAAGAAAATATAGCTAAGATTCTATACCCATTGGAAATATCTTTCTAAAGTGAAAGAGAAATGAAGATGTTTTCAGATGAAAAAAACAGAGAATTATTTACTAATAGATTCACACTAAAGAAATACTAATGGGAGTTCTTTAGTCAGAAGGTAAATGGTTCCAGATAAAAATCACAAGGTAAACAGGATGAAATAAAGAACAACAGGAAGGATAAATACATAAGTAAATCTAATGAATATGAAATGTGTAAAACAGTAATAATAATAAGAAGAATTTTAAATATATGCAGGAGTAAAATCCATGACACAAAAAGCACAAAAGGCACAAAGGGGTGAATGGTATCAAAGTGTTCTATGAGCGTTACATTCTTTGGGAAGTGATATAAGTACTACTTCATATTAGACTTTAACAAGTCAAGTATGTGTGTAGTAATCTCTAGGGTAACAACTAAAAAAATAGTAAAAAATGCATAACAAGGCCAGGCCCGGTGGTTCATGCCTGTAATCCCAGCACTATGGGTGGCCAAACTGGGAGGATCACTTGTGGCTAGAAGTTCAAGACCAGCCTGGGCAACATGCTAAGATCCTGTCTCTACAAAAAAAAAAAAAATTCTAAATATTAGCTGGGTGTGGTGGCATGTGCTTGTAGTTTCAGCTACTTGGGAGGCTGAGGCAGGAGGATGGCTTGAACCCAGCAATTCGAGGTTAGAGTGAGCTATGATTGGGCCACTGTGCACCAGCCTGGGCAACAGAGCAAGACCTTGTCTCTAAAAAAAATTTTTAAACTGCATAACAAGCTAATAGAGGTGAAATATAAAAAAATAAAATGTCTAATTAGTTCAAAAGACTATAACAGGGAGGAATAGAGGGAGGAACAGAGGCAGGGAGAGAACAAAGAGACACACACACACACACATAAAATCAGAAATTAAATTTAAACTCCTAGGTATCAGAAATTATATTAAATATTAGCAGACTAAATACTCCAATTAAGAGACAATAATTATCAGACCTGATAACAAAACTGCTATATGCTGCTTGTAGGAGACATATCTTAAATATAAGAATGCACAAAAAAAGGAAAAAAAAAAGAATGCACAAAGATTAAAAATATGAATAAACGATGGAAACATACAATCATGCAGACACTAAATAAAACAGAATTAGGCTGGGCACAGTGGTTCACACCTGTAACCCCAGCACTTTGGGAGGCTGAGGAAGGAGAGGATGATCATTTGAGGCCAGGAGTTTGAGACCAGCCTGGGCACAAAGCACAACCTCATCTCTACAAGAAATTAAAAAAAGAAATTAGCCAGTCATGGTGGTGCATGCCTGTAGTACCAGCTAGTTGGGAGGCTGAGGCAAAAAGATTGTTTGAGCCCAGGAGTTTGAGGTTGCAGTGATGATGCCACTGCACTCTATCTCAGGCAATGTAGAGAGTAACGAGAGAGAGTAATGTAAAAATATTTACTCAGAGATAAAGAAGGACATTTCAAATGATAAAAAATTTGATTCACCAAGAAGAAACAATATTCTAAATGATAATATTAACACAAAATCTTCAAAATGTTTAAAGCAAAATCATACTGAACTAAAAGGAGAAACAAGCATATCCACACTCATGGTAGGAAATTCTAACACAAATGTCTAATAACTGATGGAACAATAAAAAAAAATCAGTAGGTATTCAGAACATTTGCAGGGCACATTTAACAAAATTTACCTAACTGACATACATAAAACATTGTAACCAGCAACTCTTGAATAAACATTTTTTTCCCTATGCACATAAAACATTTACCAAAACTAACCATACAATGGGCCACAAATGAAGATTTAACAAATTCCAACAAACTGAAATTATACAGAGCATGATCTCTGACCACAAATTAATTCAGTAAGAAACCAATAACCAAAAGATAATTAGGGTTAAAAAAAAATCTAAATCCTTACCTAATTCAATAGACAAAAATTAACTTAAAATGGACTATACATCTGTAAGTAAAAGAAAAATCTATAAATCTTCCATAGAAAATATACGACCTTTGTAATGCAAGTTCCCTCATACAGGACACGAAATATACTAGGTATGAAAGAAATATAAATTACGAATTGGACTTCCTCAAAATTAAAAACTTCTATTCTTTAAAAGACACCACTATTCAGCTTTAAGAAACAATGGTGATATAGCACCTCTTGTATTTTCCTGG
>VBSM01000272.1:71491431-71550919 GCA_008086735.1 Cheirogaleus medius
GGGAGGAGGGGATAGGTATATACAAACATAATGAGTGAGATGTGCAACGTTTGGAGGATGGCTCTGCCTCCAAGGAAGAGGGGGTCATGGGCAATATACGTAACCGTGATATTTGTACCCCCATAATATGCTGAAATAAAATAAAATAAAAAAAGGGCCAGGAGTGGTGGCTCACGAATGTAATCCCAGCACTTTGGGAGGCCCAGGCAGGAGGATTGCTTGAGACCAAGAGTTAGAGGTTGCAGTGAGCTATGATCTAGCCACTGCACTCCAGTCTGGGTGACATAGCAAGATCCTCTCTCTAAAATAAAAGAAGGTAATATAAAAAGAAAATTTGCACCTGAATGAAAAGAGAACAAACAACCCAATTTTAAAATATGTGTGCAATATTTGAACAGACGCTTCACAAAGAAAGATATAGAAATGACCAACAAGTACATGCAAAATGCTCACCATAATTCATCATCAGAAAAATATAAATTAAAAAAATATTGATATACCACTACACAACTACTAGAATGACTAAAATTAAAAGGGCTGACAATACCATGTGTTGTGAGGAAGTGAAACAGCTGGAACTTTCATATACTGGGAATAAAAAATGGTACGATCAATTTGGAAAAGGGTTTGGTAGTTACTTATTAGTACCATTTCTCCTAGAAATTTTGCAATAACCAAGAGAAATGGAAATGTGCACAGGAAGAGATATACTACTATATATTTGCAAATGCTTATGTGAACTTTATACAAAATAGCCCCCAAACAGAAAAATCCAAATACCAATCAACAGGTGAATGAATTAATATATACAGTGGAATATTTCTCAGCCATACATGGAAACTATCTGCTGATACACTCACCAAAAATAGAGGAATCTCAAAAACATATGTCGGACAAAATAAGCCAGACAGCAAAAGATAACATTGTGTATGATTCGTATATATGAGATGCTGAAGTAGGCAAATCTTAACCTATAGTGACATAAAACACAATGGTGTTTGCTTGGGGTCAGAGATGTGGGAAACTGACTGCAAAGGGGCATGAGGGAACATTTTGGGATAGACAGCATTGCACATCTTGAATTTGTTGATGGTTACACAGGCACATACATTTGTCAAAATATATTGCACTATGTACTTAAAATGAGTACTTTTTGTTATACTTAAATTATGTCTCAATCACGTTGATTTAGAAAAGAGCCTTAAAAGAAATAAAATAGAAAATTTTCAAGTGTTTGAAAATTAAGCAATATAACTCTAAATAATGCATACGTCAAAAAATCACAATATAATTTAAAAATATTTAAATTGAGTGGTTGTGAAAATACAGATACAAATAACAAATAAAACTTGTTAATCGGACAAAAGTCATGCTTAGAAGGGAAATTTATAGCTTTAAGTGCACATCTTAAAAATATATATAAATTATCTAAATACCCATCTCAAGAAGTTAAAAAAAAAGAATTGCAAATCAAACCCCTTGAAACTAGAAGGAAGAAAATAACCAAGATAAAAGAAGTTAATTAAGTGTAAAGCAAATTTATAATAAACAGGATCAATAAACTCAAAGGTTGGTTCTTTGAAAGGAATAATAACATTGTTAAATTCCCAGTGAGACTGATCCAAAAAAAAGAAAGAAGTCATAGATTATATCAGCAATAAAAAAGAAGACATCACTACAGAGTCTATGAATATTAGAAACATCATAAGAGGATATTTAAAATAATATTATGCCAATAAATTAAAAAAATTGAATGGAATAGATGAATTCCAAGAAAATCAAAGCTGATCAAAATGTATACAGTAAGAAATAGAAAATACAAATAATCCTATATCTTTTTTAAAGAAATCAAATCTTTGAATCTGTAATTAAAATTACTTCAAAATAAACTTTCCTGCAAAAATAAAATTCTAGCCCCACATGACTTCATTAGAAATTCTTTCAAATAATTTAAGGAAGAAATAGGACTGTTTTTCTACAAACTCTTCTAGAGAATAAAAAAGAGTTGACTCTTCCCAACTCATTTTATGAGACCTGCACAACTTTAATACTAACTTGGAGAAAGACTTAATAAGAAAATAATATTACAGGATAATCTTGCTTATGGTCATAGATACAATAATCCTAAACAAAATACTAGCAAAATATATATAAAAAGAACAATATACCATGAGTAGGTGTAGATATACTCCAGGACTCAAGGTTAGTTTAGCATTAAAGAAATATCTGCCAAAAGATTTTACTACATTAATAGAATAGAGAAGAGAAATCATATAATCATTTTACTAGAACAGAAAAGCATGAGGTAAAGTTCAATGCTTATTTATTATAAAAGTTCTTAGTAAACTAGAGACAGAAGGAGAGTTTATCTGATAAAAATATATGTCTAAGTAAATTTACTGCAAATATCATGCTTACTAGTGAAATATTGAAACATTTCCTCTAATTTCACAAATAAAACAATAATGCCTGCTACCATCACTTGTATTAAACATTATTCTGAAGGAACTAGGCTGCGCAATAAATTAAGAAAAATGTTGTAAGCATTGGTTTCATTTTTTTTTTTTTTTTGAGACAGAGTCTCACTCTGTTGCCCTGGCTAGAGTGCTCTGGCATCAGCCTAGCTCACAGCAACCTCAAACTCCTGAGCTCAAACAATCCTTCTGCCTCAGCCTCCCAAGTAGCTAGGACTACAGGCATGCACCACCATGCCCAGCTAATTTTTTCTATATATTTTTAGTTGACCAATTAATTTTTTTCTATTTTTAGTAGAGGTGGGGTCTTGCTCTTGCTCAGGCTGGTTTCGAACTCCTGACCTTGAGTGATCTGCCTGCCTCGGCCTCCCATAGTGCTAGGATTACAGGCGTGAGCCACTGCACCCAGCCTTATTGTAAGCTTTGGAAAGAAAAAATATTTATTTAATGCACAAAAAGAACCTACAGGTTAACTATTAAAATCAATGAGCGATTTATAAGATTACTGGATACAGGCCAATATATATACATTTATATTTCTTAATGCTAAAAACTTGAGAAGTTAAATTTTTCTTTCTTTCTTTTTTATTTTTTGAGACAGGGTCTTGCTCTGCTGTCTTAGCTAGAGTGCAGTAGCATCATCATAGCTCACTGCAACCTCAAGCTCCTGGGCTCAATTGATACACCTGCTTCAGCTTCCCAAGTTGTTAGTACTGTATGTAGGTATGTGCCACAACACCTGATTAATGAAAAAAAGTTTCTTTGTAGAGATGTGGCCTTGCCCAGGCTTGTCTCGAACTCATAGCAATCCTTCTACCTGGGCCACCCAAAGAGTTGGGGTTACAGACATGAGCCACTGTGTCTGGCTGAGAAGTTAAAATTTTCAAAAGCATAGAAACAGTAAACTTTAGAGACAAAATAAGGAAATATGTAAGCTCTCTACACCAAGCTACAAAGCATTATTGAGCATAAAGAAGATATAAATATGTGGAAGACAACCATGTTCATGGATTGGAAGACTCAACATTCTCAATATGTAAGATACTTCCTAAATAGATCTAATGCAATTCCAATGAAAGCTCAAACAGTCATTGTGAAAATATTGACAAGCTAGTTTTAAAATGCATATTGTAATGCAAGGGCCAAGAAAAGCCAAGTTAATCTTGAAGAAAAACAAAAGAGTTGTAGAACTTATAGTACCAGATATTAATGTCCATACTTACTGTAATGTTGCAATAAGAAAAGACAATTGACTACTAGAACAGAAGAGAGAACCCAAACAGACTCACCCATACATGGTGATGTAACTGGATTCATGAGAAAGGTGGCTCTACAGAGAAGTAAAGAATGTTGGCGTGGATGTGGAGAGACAGGAACACTCATACACTGCTGGTAGGACTTCAAACTAGTACAACGTCTGTGGAAAGTAATATGGAGATATCTCAAAGAGCTACAAGTAGAACAACCATTTGATCCAGCAATCCCATTACTAGGTATCTACCTAAAGGAAAAAAAGTCATTCTATAAAAAAGACATCTGCACTAGAATGTTTATAGCAGCACAATTCACAATTGCAAAGATGTGGAAACAACCCAAGTGCCCATCCATACATGAGTGGATTAATAAAATGTGGTATATGTATACCACGGAGTTCTATTCAGCCACAAAAAACAATGGTGATATAGCACCTCTTATATTATCCTGGATAGAGCTGGAACCCATTCTACTAAGTGCAGTATCCCAAGAATGGAAAAACAAGCACCATATGTACTCACCATCAAATTGGTTTTAACTGATCAACACTTAAGTGCACATACAGTAACAACATTCATGAGGTGTCGGGCAGATGGGAGGGGAGAGCAGAGGATGGGTATATACACACCTAATGGATGGTGTGCACACCATCTGGGGGATGGACATGCTTGAAGCTCTGACTCGGGTGAGGCAAAGGCCACATATGTAACCTAAATGTTTGTACCTCCATAATATTCTGAAATAAAAAAAAAATTTAAAAAGAAAGAATATTCTTTACAAATAAAAGATGCTAAATCTATTGGATCTCCATACAGAGAAATAAAGTAAATTCTGACCTCTTTTTAATACCATATAAAAACATAATTCCAGGTGCATTTATATGCCAAATATGAAAGTTAGAAAGTAAAGCTTCTAAAAGAAAGCATAAGAGAATATCTTTATGATCTTGGAGTAAGGAATGATTTCTTAAGCATGGTAAAAACACTAATCATGAAAGACAAGATTGACAAATTGGGCTACATTAGACTTAGAAATTTCCTTTCAACCAGAAAACATCTTTAATATAGTGACTAGGCAAGCCACAAAGTAGGAAAAGTTATATATAAATAATTCTTTTTAAAAAATCACAATAAGATAGAAAATCCAATCAATAAAAAATCCTCAAAAGACTTTTGGCACTTCACAAAAGAAGACAGACAAATGATCAACAAATGTGTGAAAAGATGTTGAGCCTCATTAGTTATCAGGGAAATGTAAATCAAACGACAGTAAAATAGCAATCTATCTCCAACGGAATGGCTAAAACTTAAAAGGATTAAATAGTCAATGTCGAGTGTAGAGATGTAGAACAGGAACTTATACTAGTTTAAGAAAATTGGTACAGCCACTTGGAACACTCTCTGGAAGCATATACTAAAGCATATAATATGGCACATTCAAGCAATGGAAAAACTCTTCAGTAGGGAACATGAACAAACTTGTTTAATACAAAATCAGATTAAATTTCACCCATATAATGCTAAGTGGAAGAAGCCATTTACAAAATGATACATACTATGTGATTCAATATGTATTACATTTAAAAATTAGGCAAACCCAGATGATAGTTAGAAGTCAGGGGAGGGGCTGCAGGGGTTTCCCGACATTGGTTATGTTCCGGTTCTTGAGATCATGGTGGTTATAAGGGTATGTTCTTTCTGTGATGATTCATCAAGTTCTGTGTAAGTTCTATGCTTATGATGTTCTTTTCTGTATATGTCAATAACATTCATTAAAAAGTAAAGGAGATAGAAGCCAATTCTGGCTATAATAGAGGATAAAATGAGCATTTCTTAATGGCTATGTGCCTTTAAGTATGTATTTATTTTCTTCTTCACTGTCACCAAATGAAAAATATACTTAATATCTTTATTTTCCAGATGAAAATACCACCTGAGAGTATACAACTTGTCCAAGGTGGCAAAGCTTGTTATTCTGTCTCCAAAGCTTTTTGTTTTCTGTACCGTACTTACATTGTCTCTTGTAGTTGCTTCAGGGTTCACACATTTCCTATTCAGATAATATTCCATTTCAGTAACCTAGATGGTTGAATCTAATCATATAAACTCAAAAGAAAGATAATCCCTCTTATATAAATCTATTTTTGCTTCCCAGATAATCCCTTGAGAATGAAACTTCTCAAGGTAATAGAGAAACTAATAGAATTTCTCAATAATAAGCCTGGGAATCCTTGCTGCAAGTTGAATGCAGCTGAAATGGGAGGGTAACCAACATGTTTCACTCCATGTACTCAAAGTAAAGGAAATGTAACATTATTTTATTTTTCGAAATCAAACCAATCTTGTCTCCTCACTCAAACACTCATCAAAATTGGAAAGTAAATTCAATTTTTATCTGATAGGAAATCTAATTTTATCTCAGGATTCTATAGGAATCTTAAGGTTTATTGGTAATTTGAGGATGGATTTCTGATCTTGACTCTATCTTTGTCACTATCAAAATTCATTGTCCAAGCTGAATAGTGTATTCTACGCCATGCTTCACAGTTGGGAACCTCAGTGTAGCATGAGTACACGGGCATGCCCCGTGTGAGAACCAGGCAGCCCACCCCTGCAGACTCTTCCACCATGCCCCGCCCTCAAGTCCAGGCCCCTTCTTTCTTTCTCAGCCCTTGGAACCCTGACCTTTTGGATACCTCAGGCCCTGGACTCCATTCTGGGTTTTTGAAAAAAAGCCTTTAACTTTTTTCCTGGTACAAGTAAAGCTGAGGCTCTCAATACTCAAAATCTTGCCAACCTTCTTTAGAACATGGGAAAAAGTGTTTCTGAGCCCACATCTAAGAAGAAAGTGCACACACACACACACACACACATACACGTTAGAGGAATGCTGTTGAAAGAACCTGAGGGATTTATAATCAAAATACTTTGGGAAAATCTAAAAAATGTTTGGGGCACAGTTTAAGCAGGTGTGTGTGTGTTTGTGGGTGTGGAAATTTCCAGCAAATAGGTTTGTGGGGATCCTGCCAAGGCAGTAGAAGTTTGACTTTATTCTATCAGGAGGCTGGTGTGGCCGGGTTATCCCACAAACAATAAGACCATTCTTTGGAGTTTCCCAAAAGCTATGGATGGGAAAAAGTAGAACCACTTACTTGGGACGGGATGGCACTTTGGTGAGACGGGTCCTCAGTGCTAGAGGAAGGATAGAGGGAAAAGTACTATAGATGTAGCGCAGCTCTGTAGACATGCACAGGCATCCAAAGGAGGGCGTGGTGGGACACCCCTCAGTTCTGGAATGGCGCTGCCACCCAGAGTCCCAGGAATATGGGAGGGGTGCTGAAGTAATTTCTTAATTGTAACTTGTTCTCTTAATTGGTTTCCTCATGGTTGGTGTGGTCTGAGAAACAAAGCTTCTGTGTATGTAGTTCTATGCTAACATAACAGGATTAATAATTATAGTAGTTATTCCAGTGAATGAGCCTCACCAACATTCCAGATACTGTGCTAAGTGTTTATTATTCATCGTGTCAGTTACCACCTGCAAGTAAGTGACATTAACCCCATTTTACAGATGAGGTAACTTGGGGAAGTAAGCCTCAGAGTAAATAACAAATAGCAGGGTTTCAATCTGTTGCCTGGGCTAGAGTGCAGTGGTATCCTCATAGCTCACTGCAGCCTCAATTCCTTGGCTCAAGCTATCCTCCTGGCTCAACCTCCCAAGTAGCTAGGACTACAGGTGTGCCATGCCCAGCCAATTTTTAAAAAAATTTTTGTAGAGATGACAGTCTCAGGCTCATCTTGAACTCCTATCCTCAAGCAATCCTCCTGCCTTGGCCTCCCAAAGTGCTACGATTAAAGGCATAAGCCACCAAACCTGGCCTCTTGCTCATTTTTAAAGAAGATATTTGCACCAGGAATCTTAAATCTTTCAGTTTCCTGAATCTCTTCCTTCAGCTCTTTCCAGGAGGTGGCATTTTATTTTCAGGTGAGAAATCACATGGAGTGTCAGCAACAGCAGCTGGGTCTCAGGTCAGACTTTATCGAGGTTGTCATGCTCAGAACATTGGGCCACATTGCTAAAGGAAGGGCTGTCAGCCTTTACGCAAGGGAGAGATGAATCAAAAGAAAATCGATACCAATTCACACAATTATTAAATATGTTATGTGTATAATGCTTAGAACAGTGCCTGCCACATAGTAAGTGTTTGATAAAAGTAAAACAAATCAGTTTAGAGGAGAAAGGAGGGGTCACGAGGATCTTAGGAGTTAAAGTTGGAACAAGGCTTTATTATAATTAGCATAAATATTGAGATGAGATGAGATCATATTGGATTAGTGTGGTTCCTACATCCAATAAAAATATCCTTATAAGAGACAGAAGAGGAGAAACACAGGCAAAAGGCAATGTGAAGATGGGGCCATCATTTTATGCTTATAAATAAATAGCATACATGTGCTTTTTATTATATGTTCATAATCTCAGCTTTGCAATAGGTTGACTTACCCCAACAAAGAGTAAAAATCAGTCACAGCACAGGAAGGTAATTTTTTTCTTTTTTGACAATATTTTAAGTCAATAAGCACCCTAAAATACCGAGTAAGTAGTAAAGAGCTACTTAGCTTCTGGGTATATACATTGTGGATGTGTTTGCTCCTAGCTGTTCTATGTGCATGGTTGCTGTAGTCTTATTTCATTACATCAATGTGTAGGGCAAGTTGGAGTGCCTACCCTAGTTCAAACAGAAATTCCTATTAGGGAGACAGTTTCACCTCTGTTTAGAAAAATATGTGAATGACTTTTAGTCCTCTAGGTCAGGTTCAGACAAAGAAGAGTTTAGTACTTTGTATATTAAAGAAACAACAATTTTTAGTCTCCTCCTAAGTCAATGATGGAGATCCAGGTACTGAGACATTGGAGAAATCTTGGAACACAGAAGCCATAGACCCAGCAATACACTGGCAGACCCTGAAGAAACTGCTAGAGATGGCAGTATGGTTGAGAGGCTTTGGCACACAGCTATTATGCTGTGTGAGACGGCTGTTATTCTATTTAAAATTGTTGCCCTTTTTTGTCCTTTGCTGTAATTCTCACTCATTACTCCCAAATCTGAATCACTCAGTTTCAGCAACAACCAATCTTATTTCATCTTTGCTCTATTCATTTTCTCCTTTTTAATTTTTTATGATTTTATTCATAAGTATTTTAGTCTATTTCTAAAGGGTAAGGATTCTTATATTAGACATAACCATGATATAATTATCACATCTAGAAATAATTGATCATAATTTCTTAATATCATCAAATATTCTGTCAGTGTTCACATTATCCTGGTTGTCTCATGTTTATTATTTATTTTTTTAGTTAATTTGTTTTAATCACTATCAAAACAAAGGCCATACTCTTGTCTTCTTTTTTGTTTTTTCCATGTAATTTATATGTTGAAGAACCTGGGTTATTTGTCCTATAATGTTTCCCACACTTTGGATCCCTGTTGCATTTGCATTCTTGTTGTGTTGTTGAATAGATTCTTCTCTCTTTTATGTCTATAAATGGCAGTTAAATCTAGAGTTTTCATCTGATATAGTTTCAACTACTCCCCGCCCCAAATATTTCAAAAGCTGTGTTTTTTACTTTCAAGAGGCACAAAATGCCTGATTGGTTTTCTTTTTGTGTTAATAGCAGCCACTGATGATCATTGCCTAGATGATTTTTTTAAAGAATTTACAAGATAGTAAATTTTACATTATATTATTTATTTCTTCATTATTTATTATCTGGAATACTTTTAGAAAGTGAAACTTTCCCTTATTAACTATTTGGTTACTTTAAGGTAGTTCATATAGAAAAGGCAGGTTAAATCCTTGATTTTTTCCCTTTATTTAACAGTTTCAGAGTAATGAGTTAGCTCACTATATTCTTCAAAGGTGATCACTAAGTTTTTGGAGATTTTTTTAGTATCATTATTATATTATGAATTTAAGCCTATTTGATATGTTTCAATCCATTGCAGTTATTTTTCTTATGAAGGTGGCACATCCTTGCTCAAAGGAAACCTCTGATAGTTGGTTCTGAGTCCTTTGTGATAGCTACTTTGCTTTCCAGTATGAGAACATGTTTCATGATCATCTATTTCCTGACTTAGAACTTCAAACAACGATATCTCAAAGGAGTCTGTGCCTTTGGTGGAAGTGTTATTTAGAGATCAAAATGAGAGTATAGAAGTGCTCATTACTACTTGTTTCCAGGTCTTTTCAGTGGACATTTAGGACATTTTTAAAAAGATAAAATACATAAGCTCATTCTGATATTGACAATTCAACATCTACAGGATTTTTACTTAACCTCATTGATCCTATATTTATGTCTCCTTTCTTCCACACAGGAAACCCTAATTCTCAAAAACACCAACATGATTACTTATTTGCTTTATTGTATGATACACAGGAGTCTCAGAACAAGAACAACAACATCAAAACAATAGATGAAATTAATTTAAAATATTTTTATAGCTCTTTTTATACTTAGGGTCTATTTCAGTAGAAATGTACACTGTCACTAGGTTTTAGTCATTTGGAATAGTTTCTGTCCATGTGATTATTACATCAACTTAATTAGTAAGGTTTATTGTTTCATTTCCATTTTGAAATCGCTCAAATTGCCAGCAAACCTGTCCAGATCCTAACAGTGCTCTTCAGCTTTACAACAGAGATGCCACCACCCTGCTTTTCATAGATGTAGATACTATTCCATTTGTACCCACACGAGAGTTCCTTTCTGCAAGAAGGAATAGGCACAATTCTTGCATATACAGGATATCAAGGGCTCTGGGCTTCAGGAAGTTTTCCTGTGAATTATGACAGAAACAAAGGGTAACTTTGTATATACTCTGCTCTGGGTAATATGGAAGACTAGTTTGTATATTTTTATATGAATGAAAATTTATATAAAATCATTATGTATTTAAATTTCATTGGATATATTTAAAAGAATAATTTGACAGTTTTATTTTAAATGTTGACTTTTACAGTTCACTGAAAATTATGTCCTTTACAACTATAAAATTATGATGAAAAATTTAGACATTCACTTTGAAATGTGTGATGGAGGCACAAATTTTTACAAAATAGTTTTAGCGAATTTGTAGGCAAAAAGTTTGAATACCATTAACCTACATTACATTTAATAAGGTCCTAAATTGCCAAAATTCAAGATGAAGGGCATGCAGAGAGTGTGAGAGACAACCAAGAGAAAAGTATTTCAGTAGTAACTGAGATTTATTCAAATAATGTGGGGGAGTTAAGCAAACATGACAATAAAAATTCAAGTTTCTAAAATCATTTTTAAATTTGAAGTACATTTCTAGGAATAAAAAGAGAGTGAGCTTTGATTCTATTTTCTCTGATTCAAAAAGTGACCATTGCACCCTTGACATTAAACATATGTTCATTGCACAGTAGTTGATGAGTCAGCAGTATCTGAATCTAATTCACATTATTAAACAATTGTATTATAATTTCCAAACATAGTAGCAGGCCCTAAGAAATGCTTTTTTTCTTTGATAAACATTTTTTAATTATAAAACATTATAATTAATGCCTAATAGTCAACACAGAGACATCACTTGTTCAAAGGAATCTATCCTGGTCATGTAAGAGCAGGAGCAGGAAACATTAACTTGTGGAGTCACAAGTTAAGGCCGATGTATCGGGAAATGGGACAAGAGCAGGGTGGAGCTAATCAGACAGTCCTATTTGTAGTTGTTGCCATGGTGTGAGTGTGTATTTGTGGCCCTGTTTGCTACTAACAGTGAGTCATACTTACAAATCAAATATGAATAACTTCACATGCACAGTATACTTTATATAAATTCTACAAGTGGCGTTCTAAGAAATAACAAGGTTAGCAAACAAAATAAGTCCTTAAGTTGGCAATTTCCATGTGTGATTCTATGAAGTGCTGTTAATCTTGCTGGGAGATTTGAATGCTATGTTGCTAAAATACAAACTATTAATGTTCACTGGTGTTTACCAGAGTTTAAATATTTACTACAGGATTCAGCTTTGTAAATAACTCTAGTCATAGAGAAATGCAAACTAAAACTACTATGAGACATACTACATATCCACAAAAATGATTAAAATTAAAATGCTTATTTACAGTGTTCATTTGTTCCATAGTGAAGTATTCCTCACATGTTAAATTATGCTTGTTTCTCCTTTTTTTCTAATACTATCTATATAGATGCCATGCCATTAGTTCTTCTTCTCCTCTTCTTCTTTTCCTTTTATATGTATTATTGTTGTTTGAGTTAGGGATTTCAAGGTCAACTATTAATATTTGTAAGATTTTCCTATATGGCCAGGATAACAATCCATGCTAAATTATTTTAATTTTTCTAATGCTTATTTTTCTTTTCTGTTGTCACAAAATCAACTGGCTTTCTGCAGTTTTCTTTATCTTCATGATTCTTTATGGTTTGCCTCTTTGCATTTATGTACTTAACTGGTTCCAGGAGGGCCTTCTGCCACCCCTAGCCCTATTCCTGTACGCTCTTTGGCAGAAACAAACAAAGGACATGGTTTTTGACCTCAAAAAGGATTGCTCCCATTTAGGAAGTATATGTTTTAGTGTGTGTGCTTTACGATATCTATTATTACTGGGCTCTCTCTCCTGAACTTTCCTTCCTTTGTGTATCCTGGTAATAACTCTTTCTGGCATGTGAACTTATTAAATAGCAGTCTTGCTGCAGGAAGCCACAACGGGGTTGCAGATGTGTTTAAGAACGGGATATACAGAAGGGTTTTAGAAATGACAGATGTGAGAAATCAATAGTAAATATTCACTCTCCCAAAATAGGGCCTTATGATCAGGGAGAACTGCTATAATTGAAGATAGCAGGTGCGATGGAAGAGTTGGAGATAGAAGGTTTAGAATGTGTTGGGTGAGGAGGCACCCAGAGGTGACAGATTCAAGAAAATAGCACTTAAAAGAGAGGGAAGTTAGTGAAGTTGGGAGCAGGATCCCTTGGTGAAGGTAGCTCCTTCACTGAAGGTGGTGAAAGAACTATAGAAATATGGAAGTGATGGTAGGACCTTTAATGAGCAAGCTAAGATCTGAAATTCAGGTGAGGCCTGTTACTAGAAGTGACATACATTATTGCAATAGAGGAGGGAGCTCTTCAGCTGAGAAACTGGGAAAGTTGTCTCTTCCCTCACTGCAAGATATCTTTCTAATTGCAGAAACACCAACTCATTTATATGACTAAGAAAGTAATTGTGTAACTAGAACATCCAATGAAAGATAAAAGTGCAAAAAAATAACTAAAAATAGACACAAAATTTCCCTGCTAAGAAACTCACTAGAAAAACATTGCTCCAAAGCTGAGGAAAATTGCAACATAATATTCCAACATGAATAAAGGAAAAAAACAAATTCATGATGTAATTATGGCTAGGAAGGAAGACAATAAAAAAATAAATACAAGATCTCAGGGAATATATGGCCAACAAAAGGAAGGTGATGGCCAGTCAACAGGAGGTGACGGTCAGTCAAGACAAGGATATGAAGTGGTAACTAGTAAAATTTAGGACAGAAATAAAAGAAACAGATGGAATCATTTCATAAATAAAGACTAAATTATAAGAAGCATAAGGGAAAATAAACACCACAGAAAGCACAGCAAGACACAGAGAGTATAAACTTTGGTATAGTGAAAGAGAAACAAGCAAAACTATTTTTAGAAGAGAGAGAAAGTGAAAGTTATAAAAAGACAGTAAAAAATGATTCAAAATATGAATAATTGCAGTTTCTCCAATCAGAGCAAAAGCAACAGAATGGAGTAGAACAAAAGTTAGAAAGTGTTCTTGAAGATTTGAATCTGTACATTAAAAGCTATATCCAAGATCTGAGAAAACTGTCCCAGAATGATCAATATCAAGATTGCTAACATTAGCTAGTAGATTTATCATATTAATACATACCCTACAAACACTAGACATATCCTACTAATACTAGTAGCAAACTGGGCATTTGAACAAAAAACATTGTGTCATTTCTAAGGGAAAGAAAGTCAAATTGGCACAGCTGTAGTCAATGCTAATGGAAATGGAACAAGGCCTATTCAACAATTCAGGAGAGAAAGTTTGAACCAAGGATTTTAAATTCACCCAAGCTGTTTTTCCAGTGTCAAGGCTATAAGCAAACATTTCTGCAAATTCAAGGACATTAGGTCTTACTGAAGCATCTCCCAGAGAACAAGATTCATCCAACCGAAAGATGATCAGGGAAACTTCAACGAAAGGACTGAGATGAACATTGAATATATGTATTTAAAAATAGAACTAGGACTAAAACAAGGTCTAACATAAAAGTGACAAAATAAAATGTAAATATGAACATTGTATTTATATTTAAAAATAGAACTAGGACTAAAACAAGGTCTAACATAAAAGTGACAAAATAAAATGTAAATATGAACATTGTATTTATATATACTTTCAATAGAGCCTGCTATTTTTAAAATTGTAGTTTTTATGATTTTTTATTCTAGTGACTGCCTTTATAAAAATAATTTTATAAAATACCCTTAGAACCTTCTTTTTTCAGGCAGTATCTATTGATCCCTTCTATGAGCATCACACAAATTATCCTATAACTTCTTCCTCCTCTCTTTTCTCCCTAGCTTTTTCTACCCAATTTTAGTCAACAAAATTATTGCGTTATGGGCTGAATTATGTCTTCCCAAAATTCATATATTAAAAGTCCTAACCTCCAGCACCTGGGAATGTAACAGTATTTTGAGACAGGGTCTTTAAAGGTGTGATTAAGTTAACATGAGCTCCTTAGGGTGGGTCTTAATCCAATTTGGCTTGAGTCCTTTTGAGAAGAGGAAGTTTGGACACAAGAAGGGACACCAGAAACATGTGCACACACAGAGCAAAGGCCATGTGAGGACACGACGAGGAGGCAGCCATCTGCAGAAAATAGCAAACCTGCTGACACCTTGATCTTGGACTTCTAGCCTCCAGAACTGTGAGAAAATGAATTTCTGTTGTTTTAGCCACTTGAACTCTGGTGTTTTCTATGGCAGACCCCAGAAGATTAATTCATTTGTTATTAGTGTTTAACTGTGTGCTGTGTACTTTTAAAATTCCTACTGTGTATACATAATAAAAATAAGATAGAGTAATATGATGAAATATGCCTGCATATCTGTCATACTGGTAAGTATAAAAGTGCTTCATTTACCATTTATAAAATTACAGATTGCATCAAAAGTAAAACATCATTCTGACTAAAAGGGTAAAAACATAAACGAAAAACAAAAGTTGTGTCAAGTTAGGATTTTCATACCAAAGAAAGCACTATACCTGACAAAGAAGGGTTCACTTTAAGATGGAAAAGACTACAATAAATTCACAATGAAAATATAATAGTTATAGATATCTGAGTATTTGCACATCTGCCAGTATTGACAGATGACCTCCCTGTTCTTTGCCGCATCTTTACCCTACTCTTGTGGTTTCCTGTTTTGGTTCCACTGATAGCAGCTGCTCTTGGTGCATTTGTAATTTGAGCTTGCAGAATTTTTTTTCTGTCTCTTAATTTCATGAGAGATATATTTTTGTGGGTGTGTGTCTTCATTGTTATCTCCTTTATGATTTGAATGATTTTAGGGAGAAGTAGTAATATTCAGTACTGAGCAGATGACACAAACATACCAGAAGCTTTATTTTTAATTTTATTGCATTGGCAAGATTTCCAAGATAAAATTAAACCAAGCAGTGATAACAGGTACCCTTGCCTTGTTCCAGATTTTAATGAGAATACTTGTAAATTTTCACCACACATGGTGTAGGTTCTCGATAAATGTCCTTTATCAGGTGCAAGTGCCTATTTATTTCTAGTTTGCTAAAAACTTTTAAAATCATAAATGAGTGTGATTATCAAATGACTACATATAAGTCTTCTCTCCAATAATGTTATATATTACACTGTTGCTGAAACTTCCACTCTGAGATACATTTTATTTAGCAAGATAGACTGATTTTTATACACTGTTGCAGTTCTTTTGTGTATTCAATTTGATTTTCGTATTATGATATAGACCTTTAATATTTTTACTTCTGGCCTTTTGGAGTTTTTATTTTAGTCACATAATAACCTCATAAATTATGATAAATAAATAGCTTTCCTTGTTGTTTCCCAGGCTTTAAGTTAATATGTGTAAGTCTGGTCCCTTCAAATCTCATGTTGAAATTTGATCCCCAGTCATAGGGGTGGATTCCTCATGCATGGCTTGTTGATTTCCAGGTGAATATTTTTAAAAAACTTTTCTCCTGTATCTGTAGTTATAATGTGTTCCTTTTTTTCCCCCCTTCTAATATTGCTTATATTTCACTCCACTTTTGTCTTTCTTGGAATCAGTCTAAAAGTGTGTTTATTTAATTATTTTTATTTTTTAAAGAACCAGTTTTAAGCTTTATAGATATTTTGTTTTTTCGTTGTATTTTATTCCATTGATATCTGCCGTTAATGTCCTCTAGCCAAAGACCATCAGAAACACACCTATAACTGAACAAATTGGGTCTATTATTTGCTGCAGCAAGGAAGAATGCTCACTAGGGGGACTGCAGGCCATCTCGGTGAGCAGGTATGAGAAAAGACTTGTGCTGTATGTAATCTAAACATTTTTACTCCCGTAATATGCTGAAATAAAAAAAAATACGAAAAGACTTGTTAAAGTATTTGGTCTTTGGGTGAATTTGGGGAGGGTTTAAAGAAGTGGGATTTTGCTTTGTCAGGAAGTAAGATCATTCAATAACTGGGTATCTTAATAAATCTTATTCATATAGGGAGCAGACGAGAGTGAGGATAAAGTAATTGGTAAAGAAGCGACAGTCATTCATATTAGCCAGGAAAAGGGATGTTTGGTATTTTGTGAATTGCGCAGTGACCTTGTTTTGATCTCTGCTTAAACCAAATTATGAAGTGGTCTTGCTTTTTCTCACTTTATTATGGTCTCAGAGTGACCTTGTCTGATGTTGGTGTTCTGTGAAATTGTTTCTGTCTAATAGGAAAACACAGCCTAGCTGTGAGCAGCAGACCAGCACCAAACTACTTAATTCTAGCCGTAAGTGCAGACTAGTTCCTGGATGTCTGGGTAATTCTTGCAAGTTTTCTGTGTGTTTAAAATTATAGCCAAATTAAAACTTATCAAAAAGTGACTGAAAATACCAAGTGTTAGCAAGAAACTGAAAAACTCTTAAATTACTGGTGGGAGGATAAATTGGTATAACCATTTGAAGAAGTGTTTTACAGACTTTACTTAAGCTAAACATACTATATATACTCTGTGTTCTGGAAATTTCACTTCTGGGAAAATAGCCAGTGGAATTGAGGACACATGTCTACCAAAAAAAAAAAAAAAGTACAAGAAGTTCATAGCTTCATTTGTAATAGCCTAAAACTAGATATAACCCAAATGTCTGTTGAAAGTAGAAAGGGCAAATATATTATGATACTTTCATACAATGAAATATGTTTAAAAAGAATGAAAAAAGTCAAATTATTGATACATGCAAAACCAGACATAATGATGAATGGAATAAGGCAGATCCAAGATTCTATACATCGTGGAATTCCATTTATCTGAAGTTCAAAAATAGACAAAATATCTACTTGGTCAACGTCAGAATAGTGATTATCCTTGTGTATTGACAAGGAGAGGACACAGGGACCATGGAGGGTGCTGAAAAAATTGTATATATTAATTTCATTAATGGGATTATAAACAGGTAAAAAGTTGTGGAGCTGTGCATTAAGGATTTGTACACTTCCCTGAAAGGAACTTATCCCTCAAACAACAACAACAACAAAACACTAAGACACACAAATAACAGCATCAACAAAAATAATCAATGTAAAAAATATCAACAGAGAATGGCCTGTTGATATCAGAAACATCCATGTTTCCTCTTATTTCTAGCAAAGCTATAATATATTTCCCAGTTTCTCTTGCAGTTCAACCCAGTGGAATTTAAGATTGATAAGCACTATTTCTAGGCTATGTTCATAAATACTTCATGCTTGGGTATGGCTCCTTCATGCTCATCATCCTTCCTGGCTACAGAGAACATGCAAACCACATACTAAAGAAGGCACAGACATTGTTGGCCTGAATCTCTGAATGGCTCTGTGGAGGAGGCCTAGAAGTTGTTCAGTGCATCATAAGTAAGAAACTTTTAATATATTTGAGCCATTATACATTTTTGCTTTTATTTCTTAATTTTTTTCTACTGATGCCTAATATTTGTTCACTTTTATGGGGTACATGTGGTATTTTGTTACATGCATAGAATGTGGAATGATTGAATCAGGGTATTTAGGGTATCCATCACCTTGAATATTTATCATTCCTGTGTATGGTGTACATTTCAAGTCCTCTCTTCTAGCTATTTTGAAATACCCAAATACATTGTTGTTAACTATAGTCAACCCCCTCTGCTACTGAACATTGGAACTTATTCCTTCTATTTATTTATATTATTTATTAACTGTATGTTTATACCCATTAATCAAGCTCTCCTCATCCCTTCCTCATCCTCCACAACCTTCCCAGCCTCTGGTAACTATCATTCTATCTCTACTTCCATGAGATCATTTTTTTTTTAGCTCCCATATATGAGTGAGAATATGTGAAATTTGTCTTTCTGTGCCTGTCTTATTTCACTCATTTATGTTGCTGCAAATGACATGATTTTATTATTTTTTATGGCTGAGTAGTGTTCCATTGTGTATATACACACTTTCTTTATCCTTTCATTTGTTGATGAACACTTATGTTGTTTCTGTGTCTTTGCTATTGTGAATAAACACTTCCCTTTGATATAATGATTTCCTTTCCTTTGGATAAATACCTAGTAGTAGGATTGCTGGATTATGTGGTAGTTCTATTTTTAGTTTTTCAGAAATCTCCATACTGTTTTCCATAATGGCTGTACTAATTTATGTTTCCACCAACACTGTATAAGAGTTCCCTTTTCCCTACATCCTCACCAGTATCTGTTGTTTTTTTGTCTTTTTAGTAATAGCCATTCTAATTGGGATGAGATATCTCATTGTGGTTTTCATTTGCATTTTTATGATAATTAGTGCATTTTTTCATGTATTAATACCTGCTGGTCATTTGTAAGTCTTCTTTTGAGAAATGTCTATTCATGTGCGTTGTCCATTTTTTAATGGGATTATTTGGTTTTTTACTATTGAGTTTCTTGTATATTCTGGATATTACTCCCCTGTCCAATGAGTAATTTGCAAATATTTTCTCCCATCCAAGATGTTGTCTCTTTACTTTTTTATTTCTTTTGCCATACAGAAGCTTTTTAGTTTAATATAGTCCCATTTGTCTATTTTTTTGTTGCCTGTGTTTTTGAAGTCTTAGCCATAAAATGTTTGCTAGATCAATGTCTCGTAACATTTACTCTATGTTTTCTTCTAGTAGTTTTACCATTTTGGTTCTTATATTTAGGTCTTTGATCCATTTTGAGTTGATTTTTATATAAGGTGAGAGGTGAGGGTCTAGTTTCACTCTTCTGCATATGGTTATCCAGTTTTCCCAGCACCATTTATTAAAAAGGGTGTCCATTCTCCAGTGTATGTTCTTGGTACTTTTGTTGAGAATCAGTTGGCTGTAAATATGTGGATCCATTTCTCGGTTCACTATTCTATTCCATTGTTCTATGTGTCTGTTTTTATACCAATACTGTGCTGTTTTGGTTGCTGTGACTTTGTGATATACTTTGAAGTCAGGTAGTGTGATGCCTCCAGGTTTATTCTTTTTGCTCAAGATTGCTCTGGCTATTCGGGCTGTTTTTTGGTTCCATATGAATTTTAAGATTATTTTTCTATTTCTGTGAAAAATGACATTAATATTTTGATAGGGACTACATTATAATGATATGGATTCCTCAATCCATGCACATGGGATGTCTCCATTTTTTTGTGTTCTCTTCAATTCCTTTCCTCAGTGTTTTGTAGTTTTCCTTGTAGAGCTCTTTCACATCCTTGGTTAAATTTATTCCCAGGTATTTTTTTTTTTTGAAGCTATTGTGAATGGGATTGCCCTCATTCTCAGCTAGTTCACTATTGGTGTATAGAAATGCAACTCATTTTTGTATGTCGATTTTGTATCCAGCAACTTTACTGAATTTATTTATGATGTCTAGGAGTTTGATGGTGGAATCTGTAGGTTTGTCTAGATATAAAATCATATCATCAGCAAAGAGGGGCAATTTGATTTTCTCTTTTCCAATTTGAATGCCTTTTCTTTCTTTCTCTTGCCTGATGTTTTTCTTTTGCTGTTTTTAATATCTTCTCTGTCTTTGACTTTAGATTGTTTGACTATGATATGCCATGGAGAAGATCTTTTTGCATTGTATTTGTTGATCTTTGAACCTCCTGTATCTGGATGTCTAAGTCTCTTTCTAGACTTGGGAAGTTTTCATCTAATATCTTGTTAAATAGGTTAAGAATGGAAAAAACCCTTTTGTTTTCTCTTTGCTCTCTGGGACACTGATTATTCCAATATTTGGTTGCTTTGTGTTGTTCCATATGTTATTAAGGCTTTGCTCAATTTTTAATTTTTGTCTGATTTCAAAAGACCTGTCTTCAAGTTCTGAGATTCTTTCTTCTACTTGATCTAGACTATTTTTGCAGCTTTCAAATGCATTTTATATTTCAATGAATTCTTCAGTTCCAGAATTTCTGTTTGATTCTTTTCAAATATATCTATCTCCTTGGTAAATTTCTCATTCATATTCTGAATTGTTTTTCTGATTTCTCTATATTGTTTTTCAGAATTCTCTTGTATCTTATTGAGCTTCTTTAAAATAAGTATTATGAATTCTTTATACAGGATTCCATAAATTTCTTTTTGATGGGGATTTGTTGCTGAAGAATTGTGTTCCTTTGGAGGTGTCATATTTCCTTGCTTTTTCATGTTTCCTGTGTCTTTATGTTGATGTCTGCACATCTGCTAAAACAATTGCTTCTTCCAATTATTTTGAATTTGCTTTTACAGGGGAGGAATTTTTCCTGAAGATGTATATATGTTGTTGGGTGAGTAGGTTGCTTTAGCTTTAATTTTAGGTGCATGTAGTAATGTAGTCTCTGTATGACTTCTTTGGCTGTAAACAGTCTTATCTGTGATTTCCTTAGTGTCTTGGGGTGCAGTTAATAGTGGAGGCTGAGGTGAAGTTTTGCTGGAGACTAGGATGCCAGGTGGTCCAATCTTTGGGTACTAGTGGTGGCAGTGGTCTTTTCTTGAGCCCCAGAATGGTGTATGCTGGCTCTGGTGTTAGCAGGTTCAGTCAGGCCAATTCTTGGGCCTCCAGTTGGCTCACTTGGACACTAGTATTGGCAGTGGTGGGTTGGGTTTGTGGGCTGGTTCTCGAACTCCTGGCAGTGGGTGTGATGTGGATGGCAGTAGCATTTGTGGAGCAACCCACTGGAACCCAAGCAGTCTGTGCTGGTGTTGGCAGTGGCTGTGACAGGTTGGGTGAGCCAGTCCCATAGCCCACTGGTGGTGTATGTGAGTGCGTGCCAGCTGTGGTGGTACCAGCAAATTGGGTCAGCCTGAACTAAGACCCCAGGGGGAATGCCCAGGTGCCAATGGTGGTGGACTAGGCTGGGTGATCCCCAGGCCTCTAGACGGTATGCTCAAGTATGATGGGGGTGGGACTGGGCTGGTGCATTTGTCCTCAGGCCCTCTGGCAGTGCATTCAGATGCTGGCTGTGATTGGCAGGGGTGGAGTGGTCCCCAGGCTGTCAGACAAATGCTCAGGTGGGGGCAGCAGTCATTGTGCTGTGGGCCTGCCACTGGGGAGGGTGGGGACCCTCTCAGCAGGAGCAGTGTAGGCAGGTACCTGTGGGGCATGTGTTTTACTTATATCTAAGTCCTGTAGCAGCTCATAGCAGTGACAGTGGGATTTGTCCTCAGACCATGTGAAGTGCCTGGCCCCCTCTCCCCCTCCTTGGCCTGGCAGTGGTAGCATAGCATTGGCATCAGCCCCAGGGCAGGACATGGTCCTTTGGGAACTTCACTCTCAGAAAGACACCAAGCTGCAGCTCCTTAGGGTTTGAAGCCTGTGGGACTCTGTGAGTTCCCTCTGGAGTGATACCTCTGTACAACTGCTAGGCAGCTCCCTGTGTTAGTCTTGAGGCCTGTGATGGTCGAGGGGCTTTCCTGTAGTTAGGGTTGTACAAGTCCACGGCAGGAACATAGAGTCCTGGGGGTCTCTCACTTACCTTTTTGCCATGTCCAGGAGCTCCTCCAGGCTCCTAGCCAATCTTGGCTGAGCAGGCTGCCTCTCTTCCTGCTCCTTCCATGCCTTAAGTGTTTTCCTGTCACTTCTGTTTTGAATTCCTGTGTTCTCTCTTAGATGCTCTATTCAAAGTGTGATTATCTATTTGCAATTTTGGTTCTTCTTTGTGGAAGAGGTGAGTCAGATGCCTCTAATAGCCACCTTGAAGCCCCTCATCCCATTATACATTTTGAGATGTCCTTATTACAGCAACAAGTCTACCCCATGGAAACAAGACCATATAAATGGAACCATAAAGCATGTATTTAGTATAAAGATTCTTTCACTCAGCATATTGTTTTTTATATTCCTCCATGTTGTATCTGTATTTTATTCTTTTTTATTATTGAGCAGTATTCTATTATGTATCATAATTTACCTATTCTGCTATTGATAGACACCTGGGGTGTTTCCATTTTTTAATTATAAACTACTATAAACATTCTTATACAAATCATTTTGTGAACACATACTTCCATTTTTCTTGTATGATACATAGGAGAGGGTTCCTGGTTCATGAAGTAGGTATATACTTAGTTTTACAAGAAAAAGCCATACATTTTTCCAAAGTGGTTGTACCATTTTACATTCTTAACCAATGTGTGAAAGCTTCAGTTGCTTTACCACCTTGCCAACATATGGTGTGGGCAATGATGTTTTCTCTGTGTGTACATGTTTTTCCCCATGATTGAAGTTTAAGAATTCTTTAGTGCTAAATGGTCCAGCTCTCAAAATCCTGTTGGGATTATGATTAAAACTGCTTTAGTTCTATTCATTGATTTGGGAGGTATCATAATATTTATTTTCTCTATTTCTATATTTAATATAAAGCTTTCATCTCTTTCAGGAAACATTTTTATTTACATAGGTTCAAACTAGTTTTGTTAGGCTTATTCCTAGGTATTTTATTCATTGTGAATATTATAGATAGGATATCTTTAAAAATGTTTTTTTCCATTTATTGACGCTATATAGGAAAGGTTGGTGTGTAGGTATTTATCCTCTATCCAGCAACATAAAACTTTTTTGTAAGTTATAAGTTATACTTTTTCAGTTCTAGTCAGTTATGTTAAATAAATCAGTCTTTTTCAAATATCTTCTTTTCCTTAGTTTCTCTATTACACTGTCTACACTAGTGGTTCCCAAGCAGACTGGCTTTGCCTTTCAAGAGACACTTGGCAATGTCTGGAGACATTTTTTGGTTGTCACAACTGGGGAAGGTGCTATGGTAGGTAGAGGCCAAGAATAAAGCACAGGACAACCCCTCACAACAAAGAGTCATCTGGCTCAAAAGGTCAATAATGCCAACGTAGGGAAACTCTGCTTAAGAACTTCCAGAAAAACATTAGCGATCTCTTGTCTTACTTCTGATTTTAATGTGAATGTCAATATTCATCAAGTATAAAATAGGATATAAGTTAGTAATAAGTATAAGAATGGGACATTTATTCAAGTACTTTGTAAACTAGTAATTCTCTAATGGTGACAGCAGCTCACCATGGCAATAACTCTCAGGAAAGGCGAGTTGTAGAAAAGGTACGAAGGAGGTGAAGAAGTCCTCTATGTGGTTGACTGTCACCTGGGGGCATACCCTTGCCCACCAGAATTACTAAAGCATAGAACTCAGGAAAATCAGCAAGAAAAAATCAAACAACCCTATCAAAAAGTGGGCAAAGGACATGAATAGAAACTTTTCAAAAGAAGATAGACTAATGGCTAACAAACATGAAAAAGTGCTCAACATCTCTAATCATCAGGGAAATGCAAATCAAAACCAATGAAATATCACTTATCTCCAGGAAGAATGGCCTTTATCAAAAAGTCCCAAAACAATAAATATTGGCGTGGATACGGAGAAATAGGAACACTCCTACACTGCTGGTGGGACTGCAAACTAGTGCAACCTCTGTGGAAAGCAATATGGAGATACCTCAAAGAGATTCAAGTAGAACTACGATTTGACTCAGCAATCCCATTGCTGGGCATCTACCCAAAGGAAAAAAAGACATTCTATAAAAAAGACATCTTCACTAGAATGTTTATAGCAGCATAATTCACAATTGTGAAGATGTGGAAACAACCCAAGTGCCCATCCATACATGAGTGGATTAATAAAATGTGGTATATGTATACCACGGAGTTCTCAGCCACAAAAAACAATGGTTATATAGCACCTCTTATATTATCCTGCCTAGAGCTGGAACCCATTCTACTAAGTGAAGTATCCCAAGAATGGAAAAACAAGCACCACATGTACTCACCATCAAATTGGTTTAAACTGATCAACACTTAAGTGTACATATAGTAACAACATTCATGGGGTGTCAGGCAGATGGGAGGGGGGAGCAGAGGATGGGTATATTCACACCTAATGAGGGCGGTACGCACCATCTAGGGGATGGACATGCTTGAAGCTCTGACTTGGGTGGGGCAAAGGCTATATACGTAACCTAAACATTTGTACCTCCATAATATGCTGAAATAAAAAAAAAGAATTACTAAAGCATAAAGTACTATACGATGTTTGTTAATATCAGCCAGGCTACATTGGACCTGCATACAGAAGGCCTTGTCATTATACTTTGCTATTAAAACAATGAATTCACAGTGAAAGTCTTCTGTAGGTTGTAAGTTTCTGCAATATTTCTTAATCACATCATATCTGTGTAGGTCTATTCTGCCCTTACTGAGTTTTTCCAGGCCCCAGCACTTGAAGACGCTTTTCCATTTTCTTTTTACACCTAGTATTGATAAGAAAATTATTAATCTGTCTGTTTTACATTCTTTGTAAATAATCTTTTATGGAGAGCTTCTCATCCTTGATGTTATAAAATTTTACAATGGGCTAACTTTGTCAATTTCCCTTTCCTCCTGGAGCTCCAACTAGATCTTTTCGTTGGAACTCCATTTTTTAACACTTTACCATTTCTTTATTGGTTTGGCTGAGAATTTATGAGATTACTTCTAGATCACTTGTTTGATTAGCTGTATTTGAATATTCAATCTATTTGTTCACTTGAATTTTTTCCAAGATATCTAATAGGTTCACTCTTAGAACCACTTGTTTCAAATAAGATACTCTCTTCTGTCTAAAGATGTTAAATGTTTTAAGATTCTACCTCAATTCTAGTGACATGTTTTCTCGTTGGAAGTGCTTCTGTTATGTTTGGCTTTCCTTAAGTTTAAGGCATAGCACTATTATATAAATTAATATAGTATATAATCTGAACAGGTACTGTTCTAGATACTTCATGTGTATTAATTTACTTAATCCTCTTATAAACCTTATGAAGTACTATTAACCCACTACAGATGACTAAATTGAGGCACTAAAGAGGTAAAAATTCACCCAAGCACACAGCTAGTAAGTTTCAGAGCCAGGACACAATCCTATAGCACTCCATTTCTCCCCAAGTGGTTCAGCCACATGGAGCCCGGAGAAGTCTGACCCAAGCTTGCATGCTCGCTGTTTGCCCCTGAAGGTAATCACCCTAGTAGCTGCTTGTTGGCTCACAATGGAGTGGGTAGGGTACCCGCACACACACGGCTGTGGTGCATTAATTGCCTATGTACCCTCCTGTTGCCTATGCCTACCTCTGCCTCTGTAAAGTCACTATACATCCTCCAGTTGAGAGTCACCCTTTCTAGACTTGGAACTTTTGTGTTCAAGTTTAGCTTTGGATTTAATTTGAAGAAACCACTACTAATTTGTAAACTTAAAGTACGTATACAAATAAGGGAAGAATGTATTGAGACTTAAGATTTTACCACATAATTTCTACTATATCCTCTTATACTGGTTCATTTACCAAATACTACCTCTGTCATCTGAGTATTGTTGGGGTGGGCAGGGGAAGTTGTTTTATAACCATCATTATTTTTTTGAGACAGGATCTCACTCTGTTGCCCCAGCTAGAGTACAGTGGCATTATCATAGCTCATTGTAGCCTCAAACTTCTAGGCTCAAGTGATCCTCCTGCCTCAGCCTCCTGGGTAGCTAGGACTATAGGTACATGCCACGAGGCCCAGCTTTTTTCTATTTTATGTAGAGACGGTGTCTCACTCTTGCTCAGGCTGGTCTTGAACTCCTGACTTCAAGCTATCTTCCTGCATTGGCCTCCCAAAGTACTAGGATTACAGCTGTGAGTGCCACGCCTGCTGGGCCAATTTAAGTCTACTGCACCCCTTGTGGCTCAGGAAGCTTTCACATTCCATATTGGTAGAACTAATCCTTCTAGTGCTCCAATAGCAGTCTCTTTATACTTCATTAGAATGCAGATTTATTTGCATGCACAGCAATGAGGGTTAGGAAACTAGGTAAAAAGGAAAGCAGTCTTCAGACAAATGGAACCAATTAAGACTCTTAAGTATCGGACTCTGGGACCTACTGCAATGTGAAGACCTGCTGTGCTGTCTTCAGAAGTTAAGTCTCTTCATCTGATGGCTTAGCTCGCTTTTTAGCTTGGCATTTCCACTGGCCCAACTCTTCTATTCCCTTCTGATAGTATTTCAGAAGGTCTATGGTTGTCTTCTGTTTATCCAGGAACCCCTTCACGAAGTCTATGAGCTACAGAAAAAACAAAACAAAACAGTGAAGGATCCACATTTAGGAACATGTCTGCAATAAGAAGCAAGCTACCCAAACTGTACCCCATGGACCAGTAGTCCTGGAGCATGTGAGAAATGCAGAATCTCAGGTTCCACCCCAGATCTACTAAATCAGCCTCTGCATTTCAAGAAGGGACTAAGTGATTCATATGCATATTAAAGTTCCAAGAAGCACTGATCTGAGACTTTTAAGACCTCCAGGTGAATACAAGTATCTACTTTCAATGGGTATGAGTATTAGAACATCTTATCAAAAGTACAGATTACAGCTGAGCGTGGTGGCCCATGCCTGTAATTCTCGCACTTTGCAAGGCTAAAGTGGGGGAATCACTTGAGACCTGGAGTTAGAAACCAGCCTGAGCACCATAGTAATAACCTAACTCTACAAAAAAATAGAAGAACTAGCTGGCTGGTGGTGGTACATGCCTGTAGTGCCAGAGGCTGAGGCAGGAGGACCCCTGGAGCCCAGGAGTTTGATGTTGCAGTGAGCTGTGAGGACTCCATTGCATCCTAGCCCAGGCAACAGAGACCCTATCTCAAAAAAAAAAAGTACAGATTTTAAGTAACAGGCTACCCAGTGCTTTGTTCTGTGGATTGTTTTCAATCCTATTTATTTGAATCACATGGAGATTTGAGTAGTTGCCTAGACCCCATTTCCAAAGACTAAGATTTAAGTGGTCTGGCATAAGGCTCAGGCATTTCTACCTCTTCTGAGCTCATAAGTCCAATATGTATCTAGAGTTGAGAACTTTTATACTAGGGCATTTTCTTTACTTTGACTTTCTGAGAAGTTAGGGAGTTGGTGAGAAAGTAGTTACCATTTCAAGGAAGAGTGTTCACCAATAACCAGGAAGACTTCAGAGAAGTCTGTAGTCACCATTAACATCTACTTTTGTAGTGACAGTCTAGGACAGTGGTTCTCAAGACAAGGCCTTGCTCAGCAGCATGGTCACCTGGAAACTTGTTAGAAATGCAAATTCTCAAGCCCCATACAAACCCCATCCAACGCAACTGGGGCTTTGGACTAGAAGTTTATTTTATCCCTCCAAGTGATTCTGGTGCCTAATAAAGCTTAAGCATTTCTGGTTTAGGGGATTTATAAGCCAGCAGCAACAAAACCATTATTTTGTTTAATTGTCCAGAGTGCATTAATCCAGAAGACTTTCTTGTCATGTATTGAATTGCATTCTTCCTTACGAGGACCCTACCCCATTCCTAACAATAGAAATAAATTCCCAGACTTCCTTGGAGGGAAATAAGCACGTATTGGGTGATCCACTGCCTTGGGCCCACTTCCCAGAAGCAAGGCATAATCCAGAAGTGAAAGATGACACTGTCAGAAGTTAACTACTTACATCAGCTTCTTCATTCTCAAAAGCAGAGGACTTCAGGTCTTCCAGGACCTCTGTTAATAACTTCTCCAACTGCAGAGCAGATTTTAAGGCTTGCATGCCATTTCCCCAGTCATCTACATCAGGCCTCTGTAGGAGAAGAACAGAGGAGTCACTTTTCTACTTCAGGCACAGTTTTGTTACATTCCATCTCCTGTGTAGGATTATGAATAGGTTTGCACAGTCCAACGGTTTTCAAATTTTGCAGCGCAATGGAATCAGCAGAGAATATTAAATACTAATGCCTGGTTCTCAACTGCAGACACTCTGACTTAATAGGTATGGGGTGCAATGTGGGCAGCAGGAGTTTTAAGAGATTCACAAGTGATTTTAATTTACTACAAAGCAAAGGAACTACTAGCCCAGGTATGTATAATTATTCCATTAACTTTGGAATTCTACGATGGTGGTTCAACTCTGTTATTACCAGACATTTCTCTTTATCAAGCTAGAGTTTTAAATAAACCTTCTTTAGACAAGTAGAGATGTTCCTGGATGTAATATTCCCAACTAAAGTTCAGGTTGTTTCATTACAGTGTCTTCCCCTACAGTGTCTTTTTTTTCCCAAGTGGAAAAAAAAGTTTGTTTCACTACACTGAAGAGACATCCCTATTAAGTACTTGAATGTGTACCTGAGTTAGATTAATGATCTGAAATAGGGTGCTAACAGCTCTCGGAGGAAGGCTTTAAAGTAGTGCTTCTCAAGCTATACAGACCATTACGATCATCTGGAGAGCTTATGGAGACATGGCTCTTTGGGCCCCACCAACAGAGAATCTGATTCCATAGGTCTGGGGTGGAATGTATGAATTTACATTTCTAATGACTCCCCAGGTGATGCTGGTGCTCCTGGTCCAGAGAACACACTGTGTGTGACTGAGAAAAGCCAAGCAAGCATTTAATGGCTCAAATTTCCCCCAAATGATGCTGACACATGATTACCCTCAAAGTCAGTGCTAAGAAGCCCATGTAGGAACATGAAGGAACATAAGTGGCCTAACAAGTTAGGTAGCAACTTGTCCTTTAAATTCTCTAGACCTGCTAAAGGCCCCATAGAGGTCATCATAAGAAAGTTACGTATTCACCTTAATAACTGGAAGGCAGATAGCGCCCTCACGTTTTCTTAGATATCTTAGGAACTGCTTTGCATGCTCCCTCTTCACCTCAGACTGCTCTTCAAAGAACTTGACAAAAGGAGGCATTCCACTCTCTTCATTGTAATAACAGGCCTGGTCAAAGGTAAGAATGGGGAGAGACTGCGGCTGAGAGAAGCCAAGTTTTAAGACTAGAATTTCACACAAACTCACTTTGTCTCAGTGGTTGACGAGAGGCCTTCTTTGGTCAGTCTTGGGTGTTCTGTCTTGTCTTTTGACTTCCAGAAGTCTCCAGCTGTCTTCCCTGAATCCAGGCTACCTCAAAAAGCAGTCACCCAGATTCCAATATGCTGGTGCCTAGTCTTTGGATATCATACCCTTGTTAAGGGTCAGATTTGTGAACCTACATGCTAGCATTTCTACCCATTAATTGTGTATGCGCATGACAGAAGCCCAGCATAAATTGATATTTTAAAGTCAATCTATTTCAATCCATCCTAAAACATCTATGCTAATTATAAGATAACAGAGGTATGAACTTTTTTATTCAGTCTGCCACCAGTATTTGCCCATATAGTTTTGGAAACACACTGGAAACAACTGTAACTCTCCCTATCATAGTCCACAGTTTGTAATCACAATTCTAAATCACTGGGCTACAGAGCAACAATATCTCAGCCACTGGGTTGCTATTTCATCTAGTACTAGACAACAAATGTGGCCATAACCATCATTACTAAGGAGATAAAAGATACATCATCACCCAGAGAAGAGCCTGAACTCCCCCTACAGTTGCTCAAGACCTATACTAACCATGGACAAATAAGCATCACCGACGTGCAGCTCATAAGATGCTACTCGGTTAAGCGCAAGTCTACATGCTTCAGGGAAGGGGCCCTTGGCCTCGTATTCCATCTCAGCTTTAGGAAAACCCAGCCACAAAGGGTGCTACCCACTAACGTAAAGGACTTCTTAAATACGAAGGCATCTAGCCAGCCCGTTTCTTAAAACAGGATGAATTCCATCCAGCTGAGATTAACAGCTACTAATCTACCAATAAGGACATTGTTTCTAGATGAAAGAGCCAATCAGACCAGAGAAAAGGGTGGAAAAAAAGAGGTTAATCGTCCTAACTATCCTAGTCTGTGTTCAGTCTTCTTGCTCATCTCTCTGACTGTGATTTGCGAAGGCTGATATACTTTCTGAGCAGTGAAACTTTAACAGGATGGATTCATTACCTTTAATTTTTTTTCCTTTCTTCAAAAACTATTTTAGCACTGCAGGCTAGGTCGCTTGGTGAACCTAAGAAGACTGGCTAAAGTACATTCTTTGCCTATAAGGGGCCATATAACCCCCTCCTTTCTTCATAAGGCTTCAACACACATAATGGATATCAAGGTAGGACATGATGGGAATTCCAAAGTGTTAAAATCATTACCTGAGGAGATTAGGGCAGATTTCATTGATAAATTGGCATTTTAAATTGGCCTTGGAAGGTGAGCAAGAATGTACAAAAATGGAAATGGAGGAAGGTAATTCCACCTGGAGAACAGGCACACACAGGCTGTAGATACAAGAGGTGACAGTGGTTTCTCCAAACTAAGGTAAGACTGCTCCAGATGGGAACCTTTTGGCTCCTCCCTCAAGCTATCTCCCAAGGTCCCCACCTGCACCCACATTCACCTTCTTCCTTTGCATCCTTTAAAGGCAGAAATTGTTTTACTCATTATGGTATTTCTACAGCCCATAATGGAGTGTTTTGTAAATATAAAACAATATTTACAATATTTACAATATAGTGCTGAAACAATATTGATTAAATAAAAATATATTTTACATGTAAGTAAAGTGTAAGATTTCCCATGAGTCTGGCAGATTCCAAGTTTGACCCTAAGCCATGTCTGGTTGAACCAAAGTAGAAGTGGGAGGTCACTAAAAGTCTATCTCTTGAGGCAGTGAGGAGGGATGCAACCTCCTGAGAGAGAACTCATCCTGAGAAAAGGAGCCAAGCATTTAAAGTGTGGTCCACTCACAAAGATAAGATCATCATAGGGAAGGGATGACTGTAAAAATGGCCCGCTTTTGTTTCCTGAGCCAACACTACCCTTGTCCTCAATTGAATTCATGCCTTAGTCCCAGGAAGAGAGAGGTGCTTTTTTTTTTTTTTTTTAATTTCAGGAAATTATGAGGGTACAAACATTTTGGTTACATTTTATATCTTTGCCTCTCCCTAGCAAGGGTTAGAGGTATGCCCCTCCCCTCCACGATGCCACAATGCTCACCGAGTCCCTCAGTTGTAAGTCTACCCCCCCAACCCCCTAATCCCTGGAGAACACCACCACCATGTGAGCACCATAGTGTTAATCAGTCAGTACCAATTTGATGGCGAGTACATGTGGAGCCCATTCTTCCAATCTTGTGTCACCTCATTTCAGATAATGGGCTCAAGCTCAATCCAGGAAAATATAAGTGGTGCTAGATCACAGTCATTTCTTATAATTGAGTAATATTCCATTATGTACATATACCAAATTTTAATAATCCATTCATGAATCGATGGGCACTTGGGTTGTTTCCATGTCCTTGCAATAGTGAATTGTGCTGCCATAAACATTCGGGTGCAGATGTCTTTATTGTAGAATATCTTTTGTTCTTTTGGGTAGATGCCTAATAATGCTATTGCTGGATTGAATGGTATTTCTATTTTTAGCTCTTTGAGGTATCTCCAAATTCTTTTCCACAGAAGTTGTATTAATTTGCAGTCCCATCAGCAGTGGAAGAGTGTTCCTGTCTTTCCACACCCTCGCTAGCATTTGTTGTTTTGGGATTTTTTGATAAAGGCCAATCTCACTGGGGTTAGGTGATATCTCATTGTGGTTTTGATTTGCATTTCTCTGATGATTAGAGATGTTGACCATTTTTTTTTATATGTTTGCTGGCCATTATTCTGTCTTCTTTGGAAAAGTTTCTGAGAGAGGTGCTTTAAGTCAGTTCTTCTCACACTGTAATTTGCATATGAATCACCTGAGGCTTTCGTTAAAATGCAGGTTATGGTACCTGGGGCTTGAGATTCTGTAATTCTAACAATGCTGCCAAATAGGGTCCATGGACCAGTACCAAAATGCTACCACACTTTGAATAGCAAGGTTTTAAGTACATTCCTAAAAAGCCATCTCAGTAAAAATTCTGAAAGACACAATGGCACTGCTGGGGAACCCTCTAACAGAAGAGGAGAAGAGGAGAGTCTATGCTGCTTCTCAATAGACCACTGCAATGCTCTGGCATATCAGAGCTTCCAGTACCTCCCTGGCAGCATCCAGAGGGAGGCAGCAGTGCCAGGGAAGTCTGCAATATCCAGCCTATGAAGGTTAGCACAGGTGAAGAGGAAAGAAAATGGCAACTGACCAGATAACTAACTGATTTTGCTCATAGTACATGTAAAACCTTACTTAAACTCCCTTTAAATTTGGGGGAACTTTTCAGATTAGGATCCTATGTGAGCAGGTGAACAAGTACCAATAAAATCTGGATTATTACTGTTAATGTTACCCAATGTATAGGCTAATAAATCTGGAAGCTATAGATTTTACTTTCTGGGAGATGTTATGAGAGTTTGAATATTTCTGGATGGTCCATAAGATCCTTCCATGTAAATATTCTAGGATTCTACCATTCTATTTAGGCCAAAATACAGAACTGGATACCTATAAAGAAAATATTCCTGTTCTTGTGGTTAGATATTATTTTAAAAAGTCTACTATCTAATCACTTAAAAACAACCCCATCAATTTGTAGAAAAAAGGAATGAAAATAATATCATCAGTAACCTGTGCTAGTATGATAGATTTATAGGTGATTTTTTTTGTTTTTCTATTTTCCATAGTTTTCAAACTTTTGTTTTTCATTTTAAAAAATGAACCTAATAGACACTTTCTAGAGAATTAGCACAATGCCTTTCCCTAATAGAAACTCCACATAGGAATTTGTGACATATTTTTTTCTATTTGCAAGTGTAATGCATGATCATTATAAAGTACTACATTCCAACATTACCAAAATATATAATGTAGAAAGTAAGCCTATGGCCAATACTTAAATTCTAATATGTATTTTAAAATGTAATTTAATTTATAATACTACTATTACATTTTGGTAAACTGATGAATTAACCTTTGAATTATGGGAGATGATCAGATTCATTATCTAACATCCATGTACCCTTTCCCTTGGAATGTGCTAGAAATACAAAGGTACTTTTTAAAAAAAATTATACAACTCCTCTTAATATTTTTTTTGTAACTTAATTCAAACTTTATGTCTTCACAGTGTTACTTCATCTTACCATCTCTCTCTAATGATCAAGAAACTGGGGATTCTCTCCTGGACTTAATTCTAACCAAGAAATTCTTGTCTTTAATAAGAAAATATCTTTAGTATAGCATTCATTGTTCTTTTTATTGTGTTCTTTGTACATGTTTCCCTTATAAGTTTATAAACTTCATAAGGAAAGAGCCTAAATCTTAGTAATCTTTGAATCTTTCAGAGCATTTTATATGGTGGCTTGCCCATAAAAGCTACTCAATAAATTATATTGATCTGAACAATTTGAAAGTAAAAAGGATTCTAAAAGTTTAAAGTTATTGGTCATCAAGAAAGGAAAAATGGGCAGAGCCAGGCGAGTACTTTGGAAAAGCAGATTTCAAAAGTTTCTAAAAATTATGGGAGAAGGCAAAGATTCTAAGTCAAATTTTTTTAAAAGGGAAGGCAGCATTTCACATAGTACATGGGTCCTTAATAAATGTTTATGAGTAAAGGAGTGAATGAATGATATAACTTATCAAGGTAGCACAAAAAAGTGGTAGGCTTTAAAAACTAGACATGGCACAGGTGGTTTAGATGAGAAAGAGCAACATTTACAGAAATCCATGTGCTTCCATACATATGGAGACCCTCCACAAGCAGCCTCTACTTTCAACTGACCAGCCTCTACCTCCAGACTTAGCATGGCTATCTTATGTGTGTTTTCTGATTTTTACTATCTCAGTTATAGTGATTCTTTCCACATCTTTTTAACTGCCTATTTACTTGTATGTCTTTTCCATTAGTTCATGAGCTCCTTGAAGGAGGTTACTGTGCCTTGACTTGGTATCACCAACATCTAGCATAGACTAGGACATCATGCATAGTCAATAGATACCCATTCACTGTGGATAAATAAGTAAATGGTTAAACACTTAAAGGGCAAACACAGAAAGATGGAAGATAAATACATAAGGGGAATGAAAATGTAAAAGAATATCAGAAAATATAAATTTTCATGTGTGTTGGGGTTTATGAATATATATGCATTATTATTTTCTTTTTTTGAGACAGAGTCTCACTCTCTTGCCTGGGCTAGAGTTTCGTGGCATCAGCCTGGCTCACAGCAAACTCAAACTCCTGGGCTCCAGCGATCCTCCTCCCTCAGCCTCCTGGGTAGCTGGGACTATAGGCATGCGCCACTGTGCCCGGCTAATTTTTTCTATTTTTGGTTGTTTGGCTAATTTCTTTCTATTTATAGTAGAGACAGGGTCTCGCTCCTGCTCAGCCTGGTCTCGAACTCCTGAGCTCAAGCAATCCTCCCGCCTCGGCCTCCCAGAGTGCTGGGATTACAGTATATATGCATTTTTAAAGTTAAAACCAACAAAAAGAGTTTTGGGGTAAAGAAGTACATGATGGAATTATGAGAAGGAGAAGTTTTTGACCAAAAAAGAACAAAGTAGGGAGAGAGACACACACTAATAGGACAAAAAGTTCAATGTTAACCAAGGATAGAGAGAAAATAGAGCAATTAAAGTTGTTTATCAAAGAGAAACATATGTAAACAAAAGAAACCCCTCAAATATTAATAGAGAAACATAAATACAGAGTAGGGAAGTCCAAGTAGGGTCATACCAAATAAAAGAGTGCCTAGATGATTTAGATCAAGATACATGTCCAGGTCTAGGTGAGAGCTTTATTGTTTGGTTAAAATAATGACTTCTAGAAGTGGCTTAAGAAGCACTGTTGGTAATGTTTAAAGAATATTGGAAAGAAATGCCAAAATACAATTAAACACTACTATGATATCTTGGTGGCAAGATGCAGAAATATGCACTGGATAAGAATATAGTTAGCCCAATTGGCATCTGAAAATCAAAGGTGGCTATTTATTGAATTGAGAATAATTTAGCAAATGGTTTTGGTGACAAAAACAAGGCATCGTACTCAACATGTCCTCTTTTCCTTCTTCACTTTTTAAGTCAACAATTTGTTGACTTAAAAAGTTTTACTCTGAATGTAGAAATGTCACAAATTAGCATGCTAAATGACAGAAACAAGTGTCAATAGAACTCTAAAAGTTAAATTGGCTAAAGCTAGTATGATTAAATATAATTAAAAATAAATATAAGATCCTACATTTTAGTTTAGTAAATCAATAGCCTATCAACAAAAAGAGGAAGATCTTATTAAACAGTAGTTCATGTGAAAAAGACTTAGATTTGGTTGAATGTTCAATATAACCAGAGAGTTGACAGAAAAGCAAATGCAATTCGCTTTTTTGCCCCTCAGGCAGATAAAGACTTGTTTTATTGAATGATTGGTCTATACAAATGCTGAGGCCGCTATGTACAGACAAGAGAGGGGGAGTTTTATTTCTTGGTCTCCGTCTTGATGATCTCCTTGGCCTGGAGATGCTTTTAGTGGTGCTTCTTTGCTCCCTTGATCTTAGACCTATGGGCCTCAGGTCTGTGTGGCAGAGTCAGAATTTGAACACATCTGGGTTTGATTAAAAAAAATCCAGGCTCTTTCTAATGTGCCACTCATCACATTGTATTCAAATAAATGCATTCTTTTTCTGATTTATTACTGTAAGAATATGAAAAGACCTATAAGGATAAAAACATTCAAAACACATGCAGTTATACTTGTGGACTCTTCTGTATTGAAAAAATGAAGATATAGTAAACAAAATATAAAATTTGATAGACAGAAAATAATCCTATGTACAATATTAGGTATTTGAAATTTGTTCTTTAGTCCTCCACATATGCCTTTTTTTCTCTAAATTGTTCCTCAGAGGCTGGAACCATATTACACATAATTCTAGTAAGAATATGTGAAATTAGATGTTTCAAAATGAATACAGTTTTATAACTGAATAAAAGATCACCATATATAAACTTAATTCATTCTAAGGAAAATATAAGTCATCAGCTTTCAATAGGCTCAAGGAAATAGCAATAAGCATGTATAGTAATTTCATATGATAATGGATATATATGTAAATATATTTCATAAAAAATGAAATGAACAGGGAAATAGAACTACATTAGTATTTTAGACTGCGTAGTTTCTCATAATCACAAGTGCCAAAAACTTTTATCCAAAGTCACTGCAATAGCTACTTCTATAGCTTCAATTGAAAAATGTTGATTTGTGGACCATTTGAATGCATGTTTTGACAAAATGTGAATAATACTTTTGAGTATTTCCCTTGCCCGCCAGAAAACAACCTGGTCATCTCCCAAGAGAAAGGAAATTATGATCTCTCAGCAGAGATTTTAGTATCTGTATTATGTGAACTTAAAATGGTAATCATTTCTTAAAATGAAAGTGGACTATTGTATAAACTTTGCTACATCTGTTTCAAACACGCACACACACACACACATACACACACACATCACTACCACCACCAGCACCACCACCACAACAGGGACAAAACGCTTCTACAATGACCTGTAGTCTGGACAATACATTTCTTGGTCAGCATCCCTGAACTGCTAGAGCTTCTGGACTGCTGGGGAAAAAATGCTCAGTATTCAGTGTGAAAGCCCCTCTGTCTTAGAGAAATATGTGTTTGGTTTTGGTTTCAGTTTAATATGATCCAGTGGCTGGAAACAGGACTGCTGAACTAACAGCCAACACCAACATGTCCTTCAGCTGGGAGAGGGTCACACAGGGATTGGGTCAGGTGTTGGGAGAAGGGCGATAAAGGTGGGTTTGTGTAATCTGTGAAGTTCATTGGCAAGGGCTAAAATTCTAGCTGGGAGAGACAGGAATATGATCTTAAATAAACTGAGTGGGGTAGAGAAGTATTTTAAAACATTCTCCAGGTTTTTTGTTCCTCCCATCCCTCTTTCCTCTAAGAAATCTAGATTAATGAATGGAATTTTGTAATTATTTTTTATTTTCCTATGCTTTTATTATCTTTATTCTTATAGCCTGGACCTGAATTTCCATTTAAAAAATGAATGAGTGACATTATGACCTGTGTAGTGCTGTGGTTAAGAACATAACCTTTACCAGAGACTGCCTGGGTCTGAATCTTGTCTCTGCCACTTTATTTAATTAAAGGTACTTTTCTAGGCACAGGGAATATAGTAGTAAATGAAACAGACAAAAATCTCTGCCTTCACAAACCATACTTATAGTTTTAGGACATTAACTAGTCTGTAACTCAGCTTCCTCACAAAGGTACCTACTTATTGAGCCTACTTTAAGTGTTAACTGAGTAGATACACAAAAAATACTTAGAACCAAGCTTTGCACATAGAAAGCATTTAATAAATGTTAGCTATTACATTTAAGATCTTTTTTTGCCCTCTTTTGGTTGCTGTTAACTTGTTTTATTGTGAAGTATAACACATACCAGAATCCCCACAAGTGCTTGCACACAAGTCCTTTTCTCAGGCTCTGCTTTCAGGGGAACCCAAACATAGACAGAGCCCTTCATTGATGATCTGTGCTCGACGTGCCTTCCCTCACTCTGTGGCTTGCATTTCACTCTTTCATAGGATCTTTTGATGAAAAATGTTCTTAGTTTTAATCTAGGCCAATTTCTCAATCTTATGTTAAATGTTTTTTGCGTTCTGGTTATGAAATCCTTTACTACCCTGATATCATGAAGATATTCTTCTATATTTGCTTCCAAAACTTTATTTTTCACTCTCACATTTAGAGTTACAGTCCATCTGGAATTGATTCTTGTGTATGGTGCGGTAGAGGAATGTTTCTTATTTTTTTACACAGGAATGTATAATTGACTGTGGTAGGCAGAATAACAGCCACGCAAAGATGGCCATGTCCTGATCACTGGGGCCTGTGCACATGTTACCTTCCATGGAAAAAAGGACATTGCAGATGTGACCTTGAGATGGGGAGGTTATCCTGGATTATTTGAGTGGACCCAATCTAATCAAATGGGTCCTTAATATTGTAGAACCATTCCAGCATGTGGTAAGAGGGGATTACGATTAGGGAATAATAGTCAGAGAGACATAACATTGCTGGCTTTGAAGATGGAGAACAGGATCATGAACCAATGTATTAATAGAACATGGTGGGAATGTGAGTGTCCTCTAGAAATTGGGAATGGCAGAGAAATCAATCCTCTTCTAAATCCTCCAGGAAAGAACACTTTCTAGCAACACTTTGATTTTATTTTAGTCCAGTGAGATCTATGTTGTATTTCTGACCTAACTGTAAAATAATAAGTTGGCATTATTTTAAGCCACTAAGTTTTTGGTTATTTGTTACAACAGTTATGGAAAACTAATACATTGACCCAGCATTATTTATTGAAATAACCATATTTATTGAAAAGACCATCTTTTACCCATTCTTCTGCAGCGCCACTTTTGTCATAATTGTGTGTCCACCTATGTATTGCCTGTTTATACATTTTCTAATCTGTTCTGGTAGTCTTTATGTCTATTTTTGTACCAGTATTACACTCTTTAATTTCTGTATAATAGGACTTAATACTCAGTAGAGCAATTTGAATATCCTTGTCCCAAAATAAATTATATAGTTAGCTTGTCTATTTCAATAACAACAACAAAAATAACTTATTGGGATTTTGATTGGGATACAGTTGACTCCATGGATCAATTCTGGAAATCAACATTTTTACTATACTGATTTTAAAAAGATCTAATTGTGGTATATTCTTTCATTTACTTGATGTCTCTTAATTATGCTTATAGTTTTCTATGTATAGGCCATGCATATCTCGTGTTAGATATCCTTAAGTGTTTAATTTTATTTGATTGTATTGTAAATGGCATATTTTACCCTTTTTATTCTTTTTTGCCAGTATATAGAATTTATTTTTACAAATTAACTTTGCATCCAATATCTTTGTTCATACACTTACCAATTCTAAAACTTCATCTATAGATTCTTTTGGAATTTTTACACATACAACCATATGATCTGTGAAATATTATTTTTTAAATAATAAAGATAACCTTTTATGACTGTATTTTTATGCCTTGGGGTATTAGGATAACAGTTGGTAATGTGGAACTGTTCAGTCTTTTTAATATAGACTCTATAATAAGCAAAAGTTATTGACATACTTTAAGTCAGTACATATCAAACTGTTATTTAAATTGTATCATTGCTTCCATTATAAATATATCAAAAACTCATTAAATAGTAGGTCAGCAATTCAAAATTATTTTTTATCAATTCAGCAAAGGGTGAGGCTAAATTTACCTTTCATCTCACAGTTAAAAGGCAGATAGCTAAATAGCATCACAAAGGTTAGGAAGGATATTCACCTACTTTTTGCAGCTTACCTTAGTCAAATCCTTATTACTTCATTGTTTTAACCTTTTAACCAGCTTCTCTTGTTTTAAGCCTTTATCATGTTGCATCATATTGCTAGAATGGTCTCTTTTTTTCCTTTTAAATAGACTTCATTTTTTAGAGACGTTTTACATTCACAGAAAAATTGAGCAGAAAGTAGTTACCACATAACCCCCACTCCCCACCCAAATAGCCAGGGAGAGCGATGTTACCCTTCAAGTTTGAAGACTATCTCCTGGGGAAGGTCAGTCTTTTATTCTATTAAGGCCCTCATCTGACTAGATGAACCCAACCCACATTACTAAGGGCAATCTGTTTTATTCAAAATGTGCTGATTTAAATGTTACTTTTATGCAAAGTACCCTCATAGAAACATCCATCCATCATTGCCATGATCCCTCCTGTTGTCCTTTTTATAAGCACACTTTCTTTCCTCCTACCCTCTCCAGGCTGCTCCACTGTCCCTAACCCCTAGTAAGCACTAATCTGTTGTCCACTTCTAAAATTTTGATTTTTAAAAATTTTACATACATCTAATCATATAGTATGTAAGCTTTGGGGATTGGCTTTTTTCACTCAGAATAATTTGCTGGAAATCATTTAAGTCGTTTCATACAGAAATAGTTAATTCCTTTTATTGCTAAGTAGTATTTCGTAGTATGGCTGTACCACACATTGTTTAACCACTCACCCATTGATGGGAAGCTGGGTTGTTTTCAGTTTTTGGTTATTATGAATAAAGCCTCTATGAACATACCATGTATAGGTTTTTGTGTGAACACAAGTTTTCATTTCACTGGAATAAATGTCCATGAGTGCAGCTGCTGTGAGTTTTATGTTTAGTTTTATAAAAAGTGCCAAACTATTTTTCCCAGTATGGCTATACTGAAGAGTTTATTTTTTATCATGAATGAATATTGAAGTTGATCAAATGCCTTTTTCTTCATCTGTTTAGAGAATGTTATGGTTTTTCTTCTTTTATTTTGCTATTGTGGCAAATTATACTGATTGATCTTTGAATTTAAAAGAAGTTTGCATTCTCAATGAAATGTGATTGTTTAGGATGGACTACGCTTTCTATAATATATACTGTTGTACTTAGTTTCTTAATGTTTTATCTAGAATTTTTTGCCTATGTGTTGATTAGAGCAACTGTCTTGAAATTTTCTTTTCTTATAATATCCTTTGGGGTGTTTTTTTTCCTTGTTATATGAATGCGTTTGTATGATACTGGTGTTCTTTCTCTTTCTTTCTTGTTTTTTTGTTTGTTTGTTTGTTTGTTTCTATTTTTTTAGACACAGTCTTGCTCTATTGCTCTGGCTAGAGTACAGTGGAATTATCATAGTTCACTGCAACCTCAAACTCCTGGGCTCAAGCCATCCTCCCGCCTCAGCCTCCCGAGTAGCTGGGACTATAGGCATACGCCACCACAACTGGCTAATTTTTTCTACTTTTTAGTAGATACAGGGTCTTATTTTTGCTCAGGCTGGTCTCAAACTCCTGAGCTCAAGTGATCTTTCCACCTAGGCCTTCCAAAGTGCTAAGATTACAAGTGTGAGCCACTGTGTCTGGCCAATTTCCTACATGGTAACAATTACTGAAACCTACTGGAGCTACAGAATTTTGTGGAAAGGATTTTAATTTTTGATGAATTATGGAACTATTTACATTTTCTAATTTTTCTTCAGATTTGGAAAGCCTGAAACTACTGTTTTAGGAAGTTGTCAATTTCATATACATGTTCAAATTCGCTGGCATGGAAGTGCTCACAATGTCATATTATTATCTTTATTGTCTGTAGAGTCTGTTGTAATATACTCTTTTTGATTCGTTTTATTTTTAAATATTTACTTATACATTTATTTATTTATTTGTAAATATTTACTTGTACATTTATTCTTTTCAATGTTTTTCATGTTTTCCTGCTTGTCCATCCAGGTTTTTGGTTTTCATTTGCCTGACAATAATGTCTTTATTTTGCTGTGGCCAACACACCCTGCTGTGGCCCCGGTGAGTCACACCCTTGAATAATGCCCTGCCCTTGAGTGTGGGTGGAACCTGTGACTTGTTTCCAACCAGTGGGATATAGAAAAGGATATAGAAAAGATGTCACTCCCTTAGTTAGATTATATTACAAGGCAAAGTTGAAGAGTTTCGCAGAAGTAAAGAAAGTCCCTAAACAATGGACTTTAAATTCATCCAAAGTGAAATTTTCCTGACTGGGTCTGACCTAATCAAATGAGTCCTTTAAAAGAGGTCTAGAGGTCAGAGATGAAGCAGCAGAGACTCCCTCTCTGTTGCTGGCTTTGAGGGAACAAGCTGCCATGAATTCTCCAGCTGCAAGGGAATTATTCCTGCCAACAACCTGATGGAACTTAGGAGTGGATCTTTCCCTAGACGAGCCTTCGAGAAGCAGGCTGGGACACCTTGATTTCAGCCTTGTGAGACCTTGATCAGAGTCCCTAGCTAAGATGTGCCCAGACTTCTCATCTAAAGAAACTGTGATATAATATTAAATGGTATTATTTTAAGCCATTAAATTTGTGGTAATTTGTTACATAGCAATAGAAAACTAATACATTCTCCTTTATACTTGAAGGATATTTTTGCTGGATGTAGAATTCCAGATTGGCAATACTTGTTTTTCAGAAGTCTGTAGATCATTTTGACATGTTGTGTCTATTATTATCTCTACTACTAAGTCAGCTTCCAGTCGAATTATTGCTATTTTGACAATAATCTCACTTTTTCTTGATATTTTTAAAATTTTTTCTTTGACTTTCATCAATTTGCCATGATGTGCCCAGATGTGTCTTAAAAAAATTTATTTATTCTGTGTAGGATTCACAGGGCTTTTGAATTCTCCCTAAGAATATGTATAGTTGTCTGACATGTATCCAGAACATTACAAAATAACTTTGATATTAGGGATTGAGATATTAATAATATAACACTAGTCTAAGTCTTAGTCCTCATACTTCTATGGTGTTTAGTCATCTCTTATGAATCTCGAGTATTAGGGTATTCACCAGAGCCACTCCCCATCCTTTGGGTAGCCCTGTAATCCAACTTTTGACCTCCATCCAGATGAAAGTATTGAAACTCTGGTCAACTTCTTGTTTATCTCTTCCATGGTTGGCAGACACCCTCAGGAGAAAAGTGACCATATTGGCAGGCTCAGCCCTATAACTCCACACCTGTGCCTGTCCTTCCTTTCCTGTCTTGGCCGTGATGGTTGCTGTCTTGTTAGATTTCCAATGTCAAAATTCAAGTAAATTTTAAAAATATTTCTTCTATATTTTATAATTGGTCCTACTATCCTGTCTGCCATTGCTAGAATCTGTGAGTTCACTATTGATCCCAAGAAACCTATGCCTCTGTAGCTGTCTTTCAACTTACTGTGGTTCCTATTATAGGCTATTAGCTCTAAAATCAGTTCCCAGAATGCATTTCAGATCCTTAGACTTATTTTTTAGCACAAATTTAATCAATAATAACTTAATTTTAAACAATAACTTATTAATCCCTTACAATATGAATAGTCTGAGTGGGGATCTATTGGAAATAAAAGAAATATAAAACTAGTCTTATGCTGTTAGCTAGGTAAGAAACAGGAAACAATTGAAAAAATAGGCTCTATACAATGAATATCACTTTACATCCATTGGATGACTGTAATAAAAGAGACAGATAGCAACAAATATTGGCAAGAATGTGGAAATGTCAGCATACTCATACACTTCTGATGGAAATGTAAAATGGTTAGCCACTTTGTAAAACATTCTGGCAGTTCCTCCAAGGTTCAACATAGAGTTACTATATGACCAGCAATTCCACTCTCAGGTATACATGCAAGAGAAATGGAAACATGTCTATTAAAAGAACAGGTACATAATAGCATTCATAATAGCATTAGTCATAATAACCAAAAAGGGGAAACAATGCAAATATCCATCAACTGATGAATAGATAAATAAAATGCGGTATATCCATACAATTGAGTATGATACAGCCATAAAAAGAATGAAGTACTAATACATGCTACAATATGGGTAAACCTTGAAAACATTTTGCTAAGTAAAAGAAGCTAGTCATAAAATACCACATGTTGTATGATTCCATTTATATTAAATGGTCAGAATAGCTAAGTCTATAGAAACAGAAAGTAGATTAGTGGTTGCTCAGGTATAAGGAGATCGGGGGATGCAAGGAGTTACTTCTAATAGGAATGGGGTTTCTTTGGGGGTTGATAAAAGTGTACTAAAATTGATAGTGGTGATAGTTGCACAACTCTGTGACTAAAAACCAGTGAATTTTATAAACTTTAAATGAGTGAATTGTATAGTATGTGAATTATATCTCAGTAAAGATGTTATATAAAAAACCAAATAAGTTATAAACTGTGGTATTGACTGTAAGTACAAAAGGAGTTCCAAAAAAGTGTGGGATTTGTAATGTTAAAAGAAAAAAAATCTAAAATTCATGCTGTTTTCAGTAATCTCCTCCTCTTCTGTTGGTGAAAATGAGTTGTTTTTCATACCTGCATTTATCCTTTTTGTGTTTTTAGAGATAACAGATTTTAACAGTGAGTCATATGTTTATGAGATTTAAATATCATTTGAAAATATCTATGAACAGACTCCCAAGAGAAAATTAATTTTCAAGGAAAGTGTTTGCTTCAAATTTTTCGAATGCAATTTTAGCCAGATGACTCCTTGATACTTCTCTGACCAGAAGTCTGCTAATGAACATTGGTAGAGTTATTGACTGCTTCTATAGTAGAATTTTTAAAAATGTAATGGGACTAGACTCTGAGTACAAGAATATTTGAACATCTGGGCAATATAGCGAGACCTTGTCTCTAAAAATAAATAAATAAATAAATAAAATTAGCCGGGCATGGGGGCGCATGCCTGTAGTCCAGCTACTAAGGAGGCTGAGGCAGGAAGACCACTTGAGCTCTGGAGGTGGAGGTTGCATTGAGCTATGATCACATCACTGCACACCAGCCTGGATGACACAGTGAGACCCTGTCTCTAAAAATAGAATATTTGAATATGAGTGAAATGAAGACTCATTTCCTAGGTTTATTTCTGGGTATTCTGATTTTCTCACACTGTAAGACATTAAAACATTTGTTTATGACTTTAGGGTTAGCTTTTCCTTTTAGTAAGCTTTAGGAAGAATCAATTAATTCCAAAAATTTTCATGTAGTCAATGGCAATTCACTTCTTTTCTCTTTTAAAATATGATATGACACTTTGGGAGGCTGAGGTGGGAGGATTACTTAGGACCAGGAGGTCAAGACCAGCCTGAGCAACATAGTGAGAACCCCATCTCTACAAAAAAAAAAAAAGAAAAGTAAGAAAGAAATATATGATATGAAAATTAAGGGACTAAAAAAGAACTTCCACTGAGAAAATGTTTGAAGTACATTCACTATGTCTATACCTAGGTTATCAAGGATCACAGATAAAACATTTATTCCAAAGTATTTATTTGCAAACTACTCTCTGGGGAGGTCTGATAATAATAGTAATAACAGAGTGAGGTCATTTACTCTTAGACCAAAATTGCAAGTTTCAACTCATCATTTGCAGAGTGATTATGGGAACTATAAGAATTGCTGAACTTTTGAAGAAGGGTGTTTTTAGGAGTTTCCATATTAATTCATAATATTATCATAAATATTATAATCATGTTCTTTGAACCCCAAATCTGGACACATATCTGATAACTAAGAATGTATTTATAGGATTGTTCTGGAAGGCCCAGAAATTGTGGTCACGGTAAACACTAGCATCATCATACCTGAAATTGAGATCATAATACACACCAGGTGTGCTGTCACATCCCCCTCCTGTACCTTACCCATGGTTGACATTAAGGCAACCGTGACACTCTTCACTGCTAAGGGTGAGATGGCCACACAACCAATTAGTTGGAGTTGGTGCTCATCAATAAGAAACCTCTTTGCCATCTGGTTTGGATGCAGTTTGTGGTGGCCTGTTGATCAGCTGGCACTGTGTAGAAATGACTGGACTAATTGGCCAGGGGGACAAAAAGTTTATTTGAAATAACTTGTAAAATTGCCCAAATGTATTCTTGGTTACTCATTTTTTTTTTATTCAAATGGAAGCAAACAAGACATGCATGCGTACTTAAACTGAATCTCTAGTAAATTTGAATGTCTACAATTTTCATCTCTTCTTCTGTTTGACCATCATGCCCATTCTCAAAAATATTTTATCTAGTAGGAGAAAGAAATAGTAAAAATAAATAAATAAAACAAACAAACAAACCTGTCATGCAAGGTATTATGTGAAAAAAATGTGAGAATGGTTAGCACGGTCAGAAAAGGGAGCAGTTCCTGTCCACTGTGTGAGATGAATAGGAAAGGCCATATTGCTATTTGCTTCCTGTTTCTCCCAGCTGTCTTTGTTCCTCTATTCTTTCTTTTGAATTAATTGAACTCTTTTAGTACTCTAGCTTAACTTCTCTACTGTATTTTGAGCTGTACCTCTTTGTATTTTTAAGAGGTTGTTCTAGTGATTACAATATTAATCCTTAAATTATCACAGTCTACTTAGAGTTGGTATTGTAAAATTTCATGTACTGTTAAGAGCTTTGCAGAAGTATAATCCAATATGGCTCCTCTCTCATCCTTTGGCTTATTATTGTGCTATATTTTATATTTATACATATGTTATAAAACCACTAACACACTATTTTTACTTTAAACCTTTGGTTGTTTCTCTGAAACATTTTAAGAAAAGAAAAAATAATCTTTTATAGTCTGATAGTGACTAATTCTTTCAGCTCTTATTTATCTGAAAATGTATTCATTTTACCCTCACTTTTGAGGAATATTCTCACTGGATATATAATTCTGAGTTGATAATTTTTTTCTTTCAGGATTTTAAGTATGTCATTCCATTGTTTTCTGGCCTGCATTAGAAGTCAGCCATTGTGCATATTATTTTTTCATTTGTGTTAATTTGTCCATTATCTTTGGTTGTTTCTTTATCTTTGGTCTCATTAGCTTGGCCATAATATTCCCAGGTGTGGTTTTCTTTGTGTATTTATTCTACTTGGTGTTTGCTGAGCTCTTGTAAACTGATGTTTGTAAACTGATGTTTTATATTTGTAAACTGATGTTTTTCACCAAATTTGGTAAGTTTTGGGCCATTATTTCTTCAAATATTTTTTCTGTCCCATTTCCTCTCCTTTCTTTCTCTCTTTGTGATTACAAAGATATACAGATCTCTTGATATTGTCCCACAGGTCACTGAGGCTCTGTTCATTCTTATTTCAATGTTTTTTTTCCCTTATCTATTATTCAAGTTGGATAAATTCTATTTATTTGTCCTCAATTTTAAGAAGACTTTCTTCTCAAATCTTTAATCCATTATGAAGCCCATCCACTGAAATTTTCATTTCAGATATCAAAATTTTCAGTTCTAGAATTTCCACTTGAATAGCATAGGTTAATTTTAGCTGCTCTGGATTGACCAATCTTTGGTCAGTACTATAGAATTTATCAATTAATGAAAAAAGATATTTTCTAACCATCTAAAGATGAAATAGGCATGATAAATGGACCCTCTTCTGTGAATGTTTTAGGAAAAAACTCTGTAACTAAAGGTAACATATAGTGTTAAATATGGGTATCAGCTTTATTCTCCACTTTGATTCTTAATATCATCAGTTACCTTCCACGTTAATGAAAGTCGACCATAGTTATTCCATAATTAAAAATAAAAGGTGGAAGGGGGAGAGAAAGAAATAAAAAATAACAGGGCCCAGAAATTAGAGTGGAGTCTTAAAAAATATAGAAAGATATATAAAAAGAAATTTTATCTCTTTCAAATTCTTATTAATTTAAACTTAGTATCTCAGAGATATATGCCAGAGAAGAAACTAAAAGCTTTTAAATAATTGCTGTATGCCAGGCACTGTGCTAAACTAATTAACATATCTTATTTCCTTTTACTCATATAAAAACTCTGAGAATTTTTTTATTATTATTATCCCTGTTTTACAGTTGAGGAACAGAGGTTCAGTGATGTAAATTAAGAATAGAAGTTGCTAAAATGACGAGTGGAGTTAGGTGGATAAACATTTCCTGGATCAGGTAAGTTTTGAGTTTAATTTTCAACACAGAAAGTAAAGTGAGAAAGGTCGGCACTGGGTAATGTTCTTCCCACAAATCATTATAAAATCGCTGCGTTGTCTGTCTTAACTATGGATCTGCAAAAATGGTCTTGGGTTTGGGGGGGCCGGGCAAAGGGAGGGTGAGAAACATTTTTGTGTTTAACTTGTAAAAACCTTTAATGGATATTTGAAATGCCCAAAATGATGATGACTAATGGCTGGTAGGTCTGACGATCTCCACCTCCACGTAGGACTGTAATTAAAAGCTAGCTTTGATTCTCTCTTGACAGATAAGCAGTTTTGCTATGTTGAACGGACTCCAAGCCAGAAACTTGATAGTTCCAAAGTTAGTATCCCTTTATATTGGAAATCCTTTTCTGAATCTAAGTTAAATTTTCTTCTCACCTCTTACATGTTCCCATTTGTCTTGTTCTTTCTGACTCATTGATCCAACCCCAAAGAAACCCTTAACAAAATTTTTTTTTCAATCTCTATTCTCTATCATGAATTTGAACAGTGACCTTTAATTTTATTTCTACGCAACCTCCCTATTGCTCTTATACTCTACTCAACTCTCTGGGACTCATTTTTTCTCCTCTGTAAAATAAAATAATTAATTTAATCATGACTTTCAGACTTGGCTCTTCCTGGTCTTATTTGTTCAAAGAAGTGATTCACACAATCTGGTGTTGGAGGCTGACAAACAGGGGAGGGTTTGCTTGGCCAGAAACCCTAGACAACGGGAGCAGCTCTGCTTTCTGTTCACATGTTAATTGGACTTCTTCACAGGATTTTCTTTGAAGAGATCTGATACTAAATCAAGTTTGAAAACCATTGGATTAAGTTTCTTCTAGCTCTAAACAGTCTAAGATAACATCCCATGATTTTGCAATCTCAACAGCTCTAACAGAGGGAAGAGCTGTTTTATCTGTTTACATGTTTTCAGCTTAGAGACTAGAAATGTGGGTGATACAGAAGGGTTGGCTGAGTGCACAAGTAGGAACTGCTCCTGGCAGAGGGGGCCCCAGGAATGAATTCCTTTCTCATGAAGTCATTCATCGTCACTCTTCAGGTACTAGAGAAAATACTCATATCGCTGTTTTCCCTGGCACTGCTAATTCAATGGTATCAGAATAGTGTTGGTAAATTCTCAACTGGGGGATGGACACACTTGAAGCTCTGACTCAAGGGGGAAGGGGGGCAAGGGAAATATACGCAACCTTAACATTTGTACCCCCATAATATGCTGGAAAAAATTAAAAAAGGAAAAAAAAAAAAAAAAAGAACAGTCTTGGTAAATTCTCAACAGCCAAGGAGAGCATGACCCTCACTCTCCTCTCCTCCTCTGGCCCCCTCCCACCACTGGGGCAGCTCCTCCCATTCTAGCTAGGGGCATGATAAGCAGAACTGAAGTTCATTTCAATATCTCTCAGGTCAGACACTTCAAAGGTGCCACAGTTCCTGAAAATCTACCCCAATCTCTACAGGATTACCAGATGAGATGCACCCGCTAAAGTGCATCTAAGCTTCTGATGCTATTGAGAACAGTCTAGTTTTTCCCTGGTGACCACATAGTTCACAGGCATCCTCTCTGCAGGACTTGCTGCCTCAAAACCTAGGGGGGATGCCTGCCAGGTACTCTATATGTTGTGTATAAACCATAGGGTGCAGGTGAGGAAAAGTGTTTTATTATAAGCTCGACTCCGTTTTGTGCTCCCAAGAAGAATTTATAATGCTCAAATTGTTATTATTAGAGTCACTGATATGAATAATCCTGATGTTTTGAATAATCCTGGAGACTCTTTCTTAGGCTGGAAAAGGAGCAGCTTTACATCTACCTGAGCTCCCCAATTTACTGCCTCCAGCCTCCCCCTTTCCTCCCATCCCCAACTTTGCTTCCAGAGTAATCTATCTCGAATATTAATCAGATCATGCCCTCTTCTGCTTCAGTAACGTTTGATAGATTTCCACAGACTTCTGAATGCACTACTTTTTGGCACTAGGGACTGTTTTCATGGAAGACAATTTTTCCACGGACCTGGAGGAGGGATTGGTTTCTTTGAGCTCATTATTAATTCATTTACTGTGTACTTTATTTCTATTATTATTACATTGTAATATATAATGAAATAATTATACAACTCACCATAGGTTGGGGACCCCTGGTAAAGTACAAGCTCCCTGACAGAGTGTACAGAGATCAGTTTCACCTTGTTCCATTCTTCATTCTGCACCTTTGGCTCTCCCATTCCATCATCACTTTAGCCAGGGGTCAGAACCTGAAGTCTTAGCCTGGCTATGTAGTCTCTAGTAAGAGTATCATTTTAAAATTTAAAAAAAATTGTTCTGTGTTTTTCAAGAGTGGTTTTCAGATCCCCTGCAACAAAATAATTAAACATCTTTATTAAAAATATTTATAGTAATAGAGCTAATATTTATTGCCAGGCACAAGGTTGTGTTCTGAGTTAACTTATTTAATCATCACAGCTACCCTAAGAGGTACGTACTATTTCTAACTTCATCCAATGGATGAGGAAACCAAGGCACAGGGAGGTTACATAATTGTCTAAGTTCACAAATGGCAAAGCCAGGTTTCAAACCTGGCAGTCACATTCCATGAACCATCCCCTTAACCATGCTCTTACATAGCCTTTCATTAAAATGCAAATTGCAGGTCCTTCCACAACCTCAGGATATACATTTTTAACCACTTCATTATGAGCCTCGACTATAATCGACAGCCACACATGAACGCGCACAGCCAATCTTCGACTTTAGCCTACAGCCATGATATGAAGGCGCACAGCCGAGCGTAAAAATAACGTAATGAAAACATGTATGTATATGTTACCTATTTTGATTTACATTACAAGTAAAGCTGCCTGTAAAGTAAAACAAGCTTTCAGTGCTTTAAAGCTTTCCTTATCACACAAGAGCAAAACGGATTCATCGTCAATGCACAGCACAAACTATCCTGCGGTCTATGAATGCCGGCTGTAGGCAAGGTTTCCTGGCCGGTGAGTGCCGTACTGACGTGGTAAACAAGATCCCAAGGTGAGCCTTCTATACACTGGTTTGTGAATTAGTAGAAGATGAGTGCCCTCTAGTGTACACACACGTGTCACAATTTGTTGGTATTCTATCATATTTTTATCTGCTCATTACAAAACAGCCGAATTTCATGATGCAATTATATTTTTTTTACCTTGACTAATACAGATTTTGGCAACGATGCGCATGTTTTTATGGTTGTAGCAGGATAAATTATTTTCATATCAATGACTTAACTGGTTAGTACTACCTTAAATTTATTTTTGTCACCAAGAAATTATATAAATACAGTATTGCCAGATAATTGTCCCTCTCATTAGACCTCAGCAGCTCCTGGAAATTCAGTTTAAATATTGGAAGCCCCTATCCCAACACAGCTGGTTATTAGGAATGAAAGGTCATAGCCTCAGTGCATAATAACTGCTAAGTGGGAAATACCACATCCATCCCACAAAAGGTGGATTTTATTTATCCTATCTATGTTGGTTTCATTATACCATTATTGTATTCAGTAGGTCCTGCTCAGTTTATCCCCTCAAAAGGGAATTCTATAGCCTTAAGGCCCTCAGCTTTTCTTTTGTCCTCTTTAAATGAACGTCAGAAGTGAGATAATCCATTAACTATTTAGTGTGATGTATATAAATCCCCTGTATTACTATGTTAGGCTATTCTTTATTCCCAAACAGGAAACCATCTATGTATTTGTTAGGTTAGAGTTAAGTGTCTATAACAAAAAGACCCCAAAATGCGGTGGCTAAAACAAGAATGTTTATTCTCTCCGATATGACCTTCAGATACTGATTGAGACAGTAGTTCAGGGTGCACAGTGCAGCTCTATCCTCACTCAACACACAGATTCTATTTCTGGGCTCAAAGTGGCTGCTCCACTTCCAACCCTCACATCTGTATCCCAGCCAGTGAAGAAAAGGCCAGAGAAGAGCACAGCCATTCCTTTTAAGAACAAACTCAGCAGTGGCACACAAGAGTTCTGCTCACATCCTACTGGCCAGAATTTGGTCATAAGCTTCAAGAGACGATAAGAGTATCTAGTGAAGTATCTGTATGCCCCACTGAAACCTGGGTTATTATTAAAGAAAGAAGAAAAGAATGGAGTTTTGGTGGACCACTAGCTGTCTCTGCCACAAACTATTTCCTATATATTTGGATATTTTTATGTGATTATTTAAGTGCCAATTATCCACAGAAAATAGACAAAAAATAATAATAAGTGTTATATATTTTAAGAATTCAAGTTAATGAAATGATAGAATTTTTATAGAGATGCTATTGATTCTGTTGAGAACCTTGTTTTCTTTGCTTCATAGTCCTTCATGGTTGAGATTTTTATAGTACAATTACAAACCTAGACAATCAGTTCAAAAGTAAGTGCAGGCATGCTTTGCATTGAATGGTTCCAATATGCAAACACTTCAGTTTGTTACATTGGTTTAATTAAATATAACCAGTTGCCCAAAAAGAGTCCAAATTTCAGTTACCACATTATGTAACTGTGGGTAATTGTGTAAAGTACAGACTTTGTACTAACTCTTCAGTCCACAAATCACTACGTATATAACAGGTGTGCATAATGTTCACTGACCAATCACGCTACTTTTTTCGAAGTCTATTGGTGATTGGTCACTGCATGTCTATTTTTCAGTTTATGCACACTTTATGCAACACATGTAGCTGTGTTGTTTCCTTGTCTCCCAGTGATAAATCCATGTGACATTTTACACAAATGGATAATTGAGAGAGGGAATTGGTCAACAAAGATGAAAGTACAGCAAAGAAACAGAAAGTAATAAAACTAGAAGTAAAATTTTAGTCAAACATAGATGGAATTATAGAAAAAATAGCTGACCAGAAGAATGTTGACATTGTTGTCTTCCAAAATACTTAGATATTCAGCCAGAGGAACTGTGTTAGGTTTCTCCAGAGAAACAGAATCAATGGAATATGTGTATATCTATTCACATATATACGTATGTCTATATATATATGGAGAGAGAGAGAGAGAAAGATTGATTAAGAGTGAGAGTATAAGGATTATGGATACTAGCAAGTCCAAAATCTGCAGGGTGAGCCAGCAGGCTGGAAAGCCAGGGAAGAGCTGATATTGCTGTTCAAGGCTGAAGGCTGTTGGCTGGCAGAATTTGCAGAATTTGCAGAATTCCTTCTTGCTCAGGGAAGGTCAGTCTTTGTTCTATTTAGGCCTTCAACTGATTGGATGAGACCCACCTATATTTTGGAGGGCAATCTGCTTTACTTAAACCACCAACCCAAAGTTAACTTCATCTAAAAACCACCCTCACAGAAACATCCACAATAATGTTTGACTAAACTTGTGACCTAGCAAGTTTGATCCATAAAATTAACCATCACAGGAACTTAGTGAAGGCAAATGTATCGACATACATGAAGAAAGTGTTTGTGTTAGATGAAGATGTCCCAGGGCAAGTGATGCTAGTAAACAACACTTCACATTAAGGGAACTATTGGAATATTTCACAAAATTGAAAGCACAAAGGACAAAATGTTGTAAGCTGATCCAGATTTAGAAAGTCTGACAATTCACTAAGGCATAGAAAAGACACTTGCTTCATATCATAAGTTATGCAATAATAATAAGGCAAGCCCTGTTCAAACTATTCTGGATAGGTATGAAGAAATAAAACACTTTAATTCTCAATGTTTCTAATGTTTTAAATAAATTACAGTGTACTAAATGTTGGTTTTGTTATTTTTCATCTATAACCTATAATAACTGAGTTTTTAATGCTTTGACACAAAATTTAAAAAATCACAGTAAAATCGTAATTTTTTTCCCATTGATTATTAAAATGATATGTCTAGCTTCTGCTTGCATGGTCATTGTCATGGTTATTTGCCATGAAAAGTGAAGACTGTGTAATAATTCATTTGAGATTATCTGGTGGCTCAAATGAATCTCTTTTTCTAGAAGAGTAGGGGAAGGTTGGTAGTTTCTGTGTACCCTGAAGTTCCCAGTAAGATGCAGGTAGGTGTTTAGTAAATATGATTAACATTATAATAATGCACAATGACTTTGGGTCAGGTAAAGAGCAGTGCAGTATTAAGAGAGCCTTAGAGACAAGGTCTAGACTTGGTCTAGCCCTAAACTGATCTAAGCTTCAGTTTCCTAATCTATCACATGAAGGTGGCAATAGTGGTCCTGTCTACCTTATGGGGTTGTTTTGAACATAGCACATAGAAGGTGCTGAATAAATGTTCTTAGGAAGACTGAATGATTCAGGACTCAGTTTGCATTAATAGTTACCTTACAAAGTTCTCAAAACCTTTCATTGCAGTTGAGGGTAGGACGTTAAGGCTACCTGAGTACTGGTTAGGATGAGGGTGACGGTGGGCGCAAATATTTGGAACAAGAAAGCCATGCTCCTTGAAGGTACACATATTAGGGCTCAAAATGGCTATTCCTCTGCCCAGATCCTCTTTCCCATTTACCTTTACCTTTGTGCTCCCTAAATGGAGCCTTGTGGTGTGATTTGGGAAGAGAAGGAAAGGCTCTTGTCTCAAAGACAGCCAGTGACGCCATGGTTTCCAATATCTTCTACTTAGCACTTCTGTTCTCTAATTGGTCAGAGAGTAAAGCTTTCTGCCCATCAACCACACCCTCCTCCTTAATGCCATCTCCCCCCAGGCTTCTGTGACACCACACCAAAGGCTCCAAGGCTTCTTGTTTCTCTTGACCCTAAATGTGCCTGTTGCCCTATGTTCTGAATTTGAGCCCTTTATCCTTTTGTTCTAAATGTTCTTCTGGATGAGTTTATCATTCCAGCACTATGGGAATCTCACAAATCTATCTTTCCAGTCTTCATCCCTCTCTGGACCCACATTTCCACTTATACAGCCCACCAGCATCTAAAATTCAACATGTCTGTAGCAGGAGCAAATTTCAAATTCACTTTTCCTCCTGCATTCACTCAATCTCATCACTTCTAGAAGCAGGTCCTGGTCCTAACTAAGTAGTCAGACATGGGGAGAAAGATCATTGTTGATAGATGCAAAGAACAAAGGGAACTGATTCTTGAACTCATAAGATTAAAAATATGTTGATATGGGTTTAAGGTAAAAGATATTAAACGTGTATCTTCCAAGACAGTATTCCAGTTCACCAGAGGAGATAAATTTTTTTTTTTTTTTGAGACAAAGTCTCACTCTGTTGCCCGGGCTAGAGTGCTGTGGCATCACCCTAGCTCACAGCAACCTCAAACTCCTGTGCTCAAGTAACCCTTCTGCCTCAGCCTCCCAAGTAGCAGGGACTACAAGCATGTACCACCATGCCCGGCTAATTTTTTCTATATATATTTTTAGTTGGCCAATTAATTTCTTTCTATTTATAGTAGAGACAGGGTCTCGCTCTTGCTCAGGCTGGTTTCGAACTCTTGACCTTGAGTGATTCATCTGCCTCGGCCTCCCAGAGTGCTAGGATTATAGGCATGAGCCACTGTGCCCGGTCAGAGGAGATAAACTCTTGATGGCATGAATGGAAGCAGGTTTGCGTTTCTTGAGCAAGTAACACTGGCTATAAGTGCCATGAAAGCATCATGGAGGCAGGTACACAGGAGCAATGTTGAATGTCTTTTCTTGTTTCTGCCTAATGGAGACTACTCAACAGATACCCAAACCATTGCTCTTTGATTGCCTAATAGAAGGAACACCTATATATACCCCAACACTTTGTCCACAACATCTTCTCAAATGACCTACCCTTTTGGCTGGCCCCTGACATTCTTAAGCCTCCTAGAATGGATAATAAGAGCATATCTGAAGGGTTGGGGTGGCCAGGAAGTTCCTGTACCTGGGCAAATCAAACAGCTGGAGAGCTTTAGCTAAACTGGTGGAAAGAACTCTATTAATAGCTGTCTACATCAAACTGATTATCTCTTGTCCTCCCTATAAACTCCTGCTCTGTACTTGCTAGTTCTTCTTTCTAAATTGCCTATTTTTATTAATCACAGATATGCAGGCTCAAAACTCTGGAATCATCTTCAAAAATGTCTCCCTATAATTGGCATCTATGGTATTGTCTGCTCATCACATTTCCCATTTTCTAGAAATGAAATCCCACATCCTCATTCCCCCAACCTCAAATATAATTAGTTGGACATCCCCATGTTCTTACATGAGCCCATTTCTCACCCATGGCCATTATTTATTGGTCCCAGGATGGGTATTTGAGCCAAGGTGGAATTGAGTCTGTATCAGAAAAGCTTAAGCTACAAGTAACAGAAAACCTATTAAACAGTTTTTTAATTAAACTATTTTTTCTCATATAATAAATCCAAAGGTAAGCAGCCCAGGGCTGGTATATCTGCTCAAAGATGTCATCAGGACCCAGACTCGTTCTATCCCACTGCTCTGCAAACCTTTTCATAGTCTTAGTCACAAAATTGTTGTTGTAACTCTAGACATCACATCCATATTGCTAGAGAGAAGAATTCGGGAGAAGCTAAAGGGACTGCTAGGGTAGGTACTATGAGTCTGTCCCTTTTATAACACTTTCCTAGAATATCTGAGTGTCATCTATGCCTTTGTGAAAAACTAATTTAAAAATTACTCCAGTTAAAGAAAAAGCAAGTCAACAACACTAAATTGCATTAGCTATTTAGTCTATATACAAAGACTTTAGGACCCAATTATTTTAATGATCTTTGTAAGCGTTTACCTCTATAGATCTAAATGTTAAAAATATAAATTCTAGGATAAAAATAAAGTAAAAATGTTAAAAAATTCCACTTCTTTGCTAGTCTCACCACTACTCCCATCCCCCCACCAGAATTCCTGATAAGGTGGGCAGAAGCATGCCAAGACAAACACATATTTTTAACAATACTTTGTTAACAATTAGCCTGAGTTTCTGTAACTATCTGAAAGCAACAGAACTGAGTCAGTTTGGTAATATTAATACATTTCTTAAATTTGGCTCTTAAAATTTAGAGATTGGTGAAAACACTATAATGTAGTAAAGACAGTGAGAATTCTAGGAAAATGTGTGTGTGCTGTTAGAAAGTAGTAAAACTACCAGAGAGATGAAGTTGGAGCCCCTTCAAATTCTCTCTATAAAAGAGAAAACTAATGTACTACCAGCAGACCTAAAATAAGTTATGTTCAACAGGGCTTTAGGGGATAAAGCTCATAAGGATTCTGAGAAGCACGTGAAGTTTGAAAAATGATATTTATATACCTATACCTAGCAAGTCTGTATAAGGCTGGTCAGAATCTTTTTGGCTGGTAGGGTCATATAAAAAGTAAAGTTACAAAGCACTGCAGGAAATTGAGCTTAAAAATATATTAGAACCCCTATATTACACTTATGTTTTAAAAGTTATTATAAACTTTTTATTTGTCCCCACTAGCTTTCTGATGTACAAAACTCCTTAGATAGAGAATGTCTTTTCTTCTACACTGACAAATAAGACTTAAATACAAATATTGCACTGAGGACAATCTGAACCCTTAGGCGGGTGATTTAAACTCCCACTAACCAAGCTATTAAGGCCTTTCTTCTTTTTTAAAAAAATTATTTTTATTTTTTTTAGAGGAGTCTTGCTCTTTCGCCCAGGCTGTAGTTCAGTGGCACAATCATAGATCACTGCAGCCTTGAACTCCTGGGCTCAAGCCATCTTCTCCTCTCTGGGATTATAGACCTGAATCAACGTGCCCAGCCAGGCCTTTCCAAAGCATTGCATAACAGGTTGATGGTAGAGAAGGTGCTGGGAACCAGAGGAGAAAAGGAAAGAGGCCCTTAACATAGAGAGGCTAAGGAGGGAGGGATAGAAACCTGGAAGCTAGTACACAGTTTGCTCAGAACCAGCCTTTGTGACTGGGCAAATGTTCAAAACAGCCTATTCTCACTTAGCTTTTACTAACTTTAGGGGTATTCACAGAATCAGAGCAATCATGAAGGCGTTTCTAAATGGGGCAGAGAGGTTCCTTTTCATTAATGAGATTCATTTATTATCACTAGGCTAGCCCAACCCTATCACACATATCCAGAAGAGGCAAACAACCTTTCCTAGAATGAAAATTCTTCCTTTCCTTCTCTTCTAATTTGACCTCCTGGCAATTTACACTGTGGCTAAAAGCTAATGATTTTTTTTCCCTAAAGTCATTTACTCACTTCTCGATTCAGGCCTTTTCCTTCTATTGACTCTCAGCTGCTAGGCTCGGGCAAGCATGTCCACCCAGCTAACATTGTGTCCCAGGGTGAGTGTGGCAGATGCAGTCATGGACAGATAAGATATGCTGGCTTTAACAACTAGTCTGACCCATAGCTACTGAAGTTCCATCAGTGCATCTAGTCACTAAGAAAAAATTTGTGGGAACAGCCACCAGTAGCTTATTATCTACCACAAGAAATTAAAACTATTCTAGAGACTTACAGGAAAAATTAGCCTATGACAATAGTTCTTACACTTTCATGTTCAGGAACCACGAAGCTAGGTATGGTTGTGGGGTAGGGTGGGGGGAACCCTACATATCAAATCTATTAGCTTCTTTCTTCAATTCTTTAAAGTGTGGGGGGTGGGGGCGGGGGGAGGAAGAGAGAGTGGGAGGAAGGAGTGTGGGTGTAGGCCCTAAGTTTACAGTTAGTTGTTGGAGGTATTAAATGAGAGAAATATTTGGCAGTACTCTACAATAGTAGCATATTTTTACATTTCTTACTTCTTAATCACCAAAATACACCAGTTCAGAAATTTTATGCTGGTTAAGTGCAAGTCACTTTGCTTTTCCTATTTCTAAAATAATCAAGTGGGCACCATAGAAGCAAGACCTGGCAAGATCTTAGGAACAGAACTGTGATGTGGACTAGCTTCTAGAAAGTCTTTTCCTAGATTCTTTTAGAGAACCTTTACTAGCTTTTCCCACTCCCTTTACAAACTCGCCCTTAGGCAAAGAGTTACCTAGGCCCCGCCTCCACTGTGCCTACGAGCTCTGGAAGCTCTAGAGCAGCCGTACCCAAGGGAGGCGGAGCTCAGGCCGTGATGCCAGCTTTGTGGAGCGGCTGTAAATACCCCTGACGCATTGCTAGCTCGCCCGCCGCTCACCTCCTGCTGTGCGGGGCTTCCTAGGTTTCCCGGAAGACAATTTTTCCACTGACGGGGGATGCTGGGGGAAAGACCTCAGGCGGCGGTGCGGCGGGTTCCTAACAGGCCACGGACCGGTACCGGGCTGCAGCCAGGGGGTCGGGGACAGTAGCTCTAGAGAGGACCAGGACCCGGTCTACAGCTGCCGAGCCAGGATCCGTATTCTACAAACTGAAAGTGGGACGAGGATCTGTGCCCTATTTCTGCCCCGGGCCGTCCCCAGCTTCCCAGAACTACTGTGTCTTCTCCCCGTGGCTGAGCCAACAGCAGGTCCGGGGTTGTACGTGACAAGCCAGCCTCTTTTATCTCTCCCTTCGCTTCCACAGCCCTCTCGCGCCGCCCTCGCCCCAGCTT
>VBSM01000272.1:71551019-71587262 GCA_008086735.1 Cheirogaleus medius
TTTATCTCTCCCTTCGCTTCCACAGCCCTCTCGCGCCGCCCTCGCCCCAGCTTCTCCCGGTCGGGCCCGCCCTCCTGGGCGCGGTGGATTCTAATCTCCCGCCCAGCGCGGCCGCTGCTGGTGGCGATAGGGGCCAGACTACAGCTCCCAGCATCCCCCGCCGCCGCCCGCCAGCCGCCTTCCCGGCAAAGGCTCCTTCTGCCCGTGCGCTCGCCGGCTCGGGAGCCCCCGGGCGCGGGCGCTGCCGAAGGTGACTGCGCGGGAGCCGGAAGCATGGCCCTGCACCTGGGCAGGACGAGCGCAGGCCCCTGGTGGCGCGCGGCGCGGGGCGGCTGCGGAGAGCTGCGTGCTTGGTCCCAGCGCAGCGCAGCCGGACCTGTCTGCCGGCCCCCTGGCACCCATGGCACGGTGCAGAGTCGCGGGCTGGGGCACGGCCCGACGGCGAGAGGCGGCCCCTGGCTGGGGACCGGGCTGGCCGCGGCGCTGGGTAGTGTGGCGGGGCTGGCTGCCGCAGCCTTCGGGCATGTGCAGCGGGCGGAGATGGTGCCCAAGAGCTCGGGGGCCCGGAGCCCGTCGCTGGAGAAACCGGAGGAGGACGAGCTGGCCCGCCGCTGCAGCGGCTTCATGGCCGCGCCGGTGACTGACCTGCTCGAGCTGCGGAGGAGGCCGGGCGACATGAAGACCAAGATGGAGCTGCTGATCCTGGAGACCCAGGCCCAGGTGTGCCAGGCGCTGGCACAGGTAGATGGGGTCTCCAGCTTCACTGTGGATCGGTGGGAGAGGAAGGAAGGTAAGGAGGTCGGCCCCTAGCGGGAGGTGGAGATGAGGGAAAAAGATCGAGGTTGCAGGCAGAAAATGGCCCACAATGTGGGATAAGAGTAGGTAGGGGGTACCCACAGAGGGGGACGCCGTTAACAAGATTGACTGAAACGGTCATTAGTCCTCTGCTTGCAGGTGTGGACCCAGATCTGCTGTCACTCTGGTACTGGGCATCTCAAAATCCTTGCAATTCCATAATGGCAATTTTTTGTAGAAGTCTTAAAGGGTATTTGCAACCAACAAGCTTGAGTGTCCAAAGTTTGCTATTGAACATAGATTTCAGTGGATTATTGAACAGATTTCATCTGCCTCTGGGGGTGCATTTTGCCCTTTTTCCTCCTTGGGAGATGGAAAGAAGAACTCAACTTCTGCGTACTATAAGCGTCAGCCAGACGCCTCCAGCTGAGGGTCTCATTGTGTAAGAATCTCCTCACTTCTTTTTCCTGTTGCACAAAATATATTTGATTGGTTTATCAATAGCACTGCCAAATGCACCCATCATCAGATTTGCAGCTAGGAAAATCTTTCCTTCCAATGCTAAAATATTTAAGTATCAAAACCTAGTTCTCATGGAGTCATATTCATGACCGTGTTGTTGCCTCTGTGTTGAAACCCCACATCTTGATCATAAACCTGAAGGATTCCTTACTATTCCTAGCTGGGAATACAACAGCCATTTCTCACCAGCAGATTTTGAGCTGTGATACTGCCACATATGTATTAAATGAAGTTATATCTGATTTTCATAGTGTTTTCCATTTTATAATGTTTTAAAGTGAAGACTACTGAACTAGGACACAACCTTCAGTCCTAGACTAGTTGTTTGACCTTTGGAAGTTACTTAACTTTTTTGTGCCTCTGTTTTTCCACCAATGAAATGAGATGAAAATTTATATATATATATATATATACACACACACACATATACATATATACACACACACATACACATACATTTACACACATGTATATATATGAAAGTAGTTTGAGGATTAAATGAGATGAAGATATGTAAAGTGCTAAGAATGTTATCTGAAACATAGCGTTGGGACATGCTGTTTCAGCCATTTGGCAGCTGTTTCGCCTCTCTGGATCTCAGTTTTCTCATTTAGAATAAACAAGGGCTGTACTGGATCATTTTAGGTCCCATCCAGCTCTAAAAGTTCTTAGAAGTAAAACAAGCCAAACATGAACCTTCATGAAACAATGCCCTTGCAATGACCCTAGTGTCTTAAAAAATAAAAACTAATAGTAAGGCTAAATTTATACCTAAATATTGATGTGTGTCTCACTTTTGAGTTTAAGGTTCCGAATCCCTTAAGAGTTCGAATATCTACTGTTTTTTAATTGCCTGTAAATAAAATTAAAAAGCAAGCAGCACACTGAGGAAAAAAAATTTTGAAATTATATGGAGCTTTTAAATCTAGTAATAATAGAACACCCTTCAATTATACCCATTCCTGTTTTTAACCTTAGCTGTCTCTCATATATCATAACTGATGGATGCCATTCTGAACAGTGGTATTTGAAGGGAGAATATTCCAGTGATTAATTATATTTTACTTTTTAAAATTTTTTTATTTTTAATTATGAGTCTGTAATAGTTATTATCTTTATAGGGTACATATGATATAGCATAGCATATATCGATATAGCATACAGAGTATACCCTAACTTATTGATGATTATAGTTACTTTGTTATGCTATCAAATACTGTTCATTCTAACTATATTTTTGCACCCATTAACCATCCCCACTTTTTCCCCTCCTCCCCACTACCCTTCGCAACCTCTGGTGACCATCATTCTATTCTGTCTCCATGAAAACAATTGTTTTTTAATATTTAGCTACCATGTATGAATGAGAACATGTGAGATTTGTCTTTCTGTGCTTGGCTTATTTTACTTAACATAATGTTCTCCACTTCCATCCATGTTGTTGCAAATGGCAGGATTTCATTCTTTTTTTGTGGCTATGTAATATTCCCTTGTGTATATGTCCCACAATTTCTTTGTCCATTTATGTGTTGATGGGCACTTAGGTTGATTCTGTATCTTGGTTATTGTGAATGGTGCTACAATAAACATGGGAGTACAGTTTTAATATATTGATTTTCCCTCCATTGGATATACCCAGTGAGATTGCTGGGTCATATGGTAGTTCCATCTTCAGTTTTTTCCCAGTGATTTTAGATAATGACATAAGAATGTGGAAGAAATATTCAGTTTAGTGATATGGGGAGGTTCAGTATTTGCTGAGTATCAGTAGCTTATGTCATAAAGCTAAACTAGTTATCTGATTTTATTGTACATAAACATTATAAACATATTAATATAAAAATATAAACTGATATTATAGAAGATTTGGGAAACAGAGGAGGAAAATAACCACCTTCATACAAGGGTTGTTTTCAGTTTTGCACTTCTTATGTAAGTATCCTTACTCCTTATTTTACATTTCTATAAACAGGAGGTGGTGGCATCAGCTGTATGCTTCAAGATGGGAATGTTTTTGAAAAGGCTGGGGTGAGCATTTCTGTCGTTCATGGAAATCTTTCTGAGGAAGCAGCAAAACAAATAAGAAGCAGAGGAAGAATTCTGAAGAGTAATGATGGTAAACTGCACAATGTTGACAGCCTTTAATAGTCTCTGGAAACCTTATTTTCCCCACAAGTTTTATTTGTAAAATAAATATTTCTTCTGGAAAAAGCCATTTTGGGTGCATATGCCAGATAAGCATATTCACAGTTACTTTTTACAAATTATATTTTAAGAGACAAAAATGCAGCTTTTGAAAATTGATTCAGAAATCACATTGGAGTTAATTTATATTAAGCCAGGTGATTGAATGTAGCTCACTGCGTATTTTACTTTGCAGGTAAATTGCCATTTACTGCCATGGGTGTGAGCTCTGTTATCCACCCCAAGAATCCTCATGCTCCTTCTTTCCATTTCAACTACAGATACTTTGAAGTAGAAGAAGCTGATGGTAAGGATCTCAGGAGCTATGCAAAGTATTATTGGGCAAAATGTGTATTATAAAACAGACAAGAGGGCATAACATCTAAAAGTGAGAAAGAATAGTCTTAACTAGGTTTTTCAGGAGACATATGAAGGCTTATTCCTTAGCAGGTACAATGGATTATACACTAGACATGAAAAGCGAGAATGGTGTTGTTTGACTCTGACCTTCCCATATTTCCTCCAACACAGAAGGAATGATTTGATGAACCTGAACTTCAGAGTTCTTTGCAAATATAAATTCATTATATCTGAAGGAAGACCTTATATATGAGGTTAAGTTGAAATTGAGAACGTGCTTTTGGAAAATATTTAACACATACATAGCTTTCTTGGTCACCAGTGCATTAGCAGTGGGTTTTAAATGGGGTACAGTTGATCAGGCTTCATGTGCACGTAATTCCAGCCTATGTCGCCCATCGGCAGGCCATCTGGTACCCCCTACCAGAGCACCTGTGCAGTGCCACACCTACTCCTATTGGTGTCTCTGCAGGTGATGGCATTTAAAGTCACTGCTTTAACTTTTCATTTTGAAGCCGTTTAGTTTGGTTCAACTTTTTAATGTTGAAAAGTTGGTAACTGGTATTGACAACCCTGTAGACCTAAATAAGCACATGAAACAGTTATTCTCCAATGGTAAACTGCCTCTCTCAGCAAGTGTTTTTTACTTTTTCTAGGGGAAGGGGAAAGGTGGCAGTGGTTCTTAATATGGGGAGTGTCAGAATCTCTTGAGGAGTTTTTATAAACTATAGATGCCTGGGCCAGAGATGTGTGGCTTTTTTGTTTGTTTGTTTTAAATTGTGATCTAGCAGAGGTATTTTAAGCTCCTCGTGTGATTCTGGTAGATAGCCAGAATTGCGAACCACTGTCTGATCCACATGTGTGGTAGTTTTGTCATTCACTGGCCTGCATATCATTTCCCTACCTGGTTCTTCTCTCTCACTTTTTAATTTCCTACTTTATTTTCTTTGTGTTTTTACCTCTTCTTTTCTGCTTTGACCTTACTGGCCTTCAATGCTATATTCAGTTAAATGTTTTGATTGTCACCCATTACACGCTTAATAAATTAAGCTGCTGACTTAAGTTCACTAATGTAATCAGCAGTGTGCTGAATCTCAAAGTCTCCATCAGAATCCCATGTCTTGATTTGGTAGGTAACAAGCACTGGTGGTTTGGTGGTGGATGTGACCTCACTCCAACATACTTGAACCAAGAGGACGCTGTCCATTTTCACAGAACTCTAAAGGAGGCTTGTGACCAGCATGGTCCAGATCTCTACCCCAAATTTAAAAAATGGTAGGTGAAGGTATTGAACTTTTCATGACTCCCAAATTATATTCCATTCCTTCTGTGTGTCCCAAAGGCAACTATTATGTCACTAAATATCTTCTTCAGTTTATAAAGATTGAATTGTTTTCTTACTTTGCTTACCAGAAAAAGTGGAATACCAGTTTTAAGAAGTTTTAATAAATTATTTACTTAGGAATATTTGGATGTCTGTAATATGTATTGAGTAGTAGCATCTTTTTTTTTTATCCCAAATGATTTAGAATGGTAGAATATAAACCATAAGATGGTCTAAGCCTGAGAATCAGGATTTTTAATCCTAGGGTGTGATGTTAAATTCTCATCCCAGAAGACAATTTGTGAGAAGACCCAGAATATTTGTTAGATGTCAAATGGAGTCTCAGCATAAATTGTTTGGAATAAGAGTACTCAGTTCTTCTTAGAGTTACTTGGCATTGCTGAAAAAGGAAGAATAGAAAGGACTTTTGTCTTTTTGTTTTGTTTTAGAGCTAAGAATTATGGAATGTTAATATCATTTATGCAAGAATATAGCTTATAGCTATTACTGATATAAATTTATTTAAGCAGTATTAATAAAGTAGGATGCAGGCTAGTTAAAAAGTTTTTAATATAAGTGCTTAGTAACTTTCTTAATATTATACTTTTGTGAAAACAGATTTTGAAATAATATGATTTGGGTTAAAAGCTGACTTTACAACCTTGCTCAGGATATGTTTTTTAAATTATATTAATAAAATGTGAATATAAAGGAATGCCAACAAGTCACAATTGAGGTGTGTTATGCCAATGCATTAGTTCTAGGGATTTGCATCTGTTGCCTTTTTTTTTTTTTTTTTTTTTTTTTTTTTTTTTTTTTGAGTTTAGGCTATTGAGGTTTTATTTAAGGTACGTTTAGTTTTTGATTGAGCAGGTGTTTTTATTTAGGGATTCTTATTGAACAGAGATCACCAAAATAACTATTTCCAAGATATAAACTATTCTACAAGGTTAGCATGTAGGAAAGGGCTTCTTAGGAAACCTGTTCTAATAGACATAGTGGGGACAGACTTGAGAACAGATTGACAGTTTCATGTGCTGGTTCACAAGAGTAAGCTTTAATATGTTTGAATACTCTTATTCTCTGAACATTTATTTCCACCGGCCCTTCCCTCAGTTGTGCATGCTATAGAGTTGTCAAATGTTATTACTAAAAAAGACCTTAGAGATTGTTTATAGTATGTTCCTTTGGCAAATAAAAACTAAAAAAACTAAAGAAAGCTTGAATTTGTACCCCGTTTGATGTTACTGTTTGTAGAAGATTCCTATCCTCCTGCCTCTTGCAACAGCAGCAGAGCTTTTGAGGGCAGCAGTATTGTTTGTTTCAAGAAATGCAGTACAAATATTGGACTCTGTTTCTCTTTTTACTAAAGTTCTTAGAGTTCCACATCCTTCAGATAGATTTGTGTTAAATTGCCTGGTTGCTTTACAGATAAGTGTGTAAACATTTTCTGCATTGCTTATATCTGCAGAAAATTTGCCTAAAGTCCTAGTTTAACTTTCATAGTTGGACAAGAAGTAAGGACACCATGCTGGCATTAGTTGAGGATAGTGCTGTGACCTGAAAATTTCACGTTGATTTTCATGTCTTTTTTTCTCTCTTTTATCCCTGATTTGGCCCTGCTGTGTTTTCCAGGTGTGATGATTATTTCTTGATAGCCCATCGTGGAGAGCGGAGGGGCATTGGTGGTATCTTTTTTGATGATCTCGACTCTCCGTCCAAGGAAGAGGTATTTCGCTTTGTGCAGAGCTGTGCCCAGGCTGTAGTTCCTTCTTACATTCCCCTTGTGAAAAAGCATCGTGATGACTCATTCACCCCCCAGGAGAAGCTGTGGCAGCAGCTCAGAAGAGGACGGTGAGTGATAGGGGAATGAACTGCCTCGTGGCATAACTGGGGAAAGTGGAGCAGCCATAGTAAACATGGGTATTGTGTTGTCTTGGGCAGATGCTTTGTAATAGTTGTGTTAATTTCTTATAACTGGATGGGTATTAACTGAATTAAAGGGGATTGTGTAAAATAGCATTATAAGAATAGCAAAGTTTATTTATCTATGCATTAGAGACTCATCGTAGGCATGTAGTAAGTACTTGCTGAATTTAATTCTGCTGATTTCTTTTAGTTCATTTTCTAGTGATACCCTCCAGCCTTGCACCAAGATATGGGCATCATTCAGTGTTTTTGTTGCTTTGTAATTTTGGGTCACAAATTTTTCATTCATCTTAAAAATTTCATGGAAGTTATTTAATGAAAATAACAGCTACAGAAATTATTTACACTTAATGTTAAATTTAACTGATTTTGGAGCCATTACTATGTGTCAGCCACTACATTAGGCATTTTGCATCTAATTTTCTCAACAAACCTGTGAGATAGATGTAATCATCATTTTATAGATGATAAAACTTACCCTCAGAAAGGAAGTCTCTTGCCCAGGATTACATAACTGGCAAATAGAAGACTTCAGATGTGGAACTGGGTCATTGTGACTTTAAAACTTACAGTGTTTTCTGTGCATAAAGTAAGTTGAGTAGTCGAAGCAGGCTTGAGCTTCTTACCACAGTACTCACTTCAGCCACCGTGCTCTGTGCGCTGAGCTTGGGGAGGTCAGGTCGAGGGGGCCAGTTTGAGGTCTTCAGTCAGGGTGTACTACAAGTACACCAGCTCCAAATCATGTAGCCTGCTGGCTCGTGTCAGTTTCTCATTGCCATTAATTTTCTGTATACTACTGGTCCCTGTGTGTAAAATAGATTTTCTCATTTGTTTTAATTCTCTCTCAGGCATACGAAGCTTTGGGTACTAAGGAGGTAAAGCTTTTGCCTTGAGAGGTCAACTTAAATAATGTTCCAAGTCTAGAGATAAATGTTTGTATTTATCCTATCTTATGACTGACTGTGCTATTTGGTCTTCATTTATTAACTTGGAAAAATGAGAGTTGATTAAGTTTTCTTTTTAGAAATTTTTTAGATAATGCGTCTGTTTGGGGACATTGTCTATTTGTTTCCATATAATTTCTCAAGTATACCTTTACCACTCCTTCCTTCTTTCACTTGACACTTGTTGTGGGCCCCCTGTGGTCAGGCACTGTCCTTGTTATCAAGGTGGGCATAATGGACCTGCTGAAGAGGCTCACAGTTCAGTGGGGAAGACATACCTAAGAGGACAATGTAAAACTCTATGGAAAGTAAGGTGTTCCAGTTTTGCACAAGATTTCATATGGAAAGCTGGCAGATTTTGTGAATACTAATTCGGCGAAGCCTTTAAAACTTCTTAGACATTGGAGTAATTTTTTTTTTTTAACATCATTTGATGGCAAGTCATTCTGAAAGTTCCAATGTGTGCTTATCATTGCATGTCTGGTGTCGTGAGTTAGGCAGAAGTGTGGAGTGTTAGATTAATTTTCTAAGATATAGTGTGTGACTGTTCTTCAAAGAGAGCCTCCTTCTGCTTCCCTTATCTCTGAGCCTTAACATGGTGGTAAACTCTGGGGCTTAGGATAACTCCAGCTCTTCCCTGAGGTTGTCAGCACTGTCTTTGGTTTTGTGTACTACAGTCATAGGCAGTTGTCTGTCCTTTATAGTTGTTCTTCTCCACTTTCCCCTGCCCCACCCCCTCTCAACATGAGTCACCCTTTCATGACCAGTCTGGTTCCCTTTTGACTCTAAAGTCTCTTATTTGGCAATCTCATCCAGTGTCTTGCCCTCCGTTACTACTGTTCTCTCAGTCTTTTAGTCATCTTTTTCATGGGAAAACAGACATTAAAGGCCTTTGTTTTGTTTTGTTGCATTTTGGGAAGGAGCAACAGGATAAAATTTAGGCTTCAGTCAAATTGAAGGGATTGATTAAAGTCTATAATTTATAGGCATGTCAGAGAAGATAAATGTGTACAAAGGATCAGAACAGATCTAAGTGAAACCTGGTGGGAGGCAGAGAGGCTAATGTAGAGAAAGGTGCATCATTCACTCAAAAGAGGAAAGGAACACAGTGATCCTGCAGAAAATTCATTTAGGGAGCTCATTACAAGGGTGTCTGAGGTAGGTCATCAAATACATCAGTACAAACTAGGGAATTGTAGCCATCCCTTACGATCATGTTTCAGAAAGGTAATGGGTGAAAAAAGTGGCTGAGAGATGAAATTCTTTTCTATGGTCTTAGGAAAATGTTCATAAGAGTCACTTATCTTTTGAGTTAGACATAAGGTATTAAATAGTTATTAGTATATAAAAGTCAATCAATGATATGCAAATGGTGAGAACTAAAAAAAGATCCATGGATACAATTATTAATATTTAAATTTTTATAGGGCCTTTGACAAGTTTTCACACACAAAAAAGTGCTTTTTAAAAATTGAAGTGCCCATCAATACCTGAGTGGATTAATAAAATGTGGTATATGTATACCATGGAGTACTATTCATCTTTAAGAAACAATGGTGATATAGCACCTCTTGTATTTTCCTGGATAGAGCTGGAACCCATTCTACTAAGTGAAGTATCCCAAGAATGGAAAAACAAGCACCACATGTACTCACCAGCAAATTGGTATTAACTGATCAACACCTAGGTGGACATATAGGAATAATATTTATCGGGTGTTGGGCAGGTGGGAGGGGGAGGAGGGGATGGATATATACATACATAATGAGTGTGATGCGCACAGTCTGGGGGATGGTCATGCTTGAAGCTCTGACTCGAGGGGGTAGAGGGGGCAAGGGCATTATACGTAAACCTTAACATTTGTACCCCCATAATATGCTGAAATTAAAAAAAAAATTGAAGTACTGTGGAATTCTAGAGAATAATTTGCGATAGGTGGGCTTAAAGACAGTAACCAGTGGGATAAATGAGAGTATCTAAGAGAAGTTTAGACCAAGCAAGTAGTTTCTGAATGAGTTGAGAAATGATCTATCTGAAAGGGTACTTTTTATTAAAATTTTCAGATTTATGGATCAGTCTAAATTCTTTTGAGTAGTAGAAATTATCTTTTTGAAATTGGAGAGAAGAGGCACTTTTACATCCCATGATGTTAAAAGCAGACACAGATGTGTAAGCTGGATGGAGTCCAGATATGACTATGGCAGTTAAAAGAAAAACGAATGTACTGAACCAGGTTTTAGTTGATGTTAAGGATATTTTTCTTAAAAAATAAAACTGAGCACTGTAACTCAAAACTCTGCCTTTTATTATGATTGTTATTAATCTGCAGGTGGACTGAATTATATGACTGCTTATTAATGCTGTTAACTATAAGAAAGAGGAATATCTAGAATATCTTAGTCATCATTCATAGATTACTAAGCTATACTTGGTCTTTCAGTTACAGAAGTTTTATATTGTCTTAGTAGTAGTACTTGTGAGTTATAGGCAGCGAAATGAAATATTCAACTCTCAAACATCTCAGACTATGAGGAGGGCCGGAAAGAGCTGAGTTATCCTGAGGAAGGATGCCATTTCTTTTTCTTAATTTTTTTTTTTTTTTTTTTGTGCCTTAAAGTTCTCAGCTTTGTGTCCATTCTTTTTATTTACGGGAAAACATAGCCTTCTTGTTTTATAACTGCTCTGTTGAGGCAGAATCTGTATCCTATTGTTTGGTGGGTAGAATACCCTTTTATTTCTGCCTGTCCAGATGGAGGAACCTCAATGGGCTGTAGGCTCTTGGTGTTCTTTGTGCCAGTACCAGCTAATGGGGGTTGGGGGTAGAAGCCCTCCTTTAAATATTTGCTATGGTTTAGTCTTTAGAAAAATTTTACTCAGCTGGCCCTTAATGTTATTTGATGTCTTTATTTCAGGTACGTAGAATTTAATCTGGTGTATGATCGGGGCACAAAGTTTGGCCTCCTCACTCCAGGATCCAGGATCGAAAGCATCTTGATGTCTTTACCTCTCACTGCCCGGTAAGAAGATAACTCATTATAGTAGTTATCTGTCCCTCTCCTCAATTCCCTAACCTGCACAAAATATAAACGTTAACACTGCAGATGTCTTACTTAAGATTTTGTTGGTTTTGACTTGGCTAATTGTATGAGAAAATCATGGGCAAATCAAATTGTATTTTTTAAGGGGTGACAGGGTAAATGACAACTCTATGTGTGAGTGCAGGGAGAGAATAGAGGGAGAGAGAAGATAAGCTGGGTCATGGTCTTTAAGGGGAGGGGAGGAGTTTGACCTCTGCCTGTTTGTTTTTCTGGGAAGAGCTATGCATAAGTAATAAGCCAAAGAAATAAAGAAAATATGTCCTTGGATCATCTGAGGTTCTATACTTTACCAGTCTCTGGTTTATCTTAAAAGTGTATTTTGGCTCTGGGATATTATTTGCCCAAGAATTAATAAGAATAATTTCAAAAAAATTAATGAGAAACTTAATTTCTTTAACAGCAAATATTTTTTTAGAGATCTAGCGGGTACAAGATGCATTAGTCACAGTGGAGACAAAAGCTTTTACCCTTAGGATTTTATTTTTCCTTTATTTTAAGTAAAGAGTTGTATATGTCATTATTTTTTATTACAATTTTTGTTTCTGTTTTGGACATACATAGATGGGAGTACATGCATTCACCCTCAGAGAATTCCAAAGAAGCTGAAATTCTGGAAGTTCTGCGCCATCCAAGGGACTGGGTGCAATGATGCAGGCAGAGCAGCTGTGCCGGGGTTTGGAGGACACAGGATGTGTGGCCCCCATTCCACCAGCCGGCACTGTTGCCACCGTGTGGCAGATAGTTACCCGTGCCTTAGTGCTCCAGTCTTCTCCACTCTGGACCCCACCTCTTTGGCAGATGGTAAAATGTTTTGGATGCTGTCAATGTTGAGTGGTGGGATGGCAGATTGTCAGAGCTGATTGATATAAAACTCATTTATACCTTTAAAATAATTTTATATGATTAGTTTTTAAAATATGACATTGAATTTCCAAGTATTGATAAGGGAATACAAATAGTATTATATGTATTAGGAAACTTCTCATCTTATTTTTGCTTCGTGTAGTTTTTCAAATTTTAGTTTCTGCCACAAAAATCTGTCATGGCAGATTTTCATTCATTCAGTGAAGTTGAGACTTCTTAGTAATTTTGTAACACAACATTAAGGTGAAAGTTTTACTTTTTCATTGCCGAGGTCTCTTTGACATCTTTGTATGTCTTTCTCTAGAGACTATAATATTGTAAAGTGAATATTCACTTTTATAATGATAGGTATTTAGGAGCACTTGAAATTTTCTTAAACTCTGTATGTGTTACAGTTCAGTGATTACCTGTAGTTATTAACTCTAAAGTGACATTACTGTTACCTAAATAAGGGATGTTTAAGTTGCATTTTGATTTTTATGGAATCATAATTTGTTAATGTTGGAATTCTCTCCACTTTTGAATATGAAAGCTTATATCCCTGGATTCTGATATTTAAAGTTTCCTATTCCTGATATTTCTGCATGGAAATTTAGACTAAGAACAATCTTAGGGATATTGTAAATTTAGGAAATGTTTCTAAGTTGGAAAATGGAATGGGAAATAATTTTATTCTTTAAAGCAAATGTAACTAGTGTTAAAAGCATGTAGGCATTTTATACATGTATTTCTTGGTAAAATGGACTAATTGAAAGTGTCCTCTTTCAAATTAGAGATTTTGCAGCTCTTTTGCTCTTAAGAGAAAATCACAACAGGATTTTTAATGTTTGACTTCTTTGTTCATATAATAATATAAGTGTATTATTTTATTCATGATGGACTAAAGTTTGTAAGGAATAGTATCTCATTCATATTAAGCATTATCCTGGAATATGTTGAATGTATATGATTCTGTGTAGCTCTTTTAAAGGCTGGAAAATGTATGAATACTTCATCTGCTTTACAAAAGATCTTCTAATAAATTTTTATCATGAAATAAGACTAAAATATTTGTATTTTTCATTTTGTCAAGATAATTGATACAGGAAACCACAAATATTTTGTAGTGCAGTTGACCCTGGAACAACGTTGGGGGGAATGACCACCTGCGGAGTCGAAAATCCATGTATAACTTTTGACTCCCCCAAAACTTAACTACTAATAGCTTGCTGTTGACTGGAAGCCTTGTCAATAACAGTCAATTAACACATATTTCCTGTATGTATTATATACTGTATTCTTACAATAAAGATAGATAAAAGAAAACATTAAGAAAATCATATGGAAGAGAAAATATATTTACTGTTAAGGTGAAGCTGATCATCATAAAGTCTTCATCTTCCTCTTCACTCTGAGTAGGCTAAGGACAAGGAGGGGTTGATCATGCTGTCTTAGGGGTGGTAGAGGCAGAAGAAAATCCACGTATAAGTGGACCCTTGCAGTTCAAACCCATGTTGTTCGAGGGTCAGCTATACTAACACTATAGTTCCTCATTCCTAGGTATTTTACTTAAGAGAAATATAAGTTTTTTACTCAATTTTTAGAGCAGCTTTACTCAATAGCCAAAAATTAGAAACAGCCCAAGCGGCCCACAGCAGGTTAATGGATAAACAGTTTGTCATATGTGCATATATTAAAATACTAATCAGCAATGAAAAGCCATAGCTATTGCTAAATGTAACATAGATGAACATCAAAAGCATTATGCCAAGTGAAAGAAGCCAGACACAATATATATGTTGGATTTTGTCCACAGTTCCTGGCTCATAACTCCTGTAGCCCCAGCCTTATGTTCTAGCGTTGGGACACATTAGGTCTTGGAAGCAGGTCTCAGGAAACAGAATCTCAGGAGTCTAATCTGACTGTGGTTCATAAGACCCTCATTCCAGAAAGGATCCTGTCCCATACCCTGGAGGAAGGAATGCTTCACAGAGAGGCCAAGAAGAATCTGAACAGACAGGCTTTGCTGGGTTTATTTAGATCATACCCTTTTTGTTCAGTTGCATTTCTACACGGTTGTCAATCATGCTTATCCAGTGAAATCTCCATACAAGGCCCAAGAGGACAGGGTTCAGAGAGCTTCCAGATAGTTGAACATGCGGAAGTTCCTGGAAGGTGGTGTGCCCGGGGAGGGCATGGAAGCTCCATGCCCCTTCTCCTATGCCTTGCTCTGTGCATCTCTTCATCTGTGTCCTTTGTAATGTCCTTTATAATAAACTGGCAAACGTAAGTTTCCCTGAGTTCTGTGAGCCACTCTAGCAAATTAGTCGAGCCCAAAAACTGGGTTATGGGAACCCCAATTTGAAGCTGGTTGGTCAGAAGTTTTTTAAGGCCAGACTTAGGACAGGTTTCTGAAAGTAGGGGGCAGTCTTGTGGGACCGAGCCTCAACTTGTCGGATCTGTTACTACCTCCAGGAAGATGGCATCAGAATGGAATTGAATTAGATGATCCACTTGCTTGGTGGGTGGGGGAAAAACTTAAACACATTTGGTCACAGAAGTCGTCTGTGTTGAATGATTATTATGTTTCTGTGACAGCAGAGGAAAAACACAGTTTGAGTTTTTTTTTTTTTCTTAAATACTGCAATCAGGGGTCCTCAAACTTTTTAAACAGGGGGCCAGTTCACTGTCCCTCAGACCGTTGGAGAGTGTGCACTGTCGGCCCGGGACGAGTCGGCTGCTAAGCAGGACAGGCAGGGGCGGCAAAGACACCCAGCGGGCCGGATAAATGTCCTGGGCGGGCTGCATGTGGCCCGCAGGCCATAGTTTGAGGACGCCTGCACTACATTATATAAAAATCTAGAAAAGTCAAAACTTTCATGACAGAAAGCAGATTAATGGTTCCCAGGGGCTGGGGATGTGGAATTGGCTGTGAAAGGGAACAAAAGAATATTTTGAGGTGATGGAAATGTTCTGTATCTTGGTTGTGGTGGTGGTTACCAGACTATACATTTATCAAAACTCATTGAACTTGACATTTAAAATCAATGAATATTACTATATATGTGAATAATACTTCAACAAAGCTGATGTTGGGGGGAAACCATAGGCATATAGGAACAAAAGTTCAAATAAACCTGTTTACCTTTTTAAAAAGTGGGCACTTACATAGATTGGCTAGCCTGCTGTGTTTAAGGTTTTGGGGACTGGATTAAGATGAAATTTCAAAAGTTTTTGTGCATCTGTTTTCATGTTCTTCAATAACCATATATTTCTACTATGGATGCTTTGAATCACTGTTATTCAAAGTGAATTTCAAATTCTTATTGATGTCAATTTTGAGTCTACTAGAAGACCAACGTGCACCTCCAAATGGCCTGAACACCTAACTCCTGCTCTCTTATTCATGCATATTATAGTGATGAGGGGTGGCTGAGGGGGAGAGATGTGAATGCTCTGGAGCAAATTTCTAACCACTGCTTTCTATCCATCACTGTACTTTGCTTACCCATCTAATCAGCTGAGTATTTAAAATAAGTGCTTCTACATGCTAAAGAGTGCCATATTTGAAAGCCAAATGATATTTCTGTATGACTTATCCTTCCATGTGTCTTTTGCTCTTACAATTCATCCAGGCAGGAATCATGTGCAGGTTTTTTACTCACACATCTGTGCGTAGCTGGGATGACTCAAAGGCTAGGCTCAGCTTGGACTCTAGGCTGCAGTGCCTAGAGGTGGCTCAGAACACAAATTCCACAGAACAAGGCGGAAGTGGCATGGCTGTTTTCTGACCTAGCCTGTTGTGGAGCGTCACTTCCCTCACATTCCATTGGTTGCACATGAGTCATTAAGGCCAGTTCCAGATTCAAGGGGAAGGGAATTGAATCCCAATTCTCAATGGATGGGAGAAATGTCAAGGAATTTGTGGCCATTTTTACAACCTCCACATAGCCTTTCACACTCAAAACCACAAAACTAGGTTGGACTCTTTCCCTCCTTCATTGTCGTAATCAATTCCTGTTGAGTCTACCGCTGCACTCTCTTGATTTTCTTCCTCTGCCCATTGCCACCACCCTGCTTCGTTCTCATGTTCTTTTTTACTTGAGCTTTTGCAATACCCTCCTTGCCTCGTCGTTGTGACCTCCATTCTCTCCCTTCAGAATTATTTCTATAAATTCCATATCACTACCCTTCTCCAGAAGTCTGAAGTCAGTCTGACCCCTGCCTCTCTTTTCAGCCTGATCTTCTATATTTCTCCCTTACACTTCAGCCTCAGACTATGTGTCCACCACTCACTATTTTTCTGAACTTCCCCCTGAATTATGTCCCTTTTGGCCTTTGCTCAGGCTTTTGTTATCTCTGCTTGGAATCTCTCATGATCCTGTCCCATCCTTTGTGCTCGGTTCAAATCTTCTCTAAGAAAAGAATCTCTTCTACCCCTTAAAAACATTTTACTTTCAGTATTGCTCTCGACATAGTCTGTATTCACAGTCATTCCACATACACTGCACTTATTACAAAATGTTTAAGGTGGGTCTTTTCTTATTTAAAACCCACTATGTAATGAATGACCTGTTAACCTGTGTTTTCCAATGCTGTGTTGCAATATATTGTGGTATCAAGCTTAGTATTGTCAAGCTGCGTGTTCAACTGTCTTATTCTTGGTGAAGACAGAAGTTCCCAGTATACATCTCTTAAAAGCCCATTTAGAAATTGTTTTCAGGGATGTATTATCCCCACTACAAGTATTAGTTGTGTATTGAAATCCCACATTTTAAAATTTAGTCCTTCCTCCCAAAGAAACACATGTAAAGTTCTAATTTTGTAATAAACCTAAATTAGCACATTTAAGTTAGTGATGCTTAGACATTTACAAATAGCTTGACTAAATCCCCTTGTATTGTTACCTGAAACCAAGTCATGGGTTGTATAACATCAGACCTCACAGACCTGTTTCTGAAGGTGTTTTTATACTGGATACCCACTAACACATTCTAGTAGAGCAAGGTAATTAAACTGCATTCCATCTTCCAATCGATGTATCTGGTTCTATTCTAGAGTTTAAACTTATTCAATCAGTATTTTAAATAATCCTTCACCTGTTAATCCCCTTTCATATCTCAAAACTTGTTTGAACATAAAACTGTCATAATCTAACCCACCATGGTTTCTGATGATTTAGTGCAGATATAGCCATGTAGGAAATCAAATTGACTTTGGAGTCATTTAGATTTGCAACATTGACTCTTTCATGGATGCATTTGCTTATGAAATGGCTGGGAAGTATCACACTAAAGTTCACAGATTAAATTGTATGAGTTAGATGCCTCTGTTATTTAATAGCAAGTGAATAATGCTTTCATATATAAAAGTCTTTATAGCGATTTATCTATGCTCAGGTCTGATCAAGGTCGCTTCTGTTTTCCAACTTGGTGAGGTGTTCTATACCTGTTGCTTGACATCCTGCTAACCATGAGTTTAATATGCAAATTCAACATAAAATCAATTTCTTGTAGCTCAAGTTGTAATTTAACTATTAAAAATAACTAGTTTACCAGATATCCTCAACGAACATTTTAACATCCACATCAATACAAGTAAACTTACTTCTGCTGAAAGTGATTATTATTCTTTAACATGTACTTGATCTTATATGCTATTCAATATGCTTAAAAATAATGTATTTCTAGGAAGCAAAGAATAAGGACCTACTTTCATCTTTACCCCCTACCCCCTACCTGGCCCTCATTTAGTAATGTGTGGGAGATATGTTATCTCCCTCGTAATAGCAAAAGACAATCTTTTCAGCTGATGTCCCAGTATGTGGAGCAGAGACAAGCCATTCCTGCTGGGCCTATCTGAATTTCTGACTCATGGAATCTGTGAGCATGAGAAAATGGTTGCTGTTTTATGTCACTAAATTCGGGGTGGTTTGTTAAATGGAAATAGATAATTGGTTACATGTCATTAAAAACAAAACAAAACAAGGAGAATAGTTTTGGTGAGCTTGAAATACCTACAAGCCATCTATACCAGTATTTAGTGATATGAGTCTAGAGCTCAGGATATTTCAGTTCAGAAACATAAATTTACCAATTATTTGTGTAAAGAAGTAGAAGAATGTGAACTAACCAAGGAAGTGCATGCAGTGTAATAAGAAAAGATGGTCACAAACTGAACAGGGGGCAGAGAAATGAGCAGGAAATGAGGTGCCAGGGAAGAAGGCTAAGAAACAGCTGTCCCAACCAATGGAATAGAGAAGAAGGAAATGGAAAGGGATGAGTTGGGTGTGATTGTAGTAAGGGTTAAAACATTACAATACAATGATTATTTCCAAACAGAAGATGTTAAAATACATGCTGTATGTTAATACATTTGATAAATTGGGAATTAAATTGATATTTTTAAAAACGATAATAGTCTATTCACAGTCATTCCACATACACTGCACTTATTACAAAATGTTTAACAAGGTCTTCTCAGGTACTAAAATTTTTTTTTTTTTTATTTCAGCATATTATGGGGGTACAAATATTACAGTTATGTATATTGCCCATGCCCCCCTCCCCCCTCGAGGCAGAGTCTCAAGCATGACCATACCCCATACGTTGCACATCTTACTCATTATGTTTGTATATACCCATCCCCTTCTCCCCCCTCCCACCCGCCCAACACCTGACAAATGTTATTCCTACATGTCCACTTAGGTGTTGATCCGTTATCAGGTACTAAAATTTAAGTAATAAAATTATTTCTATTAGCATATCAGATTTTGTCTCCAGTTTCTTAAACTGTGCTTAACTCTGAAATTCTTCAAAGAACCAGTAGGTGGAGCAGGTTTGCTCAAGAAAATCTAATCTCTGGTTTTTTGAAGGAGTGGAGTGGAATAGAAAGTGAAATGAGAAAGAAGGAGGGAGAGAGAAAAAGAGGGAGTAGGGAGAAGGGGGAAAAAGAGAGGTAGAGAACAGGACAGAAGAAGAGGAGAAGGAGGCAGGAGAGGAGGGAATATGAGAGAACTATTTGAAATCTGGCCTTCGGTGAACTATGCCGTGGGTTGGAAAGATTATCTAAAGGAATTATTACATATTTAATCAAGCATTGTTAATGAGACTGAGCTGTTTATATCTTGTCAAATGGCTCCATGGTGTTTCATTTCTCACTTCATTACTGGGAGATTATGAAATTGGCATTGTTTATAGTTCAGGTAATGTTGACTATCTAAGGCAGGTTTCTTAGCATCTGAGTTCTTAGGGAGTCTCTGAACAGTTAGTTGCCTGAAATCATGAGAAAATGTGAGCAATTCTAAGAGTGAATAATGTTAATTTGACTCTTAAAGGATACAAAATCCTGAAAAGATTGAGTATTGAGTATTGGAGTATTGAATGTAGGGTGTCTATACCCTAGGGGGTGCGTGTGAAAGGTAAAATTTTTTTTATCATTTCAAAAGCTCTATTTTTTGTGTGCTATTCCATTATGTTCATGATTAATTATTACAATTATATTGGTATTTAATTTACAAATAAACGAGCATATTTTAGGAGTATAAAATCAGCAGCATGTAATCAAAAAATTGCTTATCCAAACAGTATATACATTTTTATACTTTGAAGGACTAAAATTGAAAGTGGAGAAGAAAGCAGAATGCCTTGATAAACAAAGAAAATATAATAAAAATAAAGCTTGCCTTTTTACTTCTGGCTGGAGTTACAGGGAAAGAAATGAAAGTATGCTAATTTCCCATCAGTTTTAGAGGAAACTAATGGATACTGTCTAAAGAAACAGAGAAATAAGATATTAAATAAAGATATAATAAAGGTAATCACTAGAATAGAAATATAAACCAAAGTGAGAAACTTTATGAATTTTAAAAAATAATATAAAATAATATGATAAAGCTATATAGCAAATATCATGTCAATAAATACAGCAAACATACCCTATCATATCAATAAATAGATAAAATTATTATACTGTTAAAATATTTCAAATGGGACTATAAAGCCAAACCCAAATATATGCCATATAAAAGAGATACACTTAATTCTTCAGAAAGTAAAAAATGACAACTATACCAGGCAAGTACAAATTTTAAAAATGGAAGAGTTATGATATTCATACCAACCAGTATGGAATTCATATCTAAAAGCATAAAGTAAGAAAAAGAAGAGGACTGAAAATGTGAATATAAAAAAGGTATAAATATCAATGGACCAAATTATGTAACAACATTCGCAAAGGAAAAAAAAACAAACCACTAAAGAGAGGGACTAGACTGAAGCGCACTTGTGGTTGATGAATTATTTCACCTTTCAGTCCCTGATAGAGTAACTCAGGGGAAAAAACTATGTAAAGACATAGCAGACAAATTCATGAATAATAAATATCTCTAGTTTGTGTTAGGTAGACAGCTAAGGACCTCCAGCCCCTTTTGGGGACAAGGCAGGTGACTGCCACACCTGGAGGAGGAGGGAGCAATCCAGGATCTGCCAATCAGAACTTAGCTTGCCAATTGCACAAGAATACAGAGGACTCTCTAGCCCAGGGGCCAAACAGCATCTGTACGATAGAGTCTGGAAAGGGACCTAGAACAACCAGCTTTCAGAGAGGCTCATGGGAGATCCACATGCGCAGTAAGACTCAGGTCACAAAACTCCCAACTGACCAATCAAAGTGGTTCCATGATGTTGTCTAAGCCACGAAGAGGATTCAATCCAGACACTATGAAACAAGACCCAGACCATAACCAAGGCCTTTTTGTCACAACAAGTGGTCTATTCGTCGTCTGTGGTGAATGTATCTTGCTCTTACTTGTAAACCTATATCTTGTTCTTGCTCTATAATCCTATCTTTGTCTCCTCAATAAACCTCATTTTCGTGCTTACCTTGCTTTTGGTGTGTCTGGCCATTCTGTGGCCAAGAACACACCAAGAACTGCTGACAGTTGCATATATTTTGAACTTTGTACCCTGAAAATAGAGACAACCCTTCCAAGTACCTATGGGACATTTATAAAACTTCACCATATTCTAAATCACAAAAAACTTCATAAGAAACTTTGAAATAAGGAAATTATACTGACAATATTCTCTGATCACAATATAAAAAAACAAAATTAACAAGCAAATAAAAAACTAAAGCTTCTACATCTTGTCAATTAAAATGATTTTTTCTTAGTCTAGTCTTTGGTCAAAGAGAAAATATAAACCAAAATTACTCATTATCTAGGAAATACTGATAATATGAACAATACCTAAACCTATGGGACATAACTAATGCAGTGTTTTCCTAAAGCCTTAAATATTTGTATTAATAAACAAGGAAGAATTAAAACAACTACTGTTCAATAATGAAGTTATAAAAGACTCCACAAAATAAACCAAAGAAAAGGAAAAGGAAGAAATTAGGAACAAGACAAGGATGCCCAGTATCACTACTATTATTTATTATAATATTGTATTAGGTGCTAAGCTAATAAGTTTAGACAAGATAAAGAACTATAAAGATTAGAAAAGAAGAGGCAAAATGGTTTGCAATAACAAAAAATCTGGAAACAACACAAATTTAATCAATAAGAGAAGAGATAAGTAAATTCTGGTATATTAATAAAATGGAATTCTATAGACTATGTTATATGTTCATAAATTATAGAGCTGTGAAAATAAATGTGGATGAGTATCACAAACATAAGGGAAAATAAAATAACCTGAAGAATAATACATACAGTATGATTCCATTTGTAAAACATTCAAAAGACGCAAACCTAGGCCATAGACTTTTTAGAGATACCCAGACTGTTTAGTGATAAACCTAATGAAAACCTGATGAAAAACACCAAATTCAGCTGAGTGGAGAGTGGGATTGAGGCAGGACTCACGGAAGGCTTCGAAGTTCTTAGTAGTGTTCTAGAGCTGGACTCTGGTATACAAGTGCCCATTCCAATATTTCAATAGGATATTTCTTAATATTCTACTCATATTTTATAAGTATTACATCAAATATTTAATTAAAAATCTTTTAAACTAGGAATAGAAAAGCTTTTTACTCTGATACTAACCTCTTTTGGATTTCTTGTTGGCCTCCTGATATGTGTTCTTTAAAAATCAAGTATTGCCCAGGAGGCACAGTGGCTCACGCCTCTAATCCTAACTCTCTGGGAGGCTGAGGCGGGTGGATAGCTGGAGGTCAGGAGTTCGAAACCAGCCTGAGCAAGAGCGAGACCCCGTCTCTACTAAAAATAGAAAGAAATTAATTGGCCAACTAAAAATATGTAGAAAAAATTAACCGGGCATGGTTGTGCATGCCGTAGTCCCAGCTACTCAGGAGGCTGAGGCAGAAGGATTGCTTGAGCCCAGGAGTTTGAGGTTGCTGTGAGCTAGGATGACGGCACAGTACTCTAGCCTGGGCAACAGAGTGAGTCTGCCTCAAAAAAAAAAAAAAAAATCAAGTATTTTCCCTTAATATTTAAATTAATTTGAAGACTTCATGGAAATTTGGAAAATAAAGAAAAGTATCAAGAAGGAAATAGCAATTACATTTTATTCCACCACTCAGAAATAACCATAACCATTCTATATTTGGTGTATTACTTTCTAGCTATTTTTGCATAAATCATATTGTGCATAAATGATATGCATATCATTTATACCCTGATTTTTTTTCCCCTTAACTTTATACCTTAAGCATTTTCCCATGTTATTTAACCCTTCCAAGGCAGAGGACAGACTGAGGCTGAAAATAGGGGTTTCTTGAAAGTGAGCTCCTGACTAAAGTCTAACCCATCACTCTCTTTCCTCCAAGGGAATTTGGCCTCCAGCTGGGCAGGAGATTCAAGGGCTCTTTTTTGGAGAAAATGAATAGTTCTAGAGAAAAAGAAATACTCTACCACTGCAAGCTTTGGTGTTTTAACTACAAAATGATTAACTTTTTTCTTCATCCCACCTTCCCCATCCCCTCCCCTGAGCTTCCATCAGTTCTCAGCGCTTCTTTATAGGAATGGCTGGCCTAGGATCGTCAGACATTCTAGGAAAATCTCCAATATGAGAGAAAGAGAGAAAAGTAAGCAAAGAGACAACAGACAGACCTCTAATTAATATCTAATAGACCTCTAACAGATAAGAGAGTAAGCTTGTCTATGGCCATACCACCCTGAATGGGACTGATCTCGTCAGATAAGAGATTAAACTTATATTATTCAGAAATACAGAGGTAAATAGAAGAAGGACCAAAAAGATTTAAAAGTGGTTGTTTTTAGACAGAAGGGCTGGGGTGAATGGAAATGGGAAGGGAATTGCTATGTTTCATTATAATCTTTTACCACTATTTGATATTTTAACTGGTTGCATTTATTAGGTTAATAAACATGTTAAAAAGTAAAGGCCATGGATTTTCAAGCCCTCAAAACATCATTTTCATTGTGCACATTTTTTTTTATCATATAGATGTTTCTTATCAGAAAGAACTTTTCATTCTGTTACATTAATTTTTTATCATATGTTGCCATTACTTTACTGGTGTTTTTCAAGATGTCTTCCTGTTTTTGACCTCAATGATAAGATTAATTAAATACACGTTATTGTCTAACTAGTTTTAACTTTAAGAAGTTAAATGTGCTCAGAAAAGAGAGTTCTTTAGTAAATTCTGATTGATAGCCCTTAAAAGCTTCATAGAACTTTCTGTGTGGGACCCAAGTATCTTTTCTATCTAATAAGTACAATAAGTAATACTAATAAGTAAAACTATTGTTCATTAAATGCAAACTGTCATGTCATATAGATTTTGTACACTTTAAGGTATACTAAAGTATTTAAAAAGGTGAGTGCTGGACGATGTCCCAGATGTGTGAATGTTTTAAAAAAAAAACCTCTAAAGTTTTTGTTTGAGAGTGTAGAAGTTACATTTAAATCAAAGACCATCTTACACCTTGACCACTGTGTCTGAGGTTGTTTTCTAAACACAGCAGCCCTCTGGTTCAAGTGTGAAGACACCTCATGAATTCTAGAGAAACTTGAGCATATTTGTGTTTGTACAGAAAGAAACTTAAAAAAAAAAAGACATTCTAGTTTTTATAGCTCTACTTTATGTTTTCTTCAAATTATATTTTAGTCACAATTTGAAAGAAAGAAACGCTATCGGTGGTTGGAAAACCTCAGCGTAGTTTCCTTGGCGATCAGCAGAACAGGGAAATGAAAGGAAAGTAACCTGGTTAAAGACCAGAAACCCACAACCCCTCCCTGCTCCCCCCTCATCCCCACCAAATTAAAGGAAGTCCAACAGAAGGAATGAGGCAACCTGGGGCTTGGAGAAAACATCTGGCCTCCTCCCTGGACTCTCGCACAGTGTACGCGCTGCCACCTCAGCCTCATCACTCCATGGTCTGATTGGTGTGACACACAACATGAGCAAGCAAAGAAATGAGACTGAAGGACACTTTCTATTTAGGAAAATTGGGTCACAAGATGGAGAATGCTTCTTTCTGAAATCTTGGGCTTCCTCTCAATGTTGTTACATGGTTTGGTTTTAACTCTGGCCAGGTTCTTGTGTGGGAAGGTGGGGTGGAGCCCTCTCATTTTTACTCTGCTTTGAGGTATGACATTCTGAGTTCACTGTTTGTTCCTCAATTTTTTAGCACTTTACTACAATCTTAGGTAAAGTCAGAAAATGCCATAAACTCCTCTTATTGGCATGGCATGAAATTGTACCTGAATTTTTATTAGTTCAGAAAAGTATTTTAGAGTTAAAAGTATACGTATGTACAAAGACAACACAGCATCATGTTCTCATTATTTATATATCTTCACCCTGAACCCTTTAACTTTCTATCAGAAAATATTTTAATTATATGATATTTGTCGGGTTGTAGTGTGAAAGGCCGGTTCTTGATGTGCTCTTGGCCGAAGAATGACCAGACACACTGAAAGCAAGGCAAGCACGAAAATGAGGTTTATTGAGGTGAGAAATACAGGATTATAGAGGAAGAGAAAGATATAGGTTTATAGAGCAATATACATATGCCACAGATGATGATCAGATCCATTGTTGTAGCAAAAGAGAGACCTTAGTTATGATCTGGTCTTGTTTTATAGTGTCTGATTGGGACCTCCCTCGTGACTCAGACATCACCATGGAACCACTTTGATTGGACAGTTGGGAATTGTATGACTGAGTCTCACTACATATGTGGATCTCCCAAGAGCCTCTCTGAAAGCCGGTTGTTCTATGTCCCTTTCTAGACTCTGTTGTACCTTTGCTGCTTGACCTGAGGGCTAGAGCATGCTCTGCATTCTTTTGCAATTGGCAAGCTGAGTTCTGATTGGTAGATTTGTGGGGTGTTCCTTCCTCCCCCAGGTGTGGCAGTCACGCACCTAGTCCCCAGCAGGGGCCAGAGGTCCCTAGCTGTCTACCTAACAAATTCATAAAAATTTAGGTGAGCATACTAACACAAGACATCTTTTCTCTTTTTTGTAATTCATCTCTTTTTTTTAATGAAGAGTTGTTGGTTCTTGCTTATGTCTCTGTGGTTTGATGTTTTATCCTCTGGATGAATTTCAATACTTTCTGTCCTATTAGTAAAATATTTCCCCTCCTTGCATACATACTTGGACTTCTACTGCACATCTTTTTACATTTCATGTCATTTATTACCTATATCTCTTCATCATTCTCTTCTTAGATTTGTATAATTCATATGTCCCTTCCTTATATGTAGAAAGTCTAAATCTAGCTTTACATAGTTGCTTCAAATGTTGAAAATCTATTTATTGATTTATTTATACTAATAACTTGTCCCCAAAAGGAATTAAGGTGATGTGTAATAATGCATAAAATATAATGGGATGAAATCAGTTAAACATTTTAAAAAGTTAGCAAAGAGAAACTAATAGTGAGAAATTAAAATGGGGCCAAGAGTGAGATTGGTATCCAAATGCTTGCCAAATAGAACCACAGTTTGGCTTAATGCTACATCCCTGCTTTTTGTTCACCAGCTTCAAGTCCCTTCCTTTGTAGCCTGATGACTGCAACCCACTTGTATTAGGACTCTCCAGAGAAACAGAACCAATAGGATGCGTGTGTGTGTATGTGTGTGCGTTTATTGGGTGTAGTTTTATTTTAAGGAATTGGTGAATATGGAGACTGGCAAGCCCCAAATCTGCAATTCCTATCTGCTGGGGGAGGTCGGCTTTTTTTCTGTTAAGAGCATCCACTGATTGGGTGAGGCCAACCCACATGATGGAGGGCAAAGTGCCTTCCTCAAAGTCCACTAATTTAAATGTGAATCTCATCCAAAAGCAGCCTCATAGAAACATCCAGAATAATGTTTGACCACGTGTCTGTGCACCATGGCCCTGCCAAGTTGACATGAAATTAGCCATCACAACAATAAAGCCTGCTTCTTGCCTTTAACCTCCACCTTGCCTTTTTTTTTCTTTCTCCGTAACATCCTTTCCATTTTCTCTAATCCATGAAGCTCCACTTATACTTCACTTTACTCTTTTCTCTTATACCTTATACTAAAGAGACTCAGGATTCCCAGAAGAGCCGTTGAGCTTGAGTTCCTGTTTTCTGTGTTGGGTGAAGTTCCTCTCCCTTCAGGTGGCCAAGGACTGCTTACGCATAGGCTCTGGGGCTATCTCTGTTCTCTGCTTACCCCTCCTCACTCCCTCCCCGCCCGCTTCCCCTAGCTCTTTGTAAAAATTCCTTACATTATTACAGGCCCATCATGAACCCCTTCTGCTAAAGGATTTATGATAGAAATTAGCTTTGCTACAGTAGGCCACGTTTTCTGCGTGCCAATAAAGCCTGTTCACAGGGTTGTGGCTTTAACAATTTACATGAGTGCCTGATGAGGGTGAAGCAATAAAGACAGTTCCTGGGGAAGGTTTCCCGGGACCAAGTGGTGCAGTAGAGGAGGAGCTTGGTCCTCCAGTTCACCTCTTGTTCCCCTGAGGAAGAGGGAGCCCGGACCACAGTCAGGGGTTGTGAAAATCAGTTGCTCTGCTTTCTAGTGTTCTGAAGCTTTCCAGGAAAAATAACAACCTAAATTTTTTTTTTCAGAGGGAAAACAAAAACAAAAGTGAAATAAAAATAAGACAAATAAGTAGCAACACAAAAATTTTAAGGCAGAGATTCAAATATAAGTCTGTATTATCCACCCTGTTCCTTTTTCACCAGGCACCAGCGGACCCTTAAATGCATAATGATCATTCCTGAAAACTTTTGTAGTCTTCCCATACAACCTGAGCCCAGATTTCAGGCCAGTCATAGCCATGTGATCTAAGGAACATCATATAGACTCTACTCTTAAGTGAACTCCTCTGTAAAATGGAATGAGTAATGTGTACCTCCAAATATTACTGTGGGAAGTAAATGAAAAAATGTATGGGAAAGAGTTCTGTAAGCTGTTAAGTGGCATATGGACATTCGGTATTTAGTAAATCAGTTAAAGCCCTACTGAAGACATTCAAACAAATGATCACGTATCTCGTCAACAGAAAACTGAGCAAATGATTGGTTAGCACTTTAACAGTAGGAAGAAGAGTAGATAAGATTAGCCAGAGAGAAGAGTTTAGTCATTTTCATATCAAGTTTTCTCCCCTCCCAGTGGAAAATATACGTGGGCATAATTGTTTACATAATATAGATAGAGGAGTCAGCACATTGCTTTTCACTTTCTCTGATCAGCATCTGAAATAATAATTTTTTTTTTTTGAGGCAGAGTCTCACTCCGTTGTCCGGGCTAGAGTGCTGTGGCGTCAGCCTAGCTCACAGCAACCTCAAACCCCGGGCTCAAGTGATCCTCCTGCCTCAGCCTCTCGAGTAGCTGTAACTACAGGCATGCGCCACCATGCCTGGCTAATTTTTTATACATGTATATTTTTTAGTTGTCCAGCTAATTTTTTTCTGTTTTTTTAGTAGTGACAGGGTCTTGCTCTTGCTCAGGCTGGCCTCGATCTCCTGAGCTCAAACGATCCGCCTGCCTCGGCCTCCCAGAGTGCTAGGATTATAGGCGTGAGCCACCACACCCGGCCTGAAATAATAATTAATTTTTTAAACAAGGAAATTTGAATCATCTGATGGGGGAATTTAGCTGGAAAAGTGAAAAAACAACTCAGGGATAGATATTTATACATATATCAAAATATTATGCATATATTTTTAGGCATATATGTGTATATACACATAAATGTGTATATACGCATTTACGTGTATATGTGTTTTATTTGGGGGATATATGTTATCGTCTGTATATTTTAATTCTTTTATTTATCATTGACTTGCCATCTATTGCTTACCTTTTTTATTCTCTTCTTTGTTTTTTCCTTTGTGGTCAAATGCACATTATAGACCACCTTAGCTTGGCTGAGAAAATTATATTTGTGACAGCATTTGAAAGTGAGCCACATCAAAGATGGACAAAATAATTTATTTTTTGGTCTTGCTCAAGCCTCCTCACCCTGAGAATCTGTCCCCAGGGCCTCAAACACTCCCACCCTTAATGCTCTCACCTCAATTTGAACAGAGACATATTTAGTATCTGTAACTCTCATATGACTCTCGCAACATAACACTCAATAACATTATTTATCTCTTTGTAAATTTACATTTAAATGCTTCATATTCTCTCACACCAGCTAATACTAATAGCTAGTGTTATGTACCAAACACTGTACTAAAATTACATGAGTTAACTTATTTACTGTTTGAAATAATCCTGTGAGAGAGTTATCCCCATTGGAGGTATGGGAGAACTTAGGTGTGGAGGGTTGAAGCATTCACTCAATACCACAGAGCCATGTGTACAGCCAAAAGTAGTCTGCATCTGAGGTTACAGAACCACTGTGATCTGAAAGCTCAGTAGGAATCAAGACCCTGTCTCACAGCTCAACCCCTAGCCATGATTTGCATTCAGGAAAGTATTTGTAAATGACTTGTGGTTGTTGCTCTGTGAAAACAAATCCTATAGTTATGGAAACAAATGAAGAAAAAAAAGCCAGGGAACTTGTATTCTTCTAATACCACAATGCTTTTGTGATTGTCCTCTTTATCTTTTTTTCACATTAAAATTTTAGATTAAGCTGACATCTACTGAGTTCAGAATTAAGGAATGATAATGATATCGAGGCTTTATGGCACTGATTTTTCTCAAAGTATCAACCTGTGGTTTGGTGACACAACTATAGAAACACGGAGAGAAACTCCCCATTATGCAACAAACCACTTCCTGCATCTGTTTATTCATTTATTTGCAGTGTTTTAGTTAAACTCTTCTATATTTGTAGGGTCATGTACTTGTAACTATGTCACTGCATGGAGCATAAATATCACAGAGTGCTTATCAACATGGATTTGGTAACCAGGTTTTGAGGTTAGAATCTTGTGTAATTTGGTCTAAATAATACATACCTCAATAGGATGGTGGAAAGGATTACTTATGTTAATATATGTAAAGCAGTTAAAATTAAAATAGTGCCAGGCACATAATAAGTACTTTATAAGTATTTACTATCATTATTAAAACTCCACAATTTCAGTTCACCTGAAAGATGACAAAATGAAGCCCCTATTCTCATAAGAACATCAGATCTTAGTTTTGGAAAGAAACCCAACTATATGCTGATAACACTTCTCTCTAATACACCTGACAGGTAATAATTGTGATTCTGTTTGAACATTTCCAGTGATGGGGAACTTACTACCTCTCAGAAAATTTCATCCCATGATTGGACAGTTTAATTATGAATAAGCTTATACTTTATATTGAATGGAAATCTACCCTTCTGTAAATCTCATCTGCTGGTTCCAGTGGTGAATCAGCAAAGCAGTGGTTTTTTGATTGTCTTGCTTCAGAAGTTTTAAAAATGTTTGATTCAAATTTCATTTCTAAAAACACATTTTTGAATTATTTGTTGAAATTGAAATATTTTGAAAAGATGTGTAACATCCTTGGAAGATTGCTTAGCTTCTCCAATTCTCAGATTTTTCATCTGTAAATGAATATAATTATTAATAGTAAGTGAATAATAATTAATAAATATTAGCTGTATCTTTATAAATTATCGTCATTGTATTATTGCATTTTGACACAAGCTATTGGGAGGCTTCCTTTAAAGCCACTCAGAGCTTTTTGCTGATTCTTGCTGTAGATAATTTTCAGCTATCCCAAAGCACTTCTTCTGAGGGTTCAAACTCCAAACTTGCCCTTGTAATAAACTGAGTCTGGGCTGACCTGCGTCTACATCCCTTCAAGATAATCCATCACGAGTAATCATTCAACTCCCAGAAGCCACAGTTCCTGAAGATTTTCTAGGACAAGGATTCAAATGCCCCAGCTTTCCTGGTAGTGGATGCTTTGGGATTCCACCAGAGCTGAGTTTGGCTAACATCTTGGAAAGCTGAGAGGCTTTCCATTGTGCCGCGACCCTGTGTCACCGCTGTCCACTGCAAAGCCTGCCGTCCCTGCAGGTTCTAAGCTGCCAGATTCTCTAAAGGACCCTGTGGCTTCAGAATGGGGAGAAATCAGCCACAGTATATTTCTATTTGGGAGATAATTACTGTCTCTTGTTAATCCAGTTTAGCAGAGGCTAGAGACCTGAAGACTAAGGAGGTTTGGCAGCACTCAGTCCTCTAGTAAGAGAATCAACGTTATGTTTCTGTTTCCAAATCACTCAGCTCCTCTGAGCAGGAGATAGGGAGAGGTCTGTCTGAGCTTGGCTAAATGATATCCGCCTTTGGCTATCTGTCCTGTAGATATCTCTGGAGCACAATTTTATCTAGTTTTAAAATTTATACATGTAACATATTTGAATTGTAACATTTTTTTTCAAACATTACTAAGTATAAGTATAGAGCATAAAAGAAAAAGTTATATATTCCTAACCACTATCACCGCCGGTTCCACCACCCATTTATAGATCTCCTTATAAACTGTTGAAGAAATTTCTCACTTTTATGCATATAACTATGCATAAATGTCTATTTTTACAAAAATATTGAGGGAATATCATTATAAATACATAAATATGTATTTTACATACTTTATATTTGGGCATTTTTTAAATAGCACATTTGGGTTGCTTCCTTCTTTTTAATGGCTCTATAGCATTAAAGATTTATTTACCCAGTACCGTATTCTTTCTTTATTTTCTTTTTTTTTAAATTTTTTCTTTTCTTTATTTTTGCTCTTCCAAACTGTGATAGGCAGTCTCAAAGATGTCCTCCAATGAGCCTTAACCCCTGGTATCCATGCCCTTGTGTATTCCCTTCCCTCATTGAATTGGATTGACCTGTATATCAAAAAGATGCCATGGTAATGACAATAGATGACTTCCAGGACTAGGTCATGGAAAGCATGATGGCTTCTGTCATCTTCTCTCTTGGGTCACTCACTCTGGTGGAAGCCAGCTAGCATATCATGGGGATCTTCCAACAGTTGTATTGGAAGGTAAGTGGCATGAGGCACTTAGGCCTCCTGCAACTTGTCAGCCCACAGTCAATTCAGAATCAGAGCATCCAGTCCCAGTCGGACCTTCAGATGATTGCAGCCCCTGCCAACAAGTTGACTACAGCCTCATGAGGCAGTCACTCAGTTCAACTGCTCTCTAATTCCTAAGACACAGAAACTGTTTGAGATAAAAATGTTTATTATTGTTTTAAGCTTTTACGTTTTGGGGTAATTTTTTATGCATCAGTAGATAACTAATAGACAAACAATGCCATAATAATCATCCACATCTGCTCATTTTTGTGAGCAGAAAGTCTATAAAACAAATTCCTAGAAGGAGAACTGAAAAGACTTGAAAAGAATGTCAATTTTAAATTTCATTTAATAATGTCCAATTTAACACTGTCCCACAGTGAATGAGTAGACTTCCCCACACCTACCCTCAACATTGCAGCTCACATTAGAATTTTGCCATTTTATAAGCTTAAAAAAAGATACTTTTTCAATTTAGATTTCTTAGTTATGCATGAGGTCGAGCATTTTTTCATATATTTATTGGCCATTAAAATTATATTTCTGTTATCTCCCAATTGATGTCTTTTACTCATCTTTATATTGGATTGTTCCTCTTTTTCCTATGAGTTAGAGCTCTTTCTATAATAAGAAAATTAATCCTTTTTTATATGTGTACATATTTTTCCCCATTTAAAAATTTTTATTGTAATATTGTTTATGAAATTTTTTTAGTATAGAGGATTTTTACTTTTTGTAGTAAAATGTATCTTATAAAAAATATTTTGGATTTTATAAAAAGCTTTCTCTACTACATCTAAAATCATTAAAAGAAAAACTTGTATATTATCATCTGGTTTATATCTTATATGCTTTTTCCTACCAGCAGTGATGACTGGAAAATTGGCTCTCAAAACAACAAAAATAACAAAAAGTTCTGATTGGTAGTATTTGCCAATTTCTGAAGTATAAATACTCCCATCATGTCCAATTTGAAGTTACCCATGTGACTTCACACACAGTTAATTAGGAAAAGATGTGCACAATTGGCTCTTGCCAGCTGGTATATGCCAGCTCTAGCACATCCCTGCACCAGAAATGTATTTTGACATAAGGGTTGAGAGAGATCCAGTTTCTTCTTTTTCTCTTTTTTCCCAAACAGCTGAAGTAGATGTTGAGGTACATATAGGACTATAACTTTCATTAAAATATCTAAGCTTTCATTCTAGCATAAATTAGTCAATTATATTCTTACTTACTATATTGTGTGTATAACACAAGCTTATACTTTAGCATAGGGTTTCACTGTTTAAAAATGTCTGAAACCATGGAGCTGAGTCTTCAGCAAGACATTGGGATGGCTGGGGCCGAGAAAGGCATGTCTCTAACTTATTTATCAACTTGCTAGAGTTCTCTTTAGGTCTTCAATTCTTCCACTCACCTCACCCCATTATACCTTAAGTACTAAATGCCTTCATCTTGTTTTTCTGTTTTTCCATTGTTCTAGTTTTCATTTTTTACCTACCATCAAAAACTCAACTCACAGTAAAAAGATCAGTTTGCAGGGAGTGGGGGAATGACTAGGTAGAGCACAAAGGATTGTTAGGGTAGTGAAACTTCTCTGTATGATACCGTAACAGTGGATACTTGTCATTGTCCAAACTTGTAGAATGCACAACACCAAGAGTGAACCCTAGTGTAAACTATGAACTTTGGGTGATTACGATGCATCAGTGTAGGTTTATCAAGTGTAACAAATGTGCCACTCTGGTGGAGGATGTTGATAATGAAAAGGCCATGCATTTGTGGGGTAAGGAATATATCAGGGATCTCTGTACCTTCCACTCAATTTTGCTGTCAATCTAAAATTGCTCTAAAAAATAAAGTCTATTAAAAATAACAAAAAACTCATCTGAGATCCTTTGTCATACTAAAGTGCAAAGGACTGATGAAAGATTCAAGTGCTGCCTCTCTTAAGGGCATTTGTCTTTTACCAGGGAAGGAAGCTACAAAGCTGATGGCTAAAGCTCTGGGTTAGGCAGCAGGTGGGTGTGAGAGTTTCCGGGACCTCACAGACTTCCCATGAATCATAAAGAGAGGAGGGGAGAAGAGATGAGAGGCAGGAGGCAAAACTGAAAGAGCATAGGATTTGATTTGAGGGCACAAGCCTTGGGTTCTGGTCATGGCTCCATCACTTCCTAGATGAGTGATCTTGAGAACAGCCTGAGACTCTTTTTTTTTTGAGACAGAGTCTCACTCTGTTGCCCGGGCTAGAATGCTGTGGCGTCAGCCTAGCTCACAGCAACCTCAAACTCCTGGGTTTAAGCCATCCTCCTGCCTCAGCCTCCCGAGTAGCTGGGACTACAGGCATGTGCCACCATCTCGCTCTTGCTCAGGCTGGTCTCCATCTCCTGAGCTCAAACGATCTGCCCGCCTCGGCCTCCCAGAGTGCTAGGATTACAGGCGTGAGCCACCGCGCCCGGCCCTGAGACTCATTTTTCTCACCTGCATAACAAGCTTAAGAATAGAGCATCCTATCTATGCTTTACTGAGGATAAATTGAGATAATATATGGAACACACTTCATTAATTGAAGTTATACAAAAGTTTGGTTATTAGTCACAAAGAAGGCAGATGTATTTTTGAAACATTCAGACTCTGGATTGACAATGGGGTCACTCTGCCTGGATCCCATCATTTTTACTCTCCTTTTCCAATAACCTGCTGTCTCAACTTTCTCATCCTAAAATGGGAATAATAAAATTTCTCTCTCCTGGTTATTTTAAGGAGTGAAATGGATATGCTTGTAAACTATTTAGAAAACTATCTGTCTCTTCTCCCTCCCACCCCAGTAAGTGCTCAACCAAAGTTATTGCTATTTCCTTCCAAAACCCATTAGTGTCTATATATGAAGTTAAGCTCAATCAAAAGTCATGCTGCACTGCCCCAGAAAATAAGGAAACTGACTTTCCCATTATTTTTCTTAGGGCAGGCATCACCTTCCGCTTCCCCTGGTTCACTGTTCTTATCACTTATTCCTCAACCCCTTTGGTGGGCATGAGGCATTTGCCCCCACCCGGCTATTAAAATTGCAGCTGTTTGAGAGGAAGTAAACTATAAAGGGTTCTTTGGACAGTTAAAAGTGAAGTCATGCATTTAGAAAGGGAGAGAATTTTAAAAATACACAGCAGCGATCAATTCTGTTTTAACCTGTGAGGTACAGTTGAGAGCATGGTGTGTAAGTGGAGACTAGAAAAACCCTGATTCTTTGTTGCTATTGTTATATTTTTGAAAAAGATGTTTCTTCTTCTTTTCTTCACATCTGTGTTTTCAGTTGCCACCTGTCTTCTTGGATGGAAATAACTGCTCTTCTGTGAATTTCTCTGGGAGTGGGGAGGTTCTGAACCTCGCGTGTGACTGCTCTCCTCAGTTCAGTAATGAGATCAGTCACCAAGTCACCTTTGGCTCTCTGGTGATGGCTGCCACCTCTTGTTTTCATGAGAAATGATAGAGCAAATGAGTCAGTCCCTCGGACTCTTCAAGAATGGCACGCGATTCTCAGGCTAACCTCAACAGTAGCTGTAGCTAAAGAGGTTTCAAAAAAAAAAAGCCCCCAGAAACCCTTCTTCCAGAAATACAGGCAAGCATCTGATACATCTAGCTTCCTTCTCTTTTTCTCCATTTGCCTCTTATTTGGCTTTCTGGATTTCATTTAACTTTTTAAAAAACACTGAAGTATGATTTTTAGTTTAAATAAAAAAGCAGTGATATAGTAACCTGTGATCTTCCCCTGTAAGGTAAGATTCTACATAACTACGTGTCAAGACAGGTATTGTGAATAGTAGAAGAGGGCAGGTATGTTTGCTCTTCTAATTGTCAGTCACCTTCTAGTCAACAAGTATAATCTTAGAAAGATCTTTTTGCTTATGCTGCACTGTTGATTTCCTTTTTAACCAGAGATAACCTTTGTTTCAGTGACTGTTTTCATAACCTGTGCCATGTTTTTTCCTATGTTGTTTTTCTGTTTTTTTAAACTAAAATGATTTTCTTTGTTTTAAATACTTGGAATCATATGTACAATAAAATTATTTCTAAGTCATAGGAGAAAAGCAAAATACAGGACAGAGCAATTCTAAATGAAAGCAAAATCTAAATTAATTTTTAAACCAACTTTGTAAATAATTACTTGTTTTTGAAGGAGGAGACAATTCATGTGACAGGAGTGGGCAGAATTTCAGTTCCTTTGAAATTTTATTATTGTTCCTATATGTTTATTTGTTAGAAAGAAAGCAAATCAATAGCATTTTGGAGTTATTTAGTCATGAATTGTATTTCATGAGCATTCTTCTGGTTTGCTAGAATTCAGTGTATAAGTCTGGATAAAGTGAAACTCTGAAGATGTGAGCAGTAGGATGGTGAATAAATGTGGTAGAAAAGGAAACTTTGATTTTGGAGAAACTGGTTTAGCACTATACACAGGGCAGAAAAAGTCAACTTTTGGCCAAAACATCCATCTTTTAAAAAAATAGAATTTTAATCAAGTGAACAGGTAAGACTTTAGTCTGCATGTTTATTTTTGTCTATTTCTACTAATTCTTTAAAATCACTCAGAACAAAGGAGTTGGATTAAGTAGCATTATGCTTATACATTTGAGTAAATCAACATACACAATAAAAATGTTATAAGAAACACCAAACTGGGCTAGATCTATGACTCATCCACTCAAATTCTGCCTGTTTTAGACCAATCCAGGGGTAATATGTTTGGTTCCCTGATGGTTTCCCTCCAGACAA
>VBSM01000272.1:71587362-71616805 GCA_008086735.1 Cheirogaleus medius
GTTACCTATCTTAAGCATCAAGAAAGTTCTTTTCATGCTTTGGTATTAAAGGATTTGATTTAATTAGTCTTAAAGCATAAGACAAGGAATGATGTACCTCCTCATTTGTTATACTCCCTACCCCAGTTGAACCTGTCTCACTTGGAAGTAGGAGGACTCTGGTCTAACTTGTAAACAATAAACTCAGAAGAAGACAAACTGTTTTGCAGAGTATTTATAGTAAGCATCATGGCCTGCCTGAAGGATAAATTTTAATTAATTATGACTACTCCTTAACACCAGGGATGTTACAAGATTGATAGGAGCAGATAAGAAAGAGAAGCATGATTTATTAGTAATGCTGGTGGAAGGTTAATTATAGGGGAATGAACTATTATTATGTGGTAATAACTTATAGCAATAGACCCTAACAAAGCTTTTATAGCATATATTAGTATCTATATTAATTTTTGAAAGGCCTGCAGGGAATAAAAGGAGGAAGGAAGCAGAAGCTAATTCCCTTGGCCAACAAAGAATTTGATGACAGAGAAACTGCCATATTTTATAATTTCCAGGAACTAGAAACGGTTTGATTAGCCACATCTGTTGTGAGTATGGGAGTGAGGAGATGAAGTACTTGGCCATATATTTGCTAATCCAGGTTAGAACTTGAAAAGAATTTGGCTTATTCTTTTGGGTAGAAATGCAATTAATAGAATAGATCCAACTGGAATTTTTATGGGAAGTGCAAAGCTTGAGTCTGGTTCCTTAGACCACTCGGCCATCCTGACTCACCACCTGGAACTTTTAAATGAAAAAATATACTGGATAGAGCAGGACACAGTAGAAGGTCTCTAGATTGAAATAGCTCTATGGTTAAGATCATATGGACCCTGATGGCTTTCTGAAACAATGTTGGGCATTTAAGAGAGGGCTCTAGAGTGGACTTCCTTCCAGCTTAAAATCTAAGAGTTTTGTCATGGGTTAAATATATTCACACTGTATCAAAAAAAAAATATATCAGTTTCCCATGTATTTAATTATAAAGACTAACAAATAGCAAACTTTTACAATTTTTCTTTTCGAACATCTTAATTGCTGGAAGAGGAGCATATTTAAGGAATCATTTTAGATTAGTGTTTTACTCATCATATCAGAAAGTCTGCATTGTTTTGAGTGTGCTTTGGGAGAAGAATTTTCTACCTTTGGTTTCTCCTCAGTTATGAAACACTTTCAACAGACTGGGAACATTAAGAGAGTTACTTCAGAAAGTATTTAAACTAGCAGGGACTGAGACGACTTCAAAATGTCTTTACTGGATTCAAGGGTATGTATTCTCCTGATGCTCACCCTGTGAGGCTACTTCAAGTTGGCAGCCCTTTCTAGAGATATGCAGAGAAGCCTGCATACTTTCTTTTTTCAGGGGCTGTAAATTGCTCTCTCTTCCTTTTTTTGGACATAGATAAAAGCTCCATTGTTACCAACCCCAGGATACTGCATTATCCCCTGTGGTTCCCTCTTAGAAAGCCCCTCTTGAATTATTATCATTTTGACAAGCCATCTGTTTCCTCCTGGGATCCTGGTACATCATTTAATAGCATGAAAGAACATAAGAAGCATATTCAGTGTGAAATAAGAGTTTTGTGCAATCTAACACACACACACACACACACACACACACACACAGAGATTCCACTAATGGATACCCCAATTTTTGATAGGCTTTGGACTCCAACCTGGTAGAACATGGAATGTGGAAAGTGGGCCAGGTAGAGTGAGAGACACCAAGGTCTCTGCTTGGTCTAAGGGATCCACTGTCTGGGTGGGAATGGCTTGGTCTGCTGTAGTTGGAAGTCTTACTTCCTTATTTCAAGTGTGATCCTTCAATACTGTAATACTTTTCCTTAAGAATCTACCACAAAATCGTCTACCATCATTGTTTGTCACCATCCTTTTGTGAGGGTTTTTTAAATTCTTAAAATTAACCTAAGGATAAAGCATCCATGCTTTACTCCCTTGTGAATTTAGAATCGAAGTCACAGGATTTTCAAGTTGGATGGATCATTTGAAGCCATGGAGTCCAACTTCCTCCTTTCTCATGTAAGAAACTGAAGTCGCTAGCCAGATGAGGAAGTCCCTCAACCAAAGATTCACAGCTAGAGGTTATTGTGGGTGCTAGATCCCATGCCAGATCCTACAGCCTTGTTTTCCCCAATGTAATCTCTCTGTCCAGAGACCTTGGGCTTGACACGTGGCACTTCTTAGATTAGAAACCTGAGGAGCAAAGGCCTCTGTGGAGGAGTTTTGCAGAATGCGATGGGAGATAAGAAAAATACAGTAAAGGGGAAATGTTTTGAACTCCTGCAGGAATTTTTTGAGGTAGGGTTTAAAGATTGTGGTTTCATTAGAAATACTACACCAATCTAGCCCCCTAAATTTCCTGCCATTTTTTTTTTAAATAAGAAGGATATTTTCAGCAAATAGTCAGGGGTAGAGGTCATGCATGAGACAGCCAGTCTAGGAAGGCAGTTCAATTTCTCCTCCAGGTTTGCTTTAGTCATGCTATATTAAAACTTGTGAGAATTTTCCCAGAAAAGAAACCTATATAACAGAATGTTAAAATTGAATTTTCAACCAGGCATCCAGATAAAATAAATGCAAAATTCCCAAGTTAGTTGCTAAATCACAATATGCAGATGGTACAAGCATAATATGTGGGAACATATTCCATAACTCTTAGATTTCTTCAGAGAATGAAGAGAGGGGTTTGTGAGATTTCCTTAGGAATGACTAGCAGCTGTGCTACTGGTCCAGACTTTTCCACTTGGGAAAGTTCTATTTCCTACATCAAGCCCAGCAAGCAGGTGCGTCAGTGGGACTACTTAGAGAGCTTAATGTGTGTATCCAGTAGGTCAAGGACACCATAGACAGGCTGATTCCCTCCTGGGAAATGTAGATGCAAAAATTGGCCCATTAGTACTTTGCTAGTCAAGCCAGGAACTCACTGCTGCATGGGGGCACCCATGGACCAAGGGTAGTGCATAGGCAGTGACAACTCATGCAGAGCCTTCCTGCTGGTGGACTAGGGGCTAAGAAGGGAGGGACATCCTGGGAGATTGGAATACCACTTAAGTCTCAAGAGCTGATGCTGGAGAGGTCCTTTATGATGGACTGTTCAAAGAACCCCTAAAATTGGCTCATATGCATAACCTTTCCCCTCTTCCATGCCCAAAGACCATGAAGTCACTCAGGAAAGTAAGAACTATAAATCCCCTTATCTCTTCTTCCTGCCCTTGTCTAGAGTTGTCAGATAAAAGACAAAGTTGCTCATTTAACTTTGAATTTCAGATGAACAATGACTATTTTTTATTATAAGTATATCCCAAGCAATCTTTGGGACATACTTACACTAAAAATGTGCTTTGCTATTAATCTGAAGTTCAGATTTAACTGGCATCTTGTGTTTCTATTGACTAAATCCGGCACCCTTACCCCCATTCCACCTTTCTCTGAGCAGCTGGTGAGTAGGTGAATAGTGAGAGGAAGGAAAGAACAGAAGTTGTTCTTTATTTGCTGAATTGACACTGTGTTTTGTGCTTCAAAGCTCTTCCCAAAGAGTAAGCAGAAAAGTCAATGGACCTGCTGAGTTCTTCAGGCAAGAGCTGGGGAAGACTGCCATACTAAATAAGTTTTAAAAGAATTGGATGAGACTAAAAAATGAAAATTATGTTTTGAGTACACCACAGATCTTTGTTAAATGATCCAGGTCTATCTATATAACTTTGTTTATTGAGCTTTTCCTCTCCAGGACCTTAACTAATTACTACTCTTGGAATTTGTGCCCTTCAGAACGTATTTTGGGAAATTTTCCTTTGTGGTATAACCAAGGGGCCATACTGGAGAATCTTGGCAAAATTTTGATAGGAAACTAGTGTATAATTTAGGTCCCTTAGGGTTTTTTATTTTTTATTTTTTTTGAGACAGAGTCTCACTCTGTTGCCCTGGCTAGAGTGCCTAGCTCACAGCAACCTCAAACTCCTGGGCTCAAGTGATCCTCCGCCTCAGCCTCCCAAGTAGCTAGGACTACAGGCATGCGCCACCATGCCCAGCTAATTTTTTCTATATATTTCTAGTTGTCCAATTAATTTCTTTCTATTTTTAGTAGAGACGGGGTCTCGGTCTTGCTCAGGCTGGTTTTAAACTCCTGAGCTTGAGTGATCCTCCCGCCTCGGCCTCCCAGAGTGCTAGGATTACAGGCGTGAGCCACTGGCTCGGCCCCTTAGGGTTTTAAGTAAAAGAAAATTCAACTCAAACAGGCTTAAGCAACAAAAGAAACTTTTAGGTTCAGATAATTGTAAGGCCCAGGTGTTGGGAGGACTTCAGGGTTGGTTGATCTAGAGGCTCAGCCATACCAGCAAGGACCCAATTTTTATGTTTCATTTTGTGTTGCTTAGTTTTTTTTGTCTTTCCTCTTTATAGTCCACCATGTAAATTTTATTCTAAGACTGGCTCCCTTGTTAATAAGGTGGTTTCAATTTCCAGCAAGCCATAGCAGGAGAGAACAATGTTACCCCGGCATTCCGAACAGCCAACAGCTTGATTGGTTGGTGATGTGTTAATCTTGTGGTGACTATGGCTGGGGTAGAATGTTTTGGGGACTTGAAGTCTATCAAGACTTTGCCATGGGGCTGAGAGTGTGTCCAAGTTTCACCAAAACACATGAGCTGTGTGAGAAATATCGGATAGATGATTGCCTGGACATGAGAGTGGGAAATCCTGAATTATTATTAGAAAAAAGGAAATGTGAGAATAGATACTAGATCCACCAACAAGTTTCCACTACAGCTAATAATTTAAATTTCTGTCATTGACTGCATGCAGAGGTGATGCAAAAAGCTATCATTAGTCTGCATAAGCATTAATAAATCCAAAAGAACATGACTGTCAGTGCAGCAGCCTAGCTCCCAAAGTTCTCTTGTTTGCAAGGTGTTAGATCCTCAGTTGTTTGATGGTGCAGGGTCCAAGAGCTCCTAGGGAAGCTGACAAGAGATTGTGATAGGGTGGCATATTCAGAGGAATCAGGGCAGTGGCAATTTAACAACTGGAATAGATATATATATAAATATTTTTAACAACTTTTATACTTGTACCCATGTGTACCAGCTGAATGATTTAAAACAAAAACACAATGAGATTTTGCTTCTGCATAGCTCTTCATTTCTCTTAGTTTCCTCATTTGAAAAACGAGTGGGTTGGATTAGATTATTTTAACAATTCCTCTGAGAGCAATGTTTGTGTTGTGTTCTATAACAATTTATGTAAGTGAGCCTTTTATTCTATCATACACTGTGATATATCTGCCTTAAATAGAATGTCGTAAACAGTTGTTACAAATTTTAAAATGCAGAGAACCAAATTTCCATTTGAAATTTAACACATTAAACTTAACCGAATTTAAGTCTAAATTTAACTGGATCATCACATTTAAATTTTCAAATACATTGTTTCTAAGATAGTGAGGGTTTTCTCGTTTCTCATTTTCTGTGTTTTGCATGTAACACAAGGGGAAAGAAACAAGCGTTCAACACCTTAAAAACCACTAATGCTGTTTTGACCCAGAGAGGCACAAAAAGAAAAATGGCTAAAGGAAAATTAGACTTAAGGTGGAGGCCATTCATGCACTTGAAAATAATTCAGTGGCTGAAGTCATCCACTGATGACAGCTGCTGTTGGCTGGGTTACCCAAGGGTGGAGGGAGAGGGAGGGGTAGCAGGCACAAGATCATCTCTAGAATCCCCTAGGTCAAATGCCCTCACAGGGTATGGGTTTCTCCAGAATGTCACTGGCTTGCTGTAACACTCTCTGAGAAGCCTACCCAAACTCTTAGATTTTTACCTGGCTAGTCATCTTAGATACAAAAACTACAGGGGAGGAACCTTTTTCTAAGTAAATGGAAAATAAGCAACATTGATAATGCTGTTTCCTACCTCTCACCGCTTTCTTTGTTATCCTCTACCCACCTTGCCCAAATCAGACTTGATTATCCCAGAGGGCAGTGTTGTAGGCACCAGAATTATAAGCAAGAAGCAAGAATATTATATCTTATTTTTTTCTACATAGAGATAAGCATAAAATGTTCATGCTATTTTGAATTTTTAGTCTATATGATGGAGCATTTCAAACATTTGCAGATCTATAATTGTAGATTTTTCTGCACTTTAAGTCATCAAAAATGTCAAAGCCAAGAAAAGCTTTTGACTTTTGAAGAGAGAATTTCTTGCCCATAGCTAGCATTTTCTCCTATCGTCAGAGCAAAACCATGACTCAGTAGATCCTTAAGTCCCTCTTTTCTCTTTATATATAATTTCTGATATAGTTATAGGTATATACACATCTGTGTTAATCAATTCAGCTGAAAAGCTTTACTTATATAAACTCCTAAGGAAAGACATAGAATCATAAGTATAGAGACAGATGATGATCTCATCTTTTTCAAAGTGTTTTCTGGGCTAGGTGTGGTGGCTCACGCCTGTAATCCTAGCACTATGGATTGCCAAGGCAGAAGGATTGCTTGAGATCAGGAGTTCCAGACCAGCCTAAGCAAGAGTGAGATCCCCGTCTCTAAAAAAAAAAAAAAAGAAAAAAAAGAAAAATTAGCGGGCGTAGTGGCACATGGCTACTCGGGAGGCTGAGGCAGCAGGATCGTTTGAGCCCAGGAGTTTGAGGTTGCAGTGAATTAGGCTGATGCCACTATACTCTATCCAGGGTGACAGAGCAAGACTCTGTCTCAAAAATATATTTAAAATAAAAAAATGGAGAAAGTATGGTGTAGACCCCATTGCTGAGGTGTTTGGTCATAGCTATCTAAAGTGTTGGCGGGAATGGAAGTGGGCAGGCATATTCCTATGTTAGGCAAAATATGAAGGCTATTGTAGGAGGTAATATAATAGGAGCCCAGGAGTTTAAGTTTGCAGTGAGTTATGATGATGCCACCACACTCTAGTTGGGGTGACAGAGCGAGACTGTCTCAAAAAAAAGTATTTTCTGTTATAGCACTAGAGATAAATAATAAATATATTCATATTTCTTTCAACAAAAGTAGTTCTGAGGTATAATTTATAAAATTTGCTGTCCAGAGGCTAAAATAAATTTAATAATCACAGATGAGTTACCCTGGTTCTTATGGTTCTGTATATTTGGCTATGTGTATATTATGCCTAATGTATAAAGTTATGTGTAATTTATACATACTCCCCCCAACGACTTGATAAACTTTGTCTCCACAATTAAATTATTTTTAAATTAAAATTTGGTTTTGAATATATATGTGTGTGTTTGTGCATATAGGGCCAATAAAGAGTATAAAAACAACACAAGCATTGCATGACCTACATAATTTAGCTTACTTATTCAGCTCTCAGTAACCCCAAGGAAAATGATTTTATCCTCATTTTACAGGTGAGAAAACTGAGGAAGAAAAATGTCAATAATTTGTCTAAGGTTTCATAGACTTTATTAGTGGTAGGCTGTTATGGTTTTAAACTAAAATTTTTCTGATTCTAAAGCCTTTATGTTTTTCACTATGTCATACTATGGTTTTTAACTCTTTTTTTTTTTGAGACCTAGTCTCGCTATTTTGCTCAGGCTGGCCTCAAACTTCTAGGCTCAAGCAATCCTCTTGCCTCAGTCTCTTGAATAGCTGGGACTACAGATGTATGCCACTATGCCCAGCTCATTATTTTTAAGACATTCCTCATTTTAATTTTCCAGAGAAGTGAGAGAAAAAGTTTGAAAATAGTGGAAAAGTCAAATAGATAAACAGTGATAATAGCTATGATATTAGTTATCATAATAGTATTAAGAATTATTACCTACTCAGCCTAAGGAGTCATTAACATTTTTATAGTCAGTTAATCAAGAGACTTATTAGAGGCACATTTTTACTGTTCTCTACTCTGCTTAAGATATGACTTTGGCAGCATGAAAATGCACAAAACACTTGTTATTCCATTGTATAGCATGCTACATCTTTGACATGTTTGAAAGCATTTTTCAAAAGGGTAGTTGAACCTTCACAAAATTTATATTTTCTTAGAAAAAAAAATTTTTTTCTTTGTACGTTAGCTCAGGTTTGCAGAAAAGCAGATCCCAAAAGGAGATTAGGCAAGAGATTTATTGGAAGAGGGAGCTAAGGAAAATGGGGAGAGACCTTCAGACTAAGATGAAGGTCTGACCCCTATGAGAAAAGAGAGGAAAGGGAAGAGGACTGGGTAGGTTTTTTCACAGGTTGGTTTGTGAATTAAATTAAGTGAGATAACATATGTGAATCACTTAACAGTTCTTTGGTGCTAAATAAATACTCCATAAACATAGGTTTATTCTTAATTTCCATTTTTTGAATTATTGCATGAGAATTGTAGAACTCACTACAAGTCATCTGCCCTATGCATTTTTCTTGGTAACAAAGCTATATTGTTATAGTGGAAAAAGTGATGTCAGGCCAGTGGTTCTTTTTTCTTGATTGCTTAATGAGCAATCTTATCCTAGAACCTAGAAAACTTTCTAGGTAAATGCAAGCGAAAGAGAAATCATTCAATGTCAATGTTCTTTCTCGTATGACTGCCCAAATAAAAAATTCATTACTTTTGTTTTTGAAACTTTTTACTTTGAAATGTTTGTACTGTTTTAGAAACATCATGCTCTTTACAAATATTTTTAGAGTAGAGCATTTGAAATAAACAGTAAAACTCATAGTAAACCATGATTCCTCCAACCAATTCTAATTCATATTTCATTGAAAAGTTGAAATATTTAAAAATAAAATAAAAACTGTGTCTATGTGCACAGATTAGACTGACCTTTAATTTAATAGGCAAGTCAATTTAATAAAAGTAAATTGGAACCTTTGAATCAAACAATGATTTGCTATGTTTGATATGAGAAAATATTATATGATTGAGCTTTAATTTTATATGACTTATCCTGAACTTATATGATCTCAAACTCATGGATGTTAAATTTAAAATTGAACATGACATTTAAAAAAATTCCTATTTTGACTTTGGAGGAAGAGGCAAAACTTGTACTGAAATATTATTTGTTTTATGTGACATTTATTTCAGCATCCTTCATTTTAAAGTTTAAAAAAGAGGTATATGTTCATTCTAGAAAATGTAAAATATTCAGAAAAATATAAAGAAAAACAAATGAAGGTTAAACACAAATTTGTTCTTGGTTCTAAAACAGCCATTGTTAACATTTTAATAAATTCTCTAAGTAAAGTAAGCTGAGGCAATTATTTCTTAATGTCAAAAATAAATAATAGGTTTAATACTCTAATATAGTGCTCTCTTATTAAAAATTATGTTTACTTATTCTCCTTGGTTGTGCATCAGTGATTATTAATTTATTTTACTTCGTTACTTCCTTAACTCCTTCTCTTCAAATTGCTGCATAGAAAATATTGTTTCTTATTTAAACAATAGGTTTTATGTTTGAGGCAGTTTACAATGTTCCTACTTAAAGAAACCCTTGTTTCTTTAAACTACATTTGGAAGTTGCCGTTAAAATCAGGAAATCATTTATACAAATGTTCCTTCCAAAAAATATAAATGAAATTTCTGAAAGAACACAACTGTCTACTGAATTTCTTCTGAACATGGCCCAGTGCAGCTCCTTTTTTAACAAATAGCATCTCAGGAGAAATATGGTAAAATTTTAAACTCCTGATGCCAGTTTAGGTTGCATATTCCATAGACACAAAGTCTGGAGTGTGAGACTTGGAATTAGATTTACTTTTTCTTTTTGCCATAGGTATCTAAGAAATCTGTGACCAGAAAAATTTTGAGAGATTGAGAAAATGAGACTATAAAACCTAGTACATATCTACTCTTTAAAAAATGTTTTCCAGTGAAGGTTGATGTGATAGGTGTCATAGCAAGGTGCTATACTGTGGATTTGGGTGTTAGCATGAGTAAAATAGCTAACTGTCGACTTTCTGCATGCTACATACTTTTGAATTGACTAAAGACTTACAGTGGGGATCAGAAGGGGTAGAAGATGCCATTTGCGATAATCATAAGAGATCATGTAACCGAGAAACATGTTATAAAAACATTTTTTTAAAAAGTTATATTTTCAATAAAATGGACTTCCTCCTCCCTCAAGCATCTTTTTTATATTAGTATGAATAGGCAAAGGGTTTGGTTATTTGAGATATTTGCATTAAAAAATAGTTTAAGCTTGAAAAATTATTATAATTAGGCAAAGGGAGAGAAAGAGAGAGAGAAATCTAGGAATCAGAAAAAAAATATGGTGACATGGATAGAACATGAGCTTTGTTATCACATGAACCCAAGCTTTATTTAAATCAGGGGTTAATTTTGGTTCAGTCTAGTAATAATTATGTGAAATATAATTTCTTTGGTTCCTATTTTCTTCATTCATAAAATGGGGTGTTTTTCAATACTCATTTATGAAGCTCTTAGTATGTACCAGATACTATGCCAAATTCCTTACATTCTCATCTTAATTAATTGGAGGTCCCACCATCTTCAGAGGCAAGTATAATTGTCCCCAATTATAGAGAGAAACTAAGCTCAGGAAAGTTAGAAACTTGCTCATCTTCCCTAGCTAATAAATGGCAAATTCAGGTCTGTTAGTGTTCTTTAACCACAGTGTTATCCTATCCTCCCAGTGGTAGTAGCTATATCATAACAAATATTACAAATTAATTATTTTAATGTTTTATGCCATGATAGTTGAGTTAGCGCTGCTCTTTTTAGGAAGTGCCAGCAAGAGAATATTAGCTGGTATAATGTTTTCACAGCTGTCTTAGTTGGTTTGCTGCTATAACAAAATACCACAGACTGGGTAATTTGTAAAGAAAAGTTTATTTGGCTTATGGTTCTGGAGACTCGGAAGTCCAAGAGCATGGCACTGGTAAGGGGCATCCCACGGTGGAAGAATGGAAAGCGGAATGGCAAGAGAGAACAAGGAGGCCAAACTCCCTTGATAACTAACCCATTCTCACTATGATGGCATTCATCCATTGCTAAAATGGAGCCCACATGACCCCATCACCTCCCAAAGATCTCACCTCTCAATACTGTCACAGTGGCAATTATCTATCTTTTTTTAATTTCAAAAAATGTAGGGAGAACAAGTATTTTTTTATTACATGGCTGCATTGCATCATGCTGAAGTCAGGGCTTTCAGTATACCCATCACCAGAATAGTGCACATTGTAGTTGACAGGTAGATTTTTATCCCTCATACTCCCTCCCATCTCCCCCCTTTTTAGTTTCCAACGTCCACTACAGCTCTTTATAACCATATATGTCCTTTGTTTAGCTCCCATTTATAAGTGAAAACATGTGACATGTATTTTTCCATTCCCGAGATATTTCACTTAGGATAATGGTCTCCAGTTCCATCCAAGTTGCTGCAAAAGAAATTATTCCATTCCTTCTTATGGCTGAGTAGTACTCCATGGGGTGTGTGTGTGTGTGTGTGTTAGGTTGGTTCCATATCTTTGCAATTGTGAATTGTGCTGCAATAAATATTCAGGTGTAGGTGTTTTTTGATATAATGGTTTCTTTTCCTTTGGGTAGATACCCAGTAGTGGGATTGCTGGATCAAATGGTAGGTCTATTTTTAGTTCTTTGAGGAATCTCCATATTGCTTTCCACAGTAGTTGTACTAGTTTACATTCCCACCAATAGTGTATAAGCATTCCCTTTTCACTGCAACTGCACCCACATCTATTGTTTTTGACTTTTTAATAATGGTGATTCTCCTCCCTCCCATTCATCAGTCAAAATAATGGCAATTCTGACAGGGGTAAGGTGATATGTCATTGTGGTTTTAATTTGCATTTCCCTAATAATTAGTGATGTTGAGCATTTTTTCCTATGTTTGTTGGCCATTTGTCTATCTTCTTTTGAGAAGAATCTGTTCATGTCTTTTGGCAATTAAACTTGAACATGAGTTTTTACAATTTTGTTTTAATAGATTTAGGAGGTAATGGTTTTTTGTTACATGGATGAATTGTACAGTGGTGCACTCTGGGCTTTTAGTGTACATATCCCCCGAATAGGGTACTTTGTACCCAATAGGTAATTTTTCATCCCTTGCACCCTTTCACACCCCCACCCCCCGAGTTGCCAGTGTTCATTATATCACTTTAACATGAATTTTGGTGGGGATATTCAAACCACAGCAATGGCCTTTATGGAGTTTATCTTCCAATAAATTATTTGGCTCTATAATACTCTTATTCCTTCTCAAAACTGCATAGTCATATAAGTTACTTATTATCTAATATGGAATATAAACTTGGAATTTCTGGATCAATTTTTAATACCCTGGCTATAGCTGGAGAAATTCTTGACTATCACACAGTGATTAGGAATTACTATTTTTGGTTACAAGCCATATTGGCTTTATGTTCAGAAAGGACTTCATTTAAATAGGAAATCAATGTCACACCTTGAAAAGACTGAATGGAAATCAAGTAAAAATTAGTGTTTCATTTATTTCTCTAATCAGAATACAACTAGAATGATCTAAAAAGTTAAAGAAGAGTGGCAAGATTGTTCCTAATGAGCTTGTGACTGAAATAGACTCTCTGTTCCTCACAGTTACAACATATTAGATGCAAAAGAAGTTTAAGCAAATAAATAGAAATATATAGTTTAATATTTAACATTTGTAAACATTTTTTATTTTAATTTTAGCCAATGGGGAGATGTTTCTAGCATGTTCAGTTTTTTAAAGGGTGTTAGAGTTTTTAATTTATTTTTTTATTTTTAATTATTATGAGTACAAATAGTTGTATATGTTCATAGGGTACATATGATGTTTTGATATAGACATACAATGTGTATTAATCAATCAGAGTAATTGGGGATCCATCACTTCAAGCACTTATCATTTCTTTATGTTAGGAACATTCCAATTCCACTCCTTTAGTTATTTTAAAATATAACTTAACTTATTGTTGATTATAGTCACTTTGTTGTGCTAACAAATACTGTTCATTCTATCTAACTAACTATATTTTTGTACCTATTCACCATCCCCACTTTATCCCCCCCATCCGATACCCTTCCCGGCCTCTGGTAACCATCATTCTATTCTCTGTCTCCATGAGATCAGTTGTTTTAATATTTAGCTCCCACATACGAGTGTGAACATAGAATGTTCAGCTTAGTTCAACAATCATGAGTGCCTGATATAGAAGAAACAGGATATAGATTTCCAAAAATGAAGACATGGCTTCCCCTGTTCCCCAGGGTGGAGGGAGCTCTCTTCCTACTTGGTAGACAGACATGGCACTAGATTATTTCAATAATAATGTGCTAAGAGAGGGCATGAGGAAAGAAGGGCTGTGCCTGCACACTTGAATGTTCATCACTCTTTTCAAATTTTAAATGCATAGCAGTCCTCAAACTGTTGCTTTTAAGGAATCAGGTACTTGTAAAGGTACCCGAGGGCCTTCCTAGAAAGAAAAGATTGTTAGGGAAAGCCTTAAAGTCAATGTAGAGATTATACTCACAGAGAAGAAACACAGTAAAATGAATAACTGCAGGATCTATAATTCAGAATTGATGATTTACAATAAATTTAGTTTAGCTATTCTTTTTACCTTGTATGTGTCATTAAGAAAACTGAACTAAATTTTACCTTTTTTTTTTTTACTACAAAATTAATGCATATTCTTTTTGGAAAATGCTGGCAATAATAAAAATAAAAATCACCCATAACTTCACTACCTAGTAATGAACAGAGTTAAAATTAGTGTTTTAATATTTTTGCATTTTTATGTAAATAAAATAATCACAAACATATGATCATGTCATAGATATTTCTTTGTAGTCTGCTTTTTTCACTTAATTTCATTTAATTTATTATGAAGTTTTTTCCATTTCAGTATACAGTACAGTATTTTTTAAGGCTATATAGTATTTCATTGTAAGGATGTACTTAATTTATTCAGTCAATTCTGAAAATTTAGGTTGCTTTAACTTTTCTGCTTTTATGAATAATTCTGTAACAAAAAGGCATTGCATATATCTTTGCATATGGTCATTATTATTTTCTGGAGTAAAATCCTAGAAGTAGACTTGCTTTTGATATAGAGTTCTCAATTTCCTCTGAAAAGCTTAGTAAAATTATATTCAATAAGCCTGTTTTTTATACCTGCAGCCCCAATCCTGGTCAACTTTAGTATTTAAAACTTTGCCAGTTTATAGGTAAAAATTATATTTTGTTATTTTTGAGTATTTATCATGCTAAATATTTTCATAAGTTTATTGGTAATATTTTTTGAATTGTAGAAATGAAGGCTGGGTGTGGTGGCTCATGCCTATAATCTCAGCATTTTGAGTTAGGTCAAGGCAGGAGAATTGGATCATTTTAGGCCAGATGTTTGAGACTAGCCTGGGCAACACAGAAAGATCATATCTCTACAAAAAATAGCCAAGTGTGTGTCTGTAGTCCCAGTTACTTGGGAAGCTGAGGTGGGAGGATCGCTTGAGCCCAGGAATTTGAGGTTACAGTGAGATATAATGGTGTCGCTACTCCAGTCTGGGCAACAGAGTGAGAGCCTGTCTCTAAATAAAAAAAAAAAAAAAAAAGAAGGAAAAAAAAATATTGTTATTTGAAATCTTAAGGACTGTATAAGTTATGCAATTCTGCATTGACTTTTTTCAATTCATTACTAATTTTCTAATATTTACACTATTTTTATTAATATTCAAGAGTAAGTTGGCATTGTATAAATATCTTTTTCATTAGAAATAAAGTAGTTGTTTCCATCTACCTTCAAATCCTCTGAATCTGTATTTTCGCTTTAGACATGAAACCACAGTCGAAGTTTCGTTTCTCATTTACCACTTCTCCACTTGAGTTGTCAGTTTTGCTTTTGCTCTAAAATGAGGGTAAATGAGAGGGCATCTCATTAAATCACTGTTCCTGCAGAGTTATCTACTTTCCTTTGCATATCTTTTTTAATTTGTCCTTTGAAAATAAATTTAAACCTAATACTGTTCAAGATGTGTTCTTGTGTTTAAAAGAATCTCTTGAGTCCAAGAATCTTTAAGGACAATGAAAACATGTTCATTTGGGGATGTTAATGTGGATACTTCATTAAGGAAATATAACAATGTTTAGGAAATAACCATATCAAAACGGCAGTTACATGAAGTGACTTGTATATACACTAAGTGTTGGAAAAGACCAAAGAAAGTTATTTAACTTGTAATTTTTTTTTAACTTATCAAGCTCTTCTTGGGTGTCAATACTTCATTCTTTGATTCAAAAAATAAGTAACTATGTGAATTATAAACTCCATAAAAAAACAAATTTTATTTCTACCTCTTTAAATCCTACAGAGTCTAATAAAATGATATACATACATAACTATATATATTTACATCTATTAGTTGATTGTGGAACAGGCTATTCAAACTTTTAATAGGAAACTTTAATTCATTTATATGTTTTTTATAATTGTTGATGTATTTATACTTATATTTGCCATTTTATTTTGTGTTTTCTCTTTACTATGTCTTTTTCTTTTCCTTATTGTCTCTTTTTTTGCATTTTTTATCAGGTGAATATAAAATAGCCATATTAAACTCAAGTACTTTAGTCTGATTATTAGCAACAAAATTCAATAGATGCTTATCAGCTGCGATTGTACACAGTTGGCGTATTTATGTGTATGTGTGTATAAGAAAATGAAAGAGGTTTTCTGAGTGTGGGACTGCACTATGTCTGCTTTAGAATCCACCAGTTACAATAAGGAGATATAATAAATTTTTATGGCTGTCATAATGCATTGTGTACAATACACTTTACATTTAGAATTTGATGTTTGAGATTCTGTTTTCAAGGAACTCTGCAGGTTTATGGCATAAAAAGCATACATATAAACCACCGACCTATGATGGGATGAGAAATGAATGAGTCACTTAACTAGTGAGTCAAGCCAAACACTAATGATTGGCATCTCGTTTCAGCTTTATTTTCTATATAAGTAGCTCTGAAAACATTACACTTTCCTAAATTTGTGTGGGGCAGATTATATGCTATGCTGGAGTTGGCAAATTTAGAGATTTGTGAAGCTTTTATAATGGGCAGGTGTTAAATACAAAGTGTCTACACTCGGTAAGGAAAAGAGCTGGGTTGCTTGCTGAAGACTTTACCACAGAAGTTTTTTAAGAAATTAAAAATAGAGTCTCTAGTTGTACATAATTTTTAATGCATAAAAATTTGTTTGATCTACAAACATCACAAGAATATTTTATATCTTCTGCTTTGTATGTAATTGAGAGCAAATGGGATTGCATTTATAGAATACATATCATAAATATACCAGCAAGGAGAGCAAAGAGAACTTTTTATATTTCATTTTGAATTAATAGGAACATGGAAATGAAATTTTTCTAATCAGAATTCATAAGACCAGGCAAATAAAAATGTTAATTTTCCTATAAATGCTGACATACAGGAGATACTCACAGAAAATGCCTCATTCTCATTAACACAGGAGTGAGAGAAAACTAGTTAATTACTATATTTCTTTAATTAGCAAATAAGAAAATCACTGAATAATGCCAGACTGATGAAGTCCTTTACTAGGTTTGCAGAGAATTATAAAATAATACGAACATTATATCATAAATCCTTTAGATGGATTGCTTGCGTTTGGATCTTAGAAACTTGGTACTCATGTACATAAACAAAGAATTTTTTAGTTTCCTAATGTCTTCCAAGTAACAGAACACTTCCTCCCACTTTTAGATTAATAAATGGACATTTTATGTGAGTTAATATTTCACTGAGATTTAACCCATCAGAAGAACCTTTATTAATAGTTTCGTACTTTGGATATTTAAAGTAGGCTTTTTGTTTGCTTGTTTTGAGTTTTGTTTTTATTGCTGTGCGTTTATCTTATCTTAAATTTCCACTTATCAAATACATTTAGGAAATATAGTTTTATTAAGGAAACGACGAAGAGAACAAAAACTGATGAGTGCAACTCATCCTAGGGTGAATTTTTATTAATACATCTACAATGTATTAATAAAATCAGGTAACCAGTACAATTGTTTTTTTCCTGTACACTACATTAAAGTCTAGTTACAATTGTTTTTTCCTGAAATTGATAAAAATAAAGAATGTTGGCTCACAGAAAATAACTTTAAATAAGGCCAGGTATTTACAAGGGTAAATCCAATCCACACCAATCTCTGTGGAAAGCAAAAGGGAACTTGCAGTAGCCACTAACCATGTGCAAATATTTTGGCAGTTAGAATGACCCTCTTGTTTTTTCTCCTGATGATATCTCTCTCTCTAATGTGGCTAGAGCCATTCTCTTGGTAGCAGGTTACACCAGTGGTCTGGTTTTAAAAATAAATTTGCACTTGCTCCCCACCCACCTCGAGTCAGAGCTTCAATATATGTGACCTTAACATTTGTACCCCTATAATATGCTGAAATAAAAATAAATTTGCAATTCTTTCAGCATTGCTTGACTTTTGTGAATGAGCTCTATAGGAAAACCAAGCCTTACTGTTCTCCGTGTCACACACAGTTGACAAGTCATTTCTCACTTCTGAGATCACTGGGAAGGATACAGAGTGATTTGAGGAGTCAAGTTGAATCATAGAGGAAGATTTCTTCCACTCACCTTACCATCATACTGTGCTTTTCTGCATCTATTTAAAATTTAACTTGTAACCCCTAGTAATAGTCTATTCTCAGTCACGCACATAGCTTCCCTTTAAGACCATCATTATAACTTACATTCACCACAGAAGTCATTTTGCCTTACTAGAGTGGACAGAGTAAAGGACTCCTGGGAATATCAGGTTAGTTTTAATCTTTCAATATGGCCCAAATGGAGTAAATGTGTGTTTGCAACTATGTGTACTGTGAATATATTTGTTTTAAAATTAAATATAAGCTATCAGACAACAGTTTATCTGGCGTTAAATGGAGAGCTTTTCTAGGGTAAATTCAAGAAAAATTACTTGAGAAATGCTTGGGAGATGACCATTTATATTTGTCAGTAAAGTCCTGACAGGAGCTTTGGACTGCATCAGCAAATGACAACAAATAATGTTAATCTGTAGTGATTTCCTCATACATTTACTCTGGATTATTACATTTTATTTTATTTTTCTAACTTTGGATGCAAGTCCTGCAAGTCATGATTATGTTGACTTCATGGGTGTCAGGTTAATTTTCTGGAAACACTTTGCAATATGTGTTGATTTGTTCTTTAATGACATTAAATTACCACAAACTAGCCCTCAGGGTAATTTAATTGAGATAATAAAAATCTTGAAAAGTTATAAATATATGTCTATGTTTTTACATGTAGTTGTGTCTACATATGTATATAAGTATTTCCATATTAAAAATGGGGAAATATGATTTTAAAAATATGCAAAATGGCACAAAACTAATTTATAAAAAACTTTTTAATGCTATTACAATGTAAATTACATTTCATATCAGAGGAATCCTTATACAGCAAAATAACATATCAACTTAATCAAGCTTTGAAGTTTTTCTATCAGAGTTATACTATCTGTAAAATTGTGCCTATGTTTCCTTCCACAATTGGTACATTATGAATATAAAGCATACTAAGATTTTCTTAAGGCATACAATTACAATGATCATATCTAAAGTATTAAAAAGTCCAACAATATATTTTTTTTATTTGGCCTTATTTTAAATATTCCCAGCAAAAACTAAAAGGATGAACTAGGTGTAAGAAGTATCCTTAATATTTTAAATGACAGCGACTATTATTTGATATGCTAGTTTGGTAATTTTTAAGCAGCATTCAATAATTAACAATGTAGTAACTTTTTACCCAATATTTAAAAAAATATTTTATTTATTTAGTCTTATAATATCTTTGAGAATTCTATCTATAGACATAGATATTACCAAGTACATTTAGGTATGAAAGATTATAAAATGACATTCTCAATGTCCCAACATTAAGGATGAAGTTAAAACTAATAACCCAGATTTTCTCATTTCCCAACAAATACCTTAGCTGACTGATTCAGCTATATTTTAAAGGCAGTATTTCTCAAAGGCAATAACTTTCATGATTAGAAATAGTGCTCTTGTCAATTTGTTTTTAAGAAAAGCATACCCTCCACCTTCTGTATTTTGTTTTTGTTTAACCTTTGGAGATATAGTCAATTCTTTGAGTGCAGTTTTCAAGTTTTCCAAGAAGATTTATTTGTTATAATTTACAAAGTCTTTTTTTCTATAACCATGATAACTTATTAAAAGATTAGTAGACTATTAATACTAATTAATAGTAATGTATTGTTAGAAATTAATACCTATAGTATAGAATGCTATGTAAAGAAATTATATTTTATTTAATAAAAGTTTAAGAGAAATTAACAAATTAATCAATTATAAAACCAAAAACTGTGTTTTCAACTTCTAAAAAGGTGATAATATGAGAAGATGTCCAATATTTGAGATTTCTCTTAATGTGAAAGATACATGGGATGATATTAAATTACCTAGTCTCTGAAAAGATTCTAAGTTTTTTCTGATTTTCAAGCCTAATATTTAGAAGTAAAATGATATTTCATTTCGGTCAACAGCAGGAATAAAAAACATAATCCACTTTCTCTTGAATCAAAAGATGTTTACAATACAGCATGTTTGCTGCTGCAAAGCCTTTTGTGGTTGCCACTATTCGCATGTTTTTCACTTCAAAGTCTTTGAAAGAAATATAGGTACAAATTGACTCAATAAATATTTATTAGGTGTAGGAATTCAGGAAAGTTTCTGAATTTGGAAAAATATATATAAAATACTAGTAACATCTTTGTTATAGATTTTTCACTTTGGCTTAATACAGAGACTCCTGTCTCCCTGTATTAGTAGATCTCATATTGAAATGATATACACCATGCAAAAGATGCTATAGGGAATGTGAAACACTAGCATTTTAATTAAAATACAAAAGATAATCTGTATCGAGGTGGAGCTAAGCATTTGCTGAGCTCCAATTATATTAGTAGCAACATTTTTATTTGATAACTAGATAACTGGGTAATTAAAAACATGTAATTAAAGCCAAGCTAAATTCTAATTTAGAAAGGCAATGAAAACAAAAGAGCATAGTAAAACTCTATTAAAAAGCAGTTACTATACCATTATAATGAGATACATTTCTACCAATATATCTTATAAGGCAGAGGTCAAGCCTTGCCCTATGCTTATGTGTTAAAATGCTAGAAGGTCAAGTGATAAAGTCAGTCCCAAATCATAAACACAACATACAATGATTTGATCTGCATGAGCTTTTAGCCAGTCCAAAGCCATTGTGAGTAGACATAGGATGACAATGTTGGAAGATGAAGAATTACTATACAAAGCTATAAAAATTGAGGCCAGAATGTAGCTTAGTTTAGTAACTCAGGAACAATAATGAAAGAATGCAGATATATTATATTTTTCTTAGCTAAATTGTCACTATATTTCTTACCAGATGAAAGTGGGCAGAATTTTTTAAATACACTCTACTTTGGAGCCCAAAAGGAAAGATGAAGTTACCATGATTCTTGAGAGAGGAAAGGTCTGAATGTGCATTAACAATCATGAAGAAAGGAAGTGGTTCAAGCAGAAGCCTTTGTCTAAGAGTTCAAGGACAGATGGGAATTGTATTTTGCCTGCTAGTCTTCATTGGCAATGGTCAAATAAGGCTGCTCAGCTGTTTTTCAGCACACGGCCTAATTATATCCACAACACAGGAACATTTCGGCCGTCTCTTTAAAGATTAATCTTCCCTGTATTTATGTAGCAATATGAATTCTATCATTAATACTTTTCTTCTTTCTTTGTGGCTGACAAAATTTAACTCCCTAACCCACCAACACAGCTTGAAATGTCACAGTTCATTTTAGAGTGACACAGACCTCTTTCTCCTCCTGGCAAAATCCTCTGCATGAATGAAGTTGGAGAGAGCCTTAGTGAGGTGACTATCTGATGTCTCGATGCTGCTCCCAAAGTCATAGTTCTTCAGGCAAGGGCACAAGCAGTGCACTATGGCCCGGCGGATGTAGCTGTCAAAGACATAGTAAATGAAAGGGTTGACACAGCTGTTGGCAAATGCCAAGGGCCCACTCACCTCCATGCCCAGCTGAAGAATGGCTGGGGACAAATAGAGCTCTTGCTGCAACCCAGAGACAATGGCCAGGAGCTTGAAAGTATTAAAGGGCAGCCAGGAGATGACAAAGGCTGCCACAACAGTAAAGATGATCTTTATGGATTTCTTCAGCTTTTTGTTATGCTTTCCAGACTGCTGGTAATGGGCACACAGCTTCCTTGTGATGCAACAGTAGCAGGTCACAATGCTCAGCAAAGGGACAAAAAAGGTGAAAATTAAGGCCACCAGGGCACAAGTCAATTTAATTGAAGTTGCTTTCTTCTCTGCACAGTATGGTTTATCGTCGATCAGTGTGAGCTCCCTGGACAGGAGGGTGGGCAGCCCCAGGAGGCCGGAGATACACCAGATGCTGGCACAGATTCCATATGCACAGTCTCTCCTTCTGAATTTCCTGGATATGGCTGGGCACACGATGGCCAGGTAGCGGTCCACACTCATGCAAGTGAGCAAGAAGACACTGCTGTGCATGTTCACTGAGATTATGTAGGAGCTGCCTTTGCACAGGAAAGAGCCCGTCCTCCACAGCCCTAAAGATGCTTCTTTATCCACCCAGAGGGGCAACGTGACAAGGAAAATGAAGTCGGAGGCAGCCAAGTTGATGATAAAGATGTCGATCAGTCTTCGGCTGCCCTGTTTGAAATGCAGGGCACCCATGAGGACGAGGTTCCCCAGCACTCCAGTCAGGAATACGACTGTGTAAAAGATGGGAAGGAAGACAGAGGTATAACGAACATGGGAGTGGGTCTCCCTGACGTCAGGGTTTGGGCTTGTAGCATAGTAATAATCCAAATAATCCGAGGTTGCTTCTGAGTCCATCACTAAAGATCAGATGCCAAATCAGGTAAGTCTCCTTACCTATGAAGTTTTTGTATAAATTTTAGAAATCTTCAAGGGAGCTTCTTTTATGCAGTGCTCTTCTCTTTCTCTTTCTCTCTCTCTCTTCTTCTCCCTTTAAAGATTTTGGACAAGCATGAAAACAGAGATTAAAAAATGCAGTTTCTACCAATCCTCAGAAAGGGCCCACAAGGAACACCACCCTGATTAGTGCTGGTTGGTTGTGGTTGTGGTTTTCTTTTTCTGCATTTGCCCATGAAACTGAGGTGCTTTTTGACTTCTTTCTTCAAGATGTTTGATTTGGTTATTTAAATCCAGAAATTAAGACATGAATTAACTTATTTTTCTCACCTCCTTTAAAGACCCCATCTGCTTTTCTGACACTGAGATTTCATTTGATCAATCCTTCTGTTTCATATATAGCATACTGTTTTACTTTTAAAATTGTAAGGTGATAATGATGATGAAGATACTCTTTTTATTTACTTCATTGGTGAAATATGAAGAAAATTAGTCTTTCATTGTGTAAAGAGTGAATTGACACTTTCCCAAGTCATAACAGTCTACAACTAGGGCAAACAGCATGATTCCAATTAGGGCCAGAGATCCTTGTCATTTATTTGGCTCTTTCATTTCATATCTAATTGACTCTGTCTCATTCAGTAAGTTTTTATTAATAAAAATTCCCCAAAGGTTGGGACCACATCTTGTGCTTTTATTATTGTTGTTGTTTTAAATTTTCTACTACAATTAGCATAGCATTTTGCACATAGTTGATGCCTTGGAAATGTTAGTTTATTAGATTTGTTCAGAAAATTCTTGTTTTTGTTATCCAGTATAATGAGCTGAAATGAATTCATTAGGCTCTAACTGCAGGCATTGTTGTTATGTAGCTTACAAATACAGATTTGAAAAATCACAAACTCTGTTATTTTTACCCTCTTGCCTGCTATAGTAATTCAACCCATGAAGCTTCCTTTGGTTCGAGTTAACATCCTTGATTAGGAGATTTTCTCTCTAAGCCTCAAACAGCTATCCTTCTTCAGACTTTGGATCCCCTCTGATCTTCTCTTCATTATATTGCACCTTTGTAGCAATGACATTTTAGCTTTTAAGCCATGGCTTTTTGTTAAGTGCCTCCATATATTAACGAACTTCACTTTTGGAATTACTGACCGGGCAACAGACACACCAGCACAGGCACTACGAAAGGAAGATTTTTGGTGTAGTCAAAACACTTGGGAAACAGCCTAACACAGAAAGAATTCTATCACATTTTTCTTTCATATGTTTCCTTTTATATTATGAAGACCATAGTAAAATATAACAAATTTTGAAAATGACTCCATTTATTTCAATTCTTTCCTGGCCAAAGTGTCTCAAGGCTCTCTCACACGCTCCTTCTCTCCTCCTCTCCTTCCTTCTATCTCGTGTACTTTTCGGAATTCCAGTTTCAGGTTGATATTACTATTATATAGAAAAATGTATGCCTGTAGATGAAAATATAATCATTAAACATTTGAAGTCCTTTCTGCTGAACTTTAATTTTTTCAGTAATTAGTTTATTGAAAAGGATGATCCTGCCTATTGTACTGCATCCTCTCTTCCTCCTGACGTGGTCTAATGTTACCTCAATCTCAGGCACATACGTGAGTTGAAGTCAGGGAAGGACGAACGCTCCGCTAACCTAGCACAGTCTCAGGAAGTCACTCAGGAGTTGATTTATGGGCCTGGGCCTGCCTTCTCCTGTGTCCCTGACTGTTCCGTGTTAGTCACTTAATTTCACAGGGGGAATATCCGTCACTAAATATAGATTGCAGATCAGAGAAGCTAATTAACAGCTTTGACATTTCTGGGACAGAAATCTTTCCCACTGGGTGAGCTTATTATTTAATAGAATAATTCATTTTGTCAAATAATTCGAAGTAGGACAATATTTACTTGAAAAAGATTAAATGGAATATTTAAATATGTCATCCATATGTGTATGTATTGCACATATGTGTATGTGTCTTAAAGTACTAATCATATGTATTTATTTGTAATTGTACTTTAATTTTAATATTAGAATTTTGTACATTGCAACCAGAAGTTCTTTTGGCATTTGAGAAAATAAGGTTGATTCTGGGTCTAAGTTTTTTTTTTAATTCTTAAATATGTCTAAAGAATTCAACATAGAAGTATTATAAAATGGAAATGAGTTCATGCTCATACTCTAAAGGAAAACATTTGGCTGTACATGGATTCTATAGACCTTAAATTTTCTTTGAAGTTTCAAAAGTTGCTGGCCTGCTGATGTGTAAACTATCTCAAACAAATCTGATTTCCTTAACAAACTACTGAAGCATCTATAGACAAAGTAGTTTCCTTTATCATACATGACCACTTTGAAATATGATATTTAATGGTAGAATGCCACAATATAAAAATATCCATCATGGATCAACAGTATCTTGGGACCCAAATTAGAAAACAAATTAAATGTTTTAAGCCAAAAAAGGAACACATAGCACAGTACTAGAGTACTATGAGTACAATGTTAGTATAAGACAGAGCCCACAATAAAGTTAGCTAGATAAAGTGGAAAAGGTCATAGTTCTAAATAAATTGGGTGCAATGGTCATTTTTAGGACTTTGAATACTCTTTGAAGTAAGCATGAAGACACTGACAATAAAATAACCACCTGTACATAAATCAAAACTCAAAAGCAACACTGGGTTCCATAAGCATATGAAAAGGCAGTAAAATAGGGTGAAGACAAAATAAAGAATAAGATGTAAATATTAGTAACTGAATTATAGCATATGTGTTACCTCTTAAGAATTGTTCTTTCAGAAGACACTGCTTAATTTTCCTCCCTGACAGAAATAACTGCTTCCTCCTTTGTATTCCCCAAGAACTTTAAAAATACTGCTCGTAAAGTACTTATTATCTCATTGCACATTGCTAGTTGTCTTGGTATCTGACCCCCTGAGCTGATAGGCTGGAACTTAAAGGCAGAGTCCATTCGTTATCTCTCCACTAGCCTCTACCTAGCAATTGCCCAACTAAAGTTCTTTTTGGACTCTTAAAGCCTTTTCTTTGAACCTGTGGATACCAGACCGCATTACCCACATTAGAGTCACCTGGGACATCTGCTGAACTATAGATTCCTAAACCTTGTCCTAGATCTACTGAATCAGAATCACTAAGGATGAAGTCTAAGACCTATGTCTAAAAGAATCCAAGGTGATTTTTATACAAACTAAAGTTTAGAATCACTGTTCTAGTTTACATAAATTAGCCAACATTATATGTTATGCTTTGTTATTATTTTGGCTAATTTTTTTAAAAGTTTAAAAATTACCTCAAAATTTGAACTTTGTAGAAGTCTGTTAGCCTGGATATCACAAAATTTTAGGAATTAATTTAGATTTCTGAGCTCTACTTATTCTATGTTCCAATTCCTGAAATATGTTCAAAACCAGATCAGATGCTGAAGATGAGGAGAGGGTAAGGTTTTGTCCCCTGAAACATCTGCTCAAGTGAATCCATTACTATCTGCTGTGGCTTGCAGCCTCTGCTTCACAGGTGGGCTGAAGATTTAGTAAGAACATAGCCACCCGGATTGGGTTGTGGTCTCTGGATTTATGATTATATTACTTTGGCTTCTTCCTTATCAACCACCATATCAGGTGGAGATTCATATACATGCATATAACACAGCAGAAAGATATCCCTGGATACAGCCTTCTGTTCATAATGCTCTGCTGATATGTGCCAGAATAAATGGCAAAGAATATGAAGCAAACGAATTATTTCTCATTAATCTTATCAGTCAGTGCAATTATTCATTTGTTAGATACATTCCCTTGTCTATTTCTTACTTGAGTCTATAAAGTGCATAATCATTTAAATAGTCCAGTTTCACAAAACTGTTTATGCTTTAGTTTTTATTCTCACAGTTAGTGGGAGAATTTAGTATTATATAATGCAATATCATATCATGCCAAATTAAGTGGCATGTATTTGCTATTATCACCTACCTTTAATGTATTGGATTATTTCCCTTGATAACTAATATTTATATAGATAGCATTGGTCTTACTATTCTAGGAATAATACTTTAAGCTTCTTCATGATAGTAGATTTAATCTAGACTTAGGTTATTAATAACAAAAATTGTGTTTATTTATATCCATGTCCCTGGCATCCAGCAGAGTGTCTGGCTTGCAACAGTCAGTCAGCAAATGTTTGTAGACCTGGGCTTAATCATGCTTGAATTTTGAATTATTTCCAATGAATAGGGAAACAGTCCCTTTTACAAACTTCTTGGACAGCCTCCATTTTCTATTCAGTCTGTGATGGATGTGACACGATATGATGAAAATTCAATGAGATCTTCATCACAACACAAACTAATATGAAAAGACATTTTTAGGTTAGCACAGCATATATTTTTGGCTAACTTATACTAATGTTTTCACTTAGCACATCTTGCTTAATCAGAAGCAATTTGCAAACCAATCAATGTGAAACTTACCACCATGGCCTCATAATAAATATGAAGGATGTGATGAGAAGAAAAAAGGACTCTCTCAATGAAGGCCCCCTTTTTCTAGTGTATTAATAATCAAATTAATTGATCATATTAGTTTCTTATCTGCAATAAAGATAACCTTTTGAGAAGATTTTTTGAGGTGCTCCAAATCCATATTATATCTCTATACTAATAAGTGACAAATTAGAGGAAATCAAGAAAATGTTTCCTTTCATAATTCTTCCTTCCCTGTGATAACTGTTCATCTTTGAAACAATGAGGACTGTGTTGCTGTGTATTTTCTAATCAGAATTCCTTTAGCCTTCCTCCTTTTTCTTTGCCATCTGCATTTCCTGCTATCTGTTTCTTATATGTTGCCTAGGCTGCAGGTGTTCGATACACGGATTCCCCAAAGAAACGTTAATTCTGTAGATCAATGACACCCATATTTTGTTGTTATATCATTCTTCTTCCAGTAGAATTATGCACCATAAAATTTTAGAGCTTCAAGTGATATTAGTACAAAAAGGACACTGGGGCCCAGAAAGGGGGTCATTTACCAAAGACTCATTGATGATTGTAAAATTTAAATTTAAACTTCTCATCTACATGTGGTCCCTTTACTATCCTTCACAAGCATGAACATCTTAACAACTATAATTTGTTACTATATGTGGCACTTTACAGAAATTACTAAAATAAAGGAACTATTTTAGATGCATTTTTCTATTTGCCTTGTCCTTGATCTAGAGCGAATGTGTGCAAGGAAATTCAAAGATTGATACTTTTTTTAAAGGATTGTTTTTGGTTGAAACCTAGAGCTTTTACATATTACCATTTTCCTCCTTTCTGAAATACAAAGTTCATAAGGAAAAAAACCAGGACAAAACTACACGAGAAAACCATAATGTAGACATATCTTGCTTAACATAATTTTTAGTTCCTAAAAATGTGCAATTAAAAAATAAAATCAGGCCGGGCGCGGTGGCTCACACCTGTAATCCTAGCACTCTGGGAGGCCGAGGCAGGAGGATCGTATGAGATCAGGAGTTCGAGACCAGCCTGAGCAAGACTGAGACCCCGTCTCTACTAAAAATAGAAAGAAATTAGCTGGACAACTAAAAATATATAGAAAAAAAAGTTAGCCAGGCACAGTGGCGCATGCCTGTAGTCCCAGCTACTCGGGAGGCTGAGGCAGGAGGATTGCTTGAACCCGGGAGTTTGAGGTTGCTGTGAGCTAGGCTGACGTCACAGCACTGTAGTCTGGGCAACAGAGAGAGACTCTGTTTAAAAATTAATTAATTAATTAATTAAATTAAATCATATTTTTGTATATTTTGAAGGAAATTTTTATGTGGAGAGTTGTTTCATAAGCACATAATAAAAACAAGTTATAATATCTGAATATCTAGATTTTCAGTTATTGGGTTTATTTTAAATGTAGTATAACTATAATGCCTTACTGCTGAAACTAGATCTATCTTTAACAAGTTAAGCCAGAATCCTTGTTCAACTTTGCTTTTAAACCTAAATTCCATAATCTGTATGTGGTTGCACTGAATTGTCTTTAACATTTGTGAAAAGATGTGAGGCCAGCTAACGTTTCCCAAACAGCAAAGAAAGAAACAGAAGTAGAAATTTTGCTCCATTAATTAATTAAGGATTTATTTTTACCAGCCCACACAACAAGCAAGCATAACTAGAAATAAGAAAACAAAAAAGATGCAGATATAAACCAAAAATATGGTTGTATCGTTGGTGGAACTGAGTGTGATGAGGCATATCGTGTCCTTTGTGCTGAGGGATTCAGAGTGGTCAAAACCTCAAACAAGAAGCCACTTCCAGGTTCACACTAAGTTGGTAAGGGAAATGTGTCCTGAGTGTTTTCTAGGCATTCTACAGACTTGTGTGAAAGCGCCACCCTTCTTTGCAGGTCTTCCCAGAAACATCCACCTCCTGAGTCATAACAACTTGTATATGATGTGTGCCCAGGCCTGGGGATCTCATGAGCAGGGCTAAACAAGGACGCCAGAGATACTGGTCCTGGCAAATCTTTCCTAGTCATTTGGCAATTAGTCCAGAGGTTCTTAAACCCGCTGAAGTGAGCAGGGGCATCTATCTCTATAAATGGCTTATTTCTACCCTCTAGGGAGAATTGGGGAGCTTTAAAAAGCTGTTTATACTGACTTTACTCAAATATTATAGGTATTCAATAAATATTTGCAAATAATAATAATTTAATGACTCTTTACTAAGCCCTAGGTCCTGTGCTGGGAATTTTATATGTATTTTCTCATTTAATCCTCAAAGTGGTTATGTGGGATAGAGGCTATTGTCAACATCCATGTTTTGGAGAAAAGACAACTGAGACTTAAAGAAAGTTAATTGTGCAAAGTCACAAAGCTAGTATACTCACCCTAATATTCAAGTTGCCACCAAGTCGGTTACTCTCCGTAGGTCTCAGTTCCCTTATCTGTAAACTGAGGTTATTTCTTCTTCTCTTTTGGGTTTATTGACCATGTGACCTCAGTGGAGAGGTGGATCTGAAAGTAGGGGATTTCTAATGAAGCCAATGGATGAAGACATTTCCTGGTACATAAAGGCATTTACAAGTCTTATTGATAATTTGCCTGTGAATCTCCACTACTTTCTCTAGTTGGTGCCTCTGACAAAAGTCTCCTTTGATTAGATTTTATACATGAATCCAGTGTCATGTTTGAATTTTATGATATATTTGGCTATTAATTTATTTTATTTATTCACTATGTACAAATATCAGTTTACCAACTCAGGTGAAAAAAATAAAACTACAGATAGAAAAACAGATATCAGGCTGGTCTGAAGGTAGTGAGTTATCTCACTTGATTGTTCACAGTCAGTTACA
>VBSM01000272.1:71616905-71632225 GCA_008086735.1 Cheirogaleus medius
TATTGCTAAGGAGTCTCTGATTCCTGTCCATGAATTTCTGTGCAATACCGTGTTTCCTGGAAAATAAGACCTACCCATAAAATTAGCCCTAGCAGGATTTCTAAGCATTTGTGCAACATAACCCCTACACGGAAAATAAGACCTAGTGATGGGCGTGGCTGTGCAGCGTATCTGCACAACCCATGCATTTCGTAGGGAGCGGTAAAACAGACGAGCAGCCCTTCTCATCTGTCCCATCGTGACAGCTACTATCCCAGAGGTGACCGGAAAGGTGTGGGCAGCTCCACCAACAAGGTCGGCTCCCCCTGTCAGGTCCCTGCCATCCTGTGCGTGCTGCAAGCTGAGGCTTTGAGGGGAAAATAACACATCCCCTGAAAATAAGCCCTAGGGTGTCTTCTTGAGGAAAAATAAATATAAGACTGTCTTATTTTTGGGGAACACGGTACTTGAGGGTTTAGAATCATGCTGTTACCTCTGTGCCACACAGTCACCTGCAATCTCACATACTCTCCATGACCTTATCTGCTTAAGGCAATGTTCCCCAAATTTCATTCTTTTTCATACAATGTTCTCAATTTTTTATTCACATTTTTACATATCTGGTATCCTCAGTATCATTAACTTAATAGTTTTTAAATTAATTGAAATTTATTTTAAAAGCAAACAACATAGAAAACTAATATCATTTGTCATAGAAAAAGGCAGCCACAAACGTAAATTTTATGAAACCCAAATAATGCCATTTACATTCTTCCAGGCCACGTCCTTCTTGTCTAAACTTAATTAAGCAGGAAAACCAGAAAGACTCTTTGCTCTAATGAGGAGGTTCCAGGAGAGAGGAAAAAAATAGGTTAGCAGTAGTCCCCAATCTTTTTGGCACCAGTGACCGGTTTCATAGAAGACAATTTTTCCACAGGGTTGGCATGGGTGGGGGAGAGGCAGAGCTCAGGCGGTGATGCGAGCCTTGGGGAGCGGCTGTTAATACAGATGAAGCTTCCCTTGCTGGACAGCTGCTCACCTCTTGCTGTGCAGCCTGGTTCCTCACTTTCATGGAAGACATTTTTTCCACAGACCGGGGCTGCGCGGAGCTCAGGCAGTGATGGGCAGCCCAGGAATTGGGGACCTCAGGGTTAACGTTTCAAAAGTAGAATCCCATTGGTATTCATTTATACTTATATTTAGAGGCAGCATGGTGTAACTGGGAGAGCACAGGCCTGAAACCCAGATCTGAATTATACAGGTCACAATCACGGACTAGCTGTGACTGGAGGCAGGCCATCTTCCTTTCTGGACCTTCGTCCCTTCCTTCTTAATATAAAGAAATCCATCAGTCCAGACCTCACTTTTTGCGCACCGACCTGCCCTCGGGAGCGGAACTACATCCCCCACAATGCGCCGCGCGGGCGCCAGGCATGTCCGCCGCCGCTGGCAGCTTTCATCCTGGCCCTCCTACAACTCCCACAAGCCCCCTCGGCCGCGGGCCGCGGCCCGGCCCTGGGTGGAGGCGGAGGCGGAGGCGCGGGAGTTATGGAGGGGGCGGGCTCTGCAGGGAAGTGCGTCAGAGGAGGCGCGGGGAGAGTAGGGTGCTGTGGTCTGAGCTAGAGGGTGAAGCTGGTGGAGCAAGAGGATGGGCGGTGAGTGAGCGGGGCGGCGTCGCTGGGCTGGGGTCGCGGAGCTGTTTGACGTTCCTGACAGTTTGACGAGGGGCCCCTTCCCGTGCGCGGTCGGGACTGGGCGGGTTCTGAGCGGCGGGGGTTATCCTGCCCGTGCGGTCTGGGGAGGGGCCTGATTGGGTACCTGGGGCCCCTGGCCGGGGGCCGCGTAGGGCTGCCCCGCCCCAGCCCCGGCCTGCCCGGCCCCGCCGTGCGGCCCGCGAGCTGACGGTTCCAGGCGTCCGGCTTGAGCCAGCCGCGGTTCCTGGTGCTGGGACCTTTTAAGGTCATTTGAGAGCATCAGGATAAAGGTGGATTTTTTAAAAAAAATCAAAATACACACCCAACAACTTGAGTTATCGTCAATTATTGTAATTGCCCTGATCTTTACTGAGTCACTTCCCATCTAACGAACTCAGCAACCGCAGTTTGCGATCCTGTTTTCGTGCACCTTTGTAAGGTGTTAGTGCAGTCACGGTGTGTGCTTTCAGTCCAGTATTTGACTCAGCGTGATCCACCTTGAGTCATTTTACTGCGGCCATTTACTACTGCTGTTGAGCCCGGTCCACGCCTTGGGAGTGTTCATATTTTGCCTAGTTTAGAGTTTTCTGTCTGAGGAGGGATCATTTAGTTTTTGTGGACATACGTTGCACTTTAGGATTTAGGGATAGAGCGAGGTTGCAGCTGAGGACGTTCGGAAGTATAAGGAATGGGGAGAGTAGATAGGAGTGAAGAATTTGGCAGCGTTAAGAAGCTTGGCTTAGCTTTAGTGGATTAGGGGGAGATTGATATCTAGCATTATTACATGTTATTCTCTTTGCTCTTCCATATACCTAGAACAACCTTTCCCTCGGGGCTAACAAACATCTTCAACTCTGTCTTCCAAATAGGTCCTGACTCTTACCCTTGTTTTAGGAGGCTTCCCTCTTCGGAGGAAACTGGGAGGAGCCGATTTCCACTGCTTCCTTTTCCTATGCCTTTTTCACGCTCAAAACCAGAACACTTAATGCTCTGCAACTTGTGAAAAAATTCAGTCTGTAATTAAAAATGTGTGCACTGCTGACCACGGGCATGTCTGTTGTTTGTATTTGTAATGTGTATGTCCTTTTCAGTGTTGTCTGTTTTAGTATGCAGGTGATAGACTAGAGAACAAGACCTCTGTCTCCATAGCATCCTGGGTATGTGAGCATTCAATAAGTACTCTTATGAGAATGTTTTGTTTTAGATGTGATTAAGAACTTGCTTGCTTTTGTAAAATAAAATTCCTTAATGATTATATGCTACTTTAAATAAGTAAGGAATGGGGAATAGGGTAAAGGGTGATTTTGAGATAATTCCTTTCAAAGTCTATTATTTATTCTTGAAGTCTAACCTTTCTTATTTCTTCAACTTTTAAACAGAGCAGTCTGAATGCCAGAATGGATAACCGTTTTGCTACAGCATTTGTAATTGCTTGTGTGCTCAGCCTCATTTCCACCATCTACATGGCAGCCTCGATTGGCACAGACTTCTGGTATGAATATCGAAGTCCAGTTCAAGAAAATTCCAGTGATTTGAACAAAAGCATCTGGGAAGACTTCATTAGTGATGAAGCTGATGAAAAGACTTATAATGATGCACTTTTTCGATATAATGGCACAGTGGGATTGTGGAGACGGTGTATCACCATACCCAAAAACTCACATTGGTATAGCCCACCAGAAAGGACAGGTATTCCTCTTATTTTAATTTCTCTCTCCTCTACTTACTCAATAATAAACAGTGATCTGATGATTGCCCAATTCTGTATAAGCAGGTTTGTTGAGTTCTCTCTCTCCTTAAAGAAATAAATCTTTTGTATAGCTCCTCTTCCTACCACGTTCTCTTCTCAATTCTGTGCATTACCATGGTACTCATTAATATTAGATGGATGAGTAGCTGTTCTTATTTGGGAAAGCCATTTAAAATTTTTGTACTTATTTACTCATTAAAATACTTTTTATTTACCTTATATATGTTGTAAGGAAATAGTTGGAAAAGTACACTGGAAGACTATAAATATATGGTAGCTATAAAAGGACTAACATCCAAAATAAAGTCAGCAAATGTTAATTGATTGTCCTTTTATGGGTTAGCTGTGTTATAATATATGTCTATCATTTGACCCCTATATCTTAGAGGATATAATTTGACTAGCTCTGCATTTAAATCTATGTATATTTGAGACTGTTTTACAACAGTCTTGATTTAGAGTTTGTAGTTAAAAAATTTGTATTATAGAAGTAAAGAAAAAAACTCTAAGCTGTTTTTCAGATTATTTTGCAAGCATTCTTATTTAACACTTGAAGATTTTAATTTCCAGTTACTAAAATAGAAGCTTTAGAGCTCTTTGTAAGGAATGACTTTATAATTTATTTTTATTTGTGACTACTTGGCCTCTTAGTGGGAAAGCATTGTATTCAAATCTTAGCAGAACAGACTTGAGTTACCATACATCAAAAGGATGCCAGTATGTCTTTAGATAGGAGAAAAAGGAGGTAGTTTGGAAAGTAAGGATAGAGAGCTGGTTAAAATTCATTGTAAAATGTTCAGTTCTACTTATGAGGGTATAGGAGTGCTTGATATAGTAGTCTGACTGGTCATTTAGCCATTTATTTAACAAATATTTATTGCATGCCTCCATGTTCCAGGGCCTTGTAGCTTGGAGAACATTAGGGAAGAAAACAAAAATTCATAAAAATCCTTACTGCTGGGGAGCTAGCATTCTAATAAGGGGTGGCAAGCAATAAACAGATTGTATAATAGTATAAACAATAAATGTTAGAAAGTGATGTGTGCTATGGAAAGAGAGAACAAAATAAAGGAGATTTGGAAATATGTGGGGAAGGGAATACTGGCGGGCCCTAGGTTGTGATTTTCAATAGGATAGTTGGGATAGGCCTCGTTCAGAAGACACCACTTGAGTAAAGACTTGATGTAGGTAAAGACTAGGTGAGGGAGTTGGCCACATAGGTAATTGAAGGGGTGGGTAATTATTTAGGTTGGAAGGAATGTGCAAAGGCCCTATGGCAGGAGCATGCCTGAAATATGCAAGGACCAGCAAGGAGACCATTGAACTGGAATGGAGGGAGAGTTGGGGATGCTGTCAGAGATGTACTCTGGGAGTTGGGAAAATCAGGTAGGATTCTTTAGGCATGGTGAGGACTTCAGTCTTTTACTCAGAGTACAATGAGCCAAGGTGGGCATTGAGTAATGGAGAGGCATGATCTGGCCACCCTGACTGATGTGGTGAGAACAGATAAGCAGCTAGGAGAATGGTTAGGAGGCTATAGCAGTAATGCAAGTAAGAGATGATTATGACTCAGACCAGGATGCTGACACTGAGCAGCAGCTAGATTCTGGATATATTTTGAATGAAGAACCTCTAGGATTTCCTGATGGAGTGTAAATTGGTAAAAATGACTCTAAAGTTTCTGGTTTTAGGAACTGGAAAGATGGAATTGTCAGTCGCTGAGATGGAGACATGGCTGGTAGAGCAGGTTTGGGGGAGAAGATCAAAGTGCCTATTTGTTTCGGTCTTTGTCCCCTGCCCCTTCTTCCTAGGCTTCTTACATATCTATTCTGTCATTCATTTTACTGCTCTTACTTTTTTTCCCTTTCTTGTTCCTGTGTCTTCATACTACTGCTGAGAACCAGTGGCATGCATTGGTGGTCTGTGAGACCTATGGGTCACTCAGGGCCAAAGGAGTCAGGGCTGACTCCTCTTGAAACATCTTTCTATATCATTTTTTATTTCAGAGAATGCTTACTGAAAGAGATGATTGTTAAATGTTTATAAGTAAAACAATAAGCAATTGTTGTTCTTGTTCCAGAGTCGTTTGATGTGGTCACAAAATGCATGAGTTTCACGCTAACTGAGCAGTTCATGGAGAAATTTGTTGATCCCGGAAACCACAATAGTGGAATTGATCTACTTCGGACCTGTGAGTACTTTGATTTCACCAGAAAAATTGGGGGAATAATTTTATTTATCTTTTGTTTAATTCTGTTTTTGGAATAAGATGAGTTAGTAGGTAGTGCCAACTTGAAATGAAATCTCTAACAGTATCCCAAAGAACTATTCTATTGATAACATTTTAGAGTGGATGTACATACTTACCAAATTTAAAGTGATTTGACGTTTAGGGTGATAACTCGTACCTTGGATGATGGAATCCAGGCTTCCAAAAGATGTTATTAATGGACCCATTTAATTAAGAGGAAATTTAGTTGGTATAAATTATAAATTACTGTATTTGAATTAAACACTTTCTGAATTCAGATAGACATATGTGAAAAATTGACTGCAAGCTGTAAATGAGTCGCTGAGTGTCAGCCCTGCCAAAAGTATTGATCCAATCGTAGGTAGTAGTAACAAAAGCATAGATATTAAAAAAAAAAGAAAGTATATATTAGGAATGTTTTATTCCTTAATCGTTAGGCAGCCCATGAAAAACTATCTTCAGATTTGAGCCTCTGTTTTCAGGGATATAGAGACTTGGCCAGAGCTTGCCTGGAAGAATGACCGTGTTATGAAAGAAAAGATTGAATAAACTGTAGGTATTCAGTTTTGCAATGAGAATGCATAGCAAGAAGTTTATCACTAGCAGAGTTTGAAGGGAAGTAAGTTAGGAAGGAAGGCTTAAGAAATCCCAGAAAGTTAAAACCAGTGCAGAAAAGTAGAATTTGGTTAAGATTGATATTAATGCATTGCTAATGGTTAAAATTATCTGAAAATGGAATGGGGATTTTTTTTTTTTTTTGGTAAGGTCATCAGTTTCTTCCCATGTTGATGAGGGATTTATGATAATTAAAATTGCCATTTATTAAGCACTTGGTATAGTCTAGATTCTCTGTTTTGTGCTTTATGTATGCTTTCAACAGCCCTACAAGACAAGTCATTTCTAATCACCATTCATTTACTTGTTATTACTGCCTTTAGATCCAATAAGGGCTGAGATAATGTTTGTATGTAGGGCCAGACTGTTTTTGCTTTAAATCTTGGTTCTCCTACTTACTTCTGTGTTAATTTGTGTAAGTTATTTATGCCTCTTGCCTCAATTTCCTCAATTATAAAATGGAGATAATAATAATACAGTTGTCCCTCAGTATTGGTTCCAGGACCCCCTGTAGATACCCAAATCCAAAGATGTTAAAGTACCCTATATAAAATGGTATAATATTTGCATATAACCTATACAATTTTCCAATATACTTTAAATTATCTTTAGATTACTTTATAATGCCTAATACAATGTGAATTCTATTTAAATACTGTATTGTTATACTGTATTATTTTATATTTGTATTATTGTATTGTTATTTTTTGTTTTTATCCCCCCAAATATTTTTGATCCCTGGATGATTGAATCATTGGATGTGGAATCCTCAGATATGGAGGGCCAAATGTACCTACTTTCTAGGGTTGTTGGGAGGATTAATACATATACAAAGCATGTGTAGAACAAACATTGCATGGCATATAGAAAGCCCACAGTAATTGTTACCTATTAGTGTCCTTTCACTTTTATCAGGACAAAGTTAGCATCCTTTTGAACAATGTCTTTTAGAAAAGGGGCCTCAATGTTAAAATACTTCTTTCTCACTTTTTGAGAAAGGATCTAATTAGAATATGATAGAAATTGACTTTGTGGGAAAATGGTCTGAAATCATGGTATCATTTCTATTCTTTCTTTTTCTCTCTTTTTAAAAATCAGATCTTTGGCGTTGCCAGTTCCTTTTACCTTTTGTTAGTTTAGGTTTGATGTGCTTTGGAGCTTTGATTGGACTTTGTGCTTGTATTTGCCGAAGCTTGTATCCCACCATTGCCACGGGCATTCTTCATCTCCTTGCAGGTAGGTCTTATCATCATTTTTACCTTTTAGCTTCTTCCTGTCTCTTTAGGGACCAAAGAATTATAATCCTTAAACATTCACCTATTACTGCCCTGGGATGTTCCCTGAAAAACTTTTTTACTGTGTTCTTTACCTACTAATGTTTTGTTTTCTAAATTTTCCCCCAAGGTCTATGTACATTGGGCTCAGTAAGTTGTTATGTTGCTGGAATTGAACTACTCCACCAGAAACTAGAGCTGCCTGAGAATGTATCCGGTGAATTTGGATGGTCCTTCTGCCTGGCTTGCGTCTCAGCTCCCTTGCAGTTCATGGCTTCTGCTCTCTTCATCTGGGCCGCTCACACCAACCGGAAAGAGTATACCTTAATGAAGGCATATCGTGTGGCATGAGCGAGAAGCTGCCTGCTTTACAATTGCCATTTTTATTATTTTTTTAATAATGACATTTACCTTTACCTCCCTTCCATTTGTTTTTAATTTAATTTTTATTTTTTGGTGGATATACCATTTTATTCTGAAAATCTATTTTATTTATACACACACGCCACTAAATGCTCACTTAATATTACTAAAACGTATGTGGTTTACTCTGTAAGTGAGTCCATCTTTCAAACAAACTAGATTCAAGAGTCCAGACAGAAAGAAATGGATAGAGACTTGGCACAAATTTGTGAAAATTGGCAGTAGGAAATTGACCCAAAACAAGTTCTGCTAATTCCTGTTAGATTTTTCAGTAAAAGTAAAGTAACTCTGTCTGTTCAACTGCAAACTCTTTAGTTTCTTTGGGAAACCTCTTATTGTCAAAACTTCATGTTTATTTTGCTCTTGTAGATAGCCAGTCAGCCAGTGGTATTCATGCTATTTTTGAAGATTTAAGATATATAAAATTGAGAAGTTATCTACAATCCTTTTCCCTAAACATTGGCATATAGCTTCATCTGAGGTGAAATATGGCAGCTGTTTATACTGTGTCAGTCTACAAGAAGTGAAAAATACAGTGTTTACTTTAAATTTTAACTTTGTAATTGCAAGAATTCAGCCAGACAAGAGGGTTAATTTTACTATTTTAATTTTTTTTAAACTCTCCTTAAAAGGATTTTCAGTACCACCAAACCATTTTGGATTTTTTCTCCTTCCCTCTTCATATACCAGGCATATTATTAAAAACATGCTTTCTTTTTAATATTACATTAGAGGTCACAGAGTAAAATTCCCCAACTAATATCCACTTACTCCAGCCAAGTACCATAAAGAAGTTTCCACCATAATGACCCTCCAGAGCTGGGTAACCTACCACAAGATCTAAAGTTTTGGCTGTCCATTAACCCCCAATTATGGTCTTTATTTCTTGTGGTAAAATGATGTGCCTTTCCTTGCCTAAATCCCTTCCTGGTGTGTATCAACATTATTTAATGTCTTCTAATTCAGTCATTTTTTATAAATATGTCTATAAACATTGAACTTTAACAAATCTTATTTATTTATTCCATTACTATAGCAATTGACAGATTTAAAAAAATGTAACTTAGTAATTTCTTACCATATCCTAAATCTGTCTTTTTTACAAAATAAAATTAAAAATGAGAAGAGACTCAAATAATTGTGTATACAGTGTCTGAATTGATTTAAATCTCAATACTTTAGGATAAAGAAGTGGAGGATTCAGAATGGAAATCTCTGTGGTTCTCTGTGGAAAATACATTGTCGCTCTACAGGGCTTTTTGTCCTGTGTTTGGGTCCCTGTTTTATCTTCCAGAAAGTGTAGGAACCCCTTCCTCCCATTAGAAAATACGAAAATCTTTATTTTTTATGTTTCAGAATTGTAAAACATGTTTCAACTAGTTGTGATCTCTACATATCATAATATGGCTAGTTTTCTATAAAATCATTTAATGGTTGTGGATGTTTGTGTTCTATATTTAAGAAATAATCAAGTCAGCTTCTGACTTAGAACAAAGCCAGCATTACTCTTGCCAGTTATTGCCTGTGAAATGGCTGGTTACTCAGGTTTCTACCTTTTCTTAACTCTTGGAAGATTCATTGTCCTTGAGCACCTTCTGTGGAAGGTGGGCAAGAAAAAAGTTAAGTGAACAAACTTGGGAATGGAATTTGAAAATTATGGGCAGAATGACATTTTTATATTGGGAGTTAAGTTTTAAAGGGTTCCTACCTCTTCTTACTCCCAGAGTTTTATGGAAAGCTAGCACCATAACCTCTGGTGCCGAATATGTATTGTAGTTGGTATTTTTAGCATGTTGCAGAGTAGCTGAGGTCATCCTCTGCTGCAAAGACTTTTCTTTGGAATATATAGGACTATATTGTTTAATTTAATGTGAAACCGACTCAGCAGATTGAACCATATAAAATTGCTGATCTCCAATCATTTTTGGTCAACCTAATGTATAAAATAGGTGAACACTATTAAAATAGGTGAACACTATTAATCTCTTTCCATTTAATCTTTGAAAGCAACCCTCAAGTAAAAAATTAATTTTCAGATTTTTCAGAACGTAAGTTTTATGGTAACATAAGAAATAAGTTTTAAGACCTTAATTTTATGCTTCCTAATTAACTAAATGATGTGGATAAATATCTTTTATATTCTTTTTAGCAAAAGACTCATTTCAAAATTTCTTAAGGTAGCCATAAAAGCACCAAAAGTTGTTACAACAAAAAATGCAGAATAATTCTAGAAGAAATTATTTGTTCAGATAACACTAAGTGTGCCTACTATCTATATTGTAATACACATAATACATCTAATACATAATACAGGGCCTCAATCTAATAATCTAATAGTAATGGGTTAAAGTTTTATCTACTCTTAAGTATTGGGGCTGTGTGTGCGCATTGAGAGGAGGGTAGAGTTGATAAATCACTTACAGGTGAACTAATGTAGTCATTTAGTCACTTAACAAATGAATTTAGAGTTTGATTGTTTTTTCCATTCTAGAAACATCACCAAATTGCATACTAGCACTGTCAAAACTTACAGATCCAGTAATGTTCAACTGACAAAAATATGTAGTATTAGGGCATTTTAATATTTAATCCTCATGTAAGCTTTCTCCAAAAATGAAAACAACCTATTGAATTAACCTGATTTTGCTGATTGCAACACTTTCAAAAATTTCCTAGCACCCAAAAGAGCAGTTAATGGGTGCAGCTCTAAGGATGCAAATTGTAAGCTCGATGCAGCTGTGTCCTGGCACAGATGGGTGGAGTCTTGTCCTCCTTTCAGCTCTTCTCATAAGAGAATATGATTCATACCTTGAAAAGAGGGAGGAAACAAGGAAACACATCTATGTTTAGGAATTTTTTTCTATTGCTCATCAGGTGTTCTCACACTCAATTATAATGAGATGCATTTTTCCTACGGTTAAATCATAAATATATGCTAATGTCCTGCAAATTCATGATGTGAAAATCCTCAGTTGTACAAAGAATAACAGAATGATTATTTACCCTATAGAAGAACTTACCATAGAGTCATTAAATTCTCTTTAGTGTCAGAATTTCCATTATTATCAAAATTAATACGTTATTTGACATATAAACATTTACACACTTTCAGCAAAGTTGTATAAAGCAAAATCCAATTTATCTTACTGTCTCTCTCTGCAGAGATTTGTAAATGTGAAATGAGAGAATTCTGTTTTATCTTCACCTTTTAAAATATCTGAGTTACTGAGTAATGCCTCACCTTTTATCGTCTGACTCAGTGTCTTAGGATGTGAACTTCACCTCACCTGTCCTGCATCCTTTCAGCCCCTCCCAGTCTTTCATCCTTCTGTTCTCATTTTTCTTTACTTAGCTTGTGTTGTCATTGTACGTTCACAAGCATCTTTGATTCTCTTGCTCCCATAATCCCCCATAATGTCCCATGGCACAGTCCTTGACAATCTTTATGCTTATTTTCGTAGACTATACTGTCCAGTTTTTTTATTCTCAATCTTAAGATACCAAGGATGGCTAGTGAAAACTCTAAAGCTGGTTCTATTTAAAAATGCTATGACTTTAACTGTTTGACAATTCTAACCATCTATCGCTGTTGACTTACTACTCTACACAAAAATTTTTCCAAATCTCTATAAAAGTTACTTGTTGGAAGTCCATATTTCCCCTCACCTTCCATGGATGGAATTTATGTTCTCTTTTAGAAGGGAATATTGGAATGAACTCCTCCAGTATCTCCAACTCTTACTTGTTCCTCCCTGTAAAAGAAAGAATGTATTATCTGATTGGAGGGATTGCGGGGATCAGGGCATCCACAAGGAGCAGCGTGGTGTATGGTGGTCAAGTATCCAGCTAGGAAGACAAAACACTAAATTTGTAATCTCAGTTCTGTCTCTTAGCCTTTTCAAACACACCTTTTCCAACATGAAATGCTATGATAATTCATACCTGCCTCATAGAGTTGCGTTGAGGATTATGTAAATTTATGAGCACAAAGTAGTCACTCAAAAAGTGCTAATTAGGACTGACTGCATTAAAAGGGGTCAGGGTTACAAAGCTTATAAACAGTGGTGGTTCGGCCTAGGCTGCACACTGGAATTTCCTGGGGAACTTTAAAAAACACTTGTGTCCTAGAGGATCTGATTTAGTTGGTCTGGGCTGTGGTCAGGCCACTGCAATTTTTAAAACCTTTTAAATTGCTTCTAGTGGGCAGCTATGTTTGAAAGCTACGATTAAAAGCAAGAAATAGGATTCTCTTTCCCCCAGGCAGATTTTAAAAGGGACAATGGGCTGTGGAGTAAGCAGACCTGGCACCGTGTCTGCCTTCTAGAAACCACTTCTTTGCTGTGCTTTCCAGCAGTCTCTTCTGCTGGTGACTGGTGGCTCTTTGAGACAGGCCCCAATCCATCACACCTCTGTGGGCTGGAGGTGTGTTTGGAGAGTCTCCCTGCAGAGCCAATGCTCTCTGGTGGCTGGTCCTAAGGTTCAGATTTAGCAGGAGGTTATAGGAAGCCTTGTTTGTTTTTTCTTCAATTCCAAATTACTTTCTCTAACCCAGTACTTTTCAGGGCCCTGTAGTTTGAAGTGATTGGGCCTCCATAAAGAAAGTGAATATTCTGGTCCCTGTCTGCTTATCAGTTCACTGTGTTCATACTCTTGGTTAGAACCAGGAAGGAGAGAGGCATAAATAATTGGCATTAACCTCTACACAAACCAGAAATTCTTGGGAATGGACATGGAATGACATTATTAAATGAGGAGAAAATATTAATAGTATCTGCCTTAATAGGTTATTGTGATGGGTAAATATGAAGGTACGCATGTAAAGTGCTTAGAACAGAGCCTGAAACAGAAGAGATCAATAAATGTTAGGTATTGTTATTATCCAGAGGCTAATGCAGCTCCTGGGCAGGAGGCAGCCTTGGTCTGGCCTGTGTGATCTGGCTCAGATGCACGCAGCACTCCAAGGTGTTGGGGCTTGCCTTGTGGCTGCTCTCCAACAGGGATTAGAGCTGGAGCTGATATTAACCTTATTGGGGATTCTTTAATTTCCAGTTAAGATTCATTTCAAAACAGAGGCTTACCCAGGCTTTTTAGCCATTTATGCATCACAAGGTGGAAGAATTTTTGCTTTGAAAGCTTAAATTTTTATCATTTTTCTCAAATAGGGCTGTGCTAGCGTGGAACTTTTGGCCTTTTAATGATTGTGTTAGCCATCAGTTGAATAAAGATTAGCTGCATCAAAAAATCTGTATCAGTCCATTTTGTGCTGCTATAACAATACCTGAGAGTGGGTGATTTATAAAGAATAAAGGTTTATTTCTTACAGTTCTGGAGGCTGGAAAGTCTAAGATTAAGGTGTTGGTGAGTTTGGTGATTCTGATTCAAAGATAGCACCTTGGGTTCTTCCTCCTTCAGAGAGGAGGAACCTTGCTCCTCACATGGCAGAAGAGCAAAAGGGCAAAGAAAGGGCAAGAGAGAGCAAGAGGTGGCCAAACTCGCCTTTTTATAGTGGTGCCAATCCCATCTAGGAGGGTGGAGCTCCCATGGCCTAATCATCTCTCAAAGGTCCCACCTCTTAATATTGTTATGATGGCAATTAAATTTTAACATGAGTTTTGGAGGGGACACATATTCAAACCATAGCACTATCTATCTTGTTTAAAATTGGACCCAGGTTCTTTGAGGGCACTGGAAGGACATGGATTCCTATGGCTTGTTCTCAGGCTCCTGAAGTCAGCTACTACCACATGCAATCAATCCAGTTAGATTTGGGCTGCTCATTTTAAGTTCTGAGGGTGGCAATGGTTTTCAGGGACCCATTATATAGGCCCTACTAATGAGTTTTGGTGGGTGTTATTCATGAGCACTTAATCAGATGCTGAGTGGTGTTTTTCTTGTTGTCCTGGACTCAAAGGAGGATTCAGATATGAAAGATAAATAATTATCTAAAAAATTCTAGAGACAGTTCAAATACTTGGGGCTAAAACCTCCTCCAGGACTTATTTAGAGGCAGCAGATCCAATTTTATTTTCCTAACCATACAATAATCACCCCAGACAGTGCCCCCTCCTACTGCCCACTCTCCCCACTCCACTGCCTATTTGAAATAAGAAGATAACTTGAGTCTTTGAATGGAGGGTGCTGTGGCCTTTCCTTCACCATAGAAGGTTAGGTGTAAACACCCTCCTATATGCTAGACACCATTCTAGGTAAACAAGTAGAGCTACTCTGTAAATATTAATAATTTGTGACTTTGACATCTATAGAACTGCTCTGGATTTAAACCAGTCTGCCCAGTTCTTCCTTTTGCTGGTTGAAAAACTTGGGGCAAGTTCTGTCATTCTTTAGGTCTTAGTAGGGTAACAATGCCCATTTTCCATGTTCGTTGTGAGGCTTAAATAAGATAATACATGTAAAGTGTTTAACATGGTATCTGGCACATCTTAAGCTTTCAATAAATGGTAACCATTATTAATCTGCATATGATTTCAAATTCCCAGCCCTGCCTTCTCTCCTAAACCCTAAGTCCAAATTTTTAACTGCCTTCCCAACAGCTCCATTTGAATAATTTCCATGATATCGAAAACTTACTATGTCTAAATTTACACTCATCTTTCTTCTTATAACTTCTCTAATTCCCATTTGTTTTATGTTTTCTTATCAACTAGACTTTTAATGTTGACAGCATCTTTGAATCCTCCTGCTCCCCTGCCCTCTATACCCAGTCAGTTGATTCTATTCCAGTGATGTCTGTCTCACTGAAACACTCCTGACTAGTCACCCTGGTTCAGGGCCCCACCTGGATGATGACACTAGCCTCTCAGCTGGTCTCCTTTCTACTAATTCTCTCCTGAAATCCATTTTACACATCCTGCCAGCTTAATTTGCTAACACTTAGATTTGATGACATCAACCTTTTACTCCAAAACCTTCAGTGACTCCCCATTGGTCATAGAAGCAATCTAGAATAAAGTCTAGATCTTGTCTAACATCCAAGTTATAACATTGTCTAACTCTGTCCTTGCAACATTTTCTCCTATTCCTTTCCTTATACTTCCATCACACTCACTGTTACATGTACCCTGTTTGGACTTACATCCATGATTCCCATGATTCATCTTATATTGTTTTTATTTCTGGAATGCTGTTTTCCACATACTGAAATCTTGTCTGTACTACTGCACTGCAATTCCAGTTTCAAAAGTCATGACCACTTCTTTACCAAATAGAATAACTTAAAAGGCTCACCTCGAAAGTCTTGCTCTTTTGATTTCCTATAGCCCTCTGAGTAACCCTCGTCTTGTTGCTTTTGCCACTTTCTACTTTGTTTTTTTTTT
>VBSM01000272.1:71632325-71662767 GCA_008086735.1 Cheirogaleus medius
TCTCCTCCGCAACCTCCTCTCGTGGAGTCTCCCGTAGTCTCCGGCATTCCTCCTCCCGACCCCCGGCTGATGTATGGTCGTTTACTTGCTTCTTTCTTCTAATATCTTCTAGAAGCTTTCTTTTTTGCAGAGACGCTCTATCCGGCAGTGTTTCTCATCCGCCATCTTGCTCCCAGCTCGCCACTTTCTACTTTGTATAACAGCAATTATTGTGCATATCATCTTTCCCACCAGAATTTGTTGCCTATCTAATCTTTGTGTTCCCCAACATCTCCCACATTGCCTGACAAAGAAGAGTCTCTCAATAAATGAGAAAATGATTTCTGAGTTATAATCCTTGAAATTATCAAAAAGCCTCATTGTAAAATATATCTATGAAACTAGATTGGGAAAGAATTATAATTGATAGACAAGAGCTCAAGTTGAACACTTTGGAGAGAAAGCTATGTAATGCGTCCTTCAGGGTAACTTTGAGATTTACAGATAAGCTTCCCCTCCCTCATACCCTTCCTCAGCTAGAAGAGGATAGGAGTTCAATTTTTTGTCAATTGTGGCACCATATGTACAATTTAACTCAATCGCTTAGGCTTTTTTTGATTTTTGTACACTTCGTATGAAGTACTTGTGCTAGAAAATGTTTAAAGTTTTTTATTGACGTGGTGAGAAGATAAAAATTCAAAAGTAAATATAATACTGTAGGAAAAGTTTGATGAAGTCACTGTATCCCCATCCATATTTAAACTGTGAAGTAAAATTCTACAATGAAATCAGGGCATTGTTAGGTACAGTTACAAGTTTAATAGATAAATGGGAGGGACATGGGCACTTTAATGAATCTCAAAATGAAGATGTCCCCCATTTCAAATGAATACTCATCAAGAGTTGACTTTTCATCAAGAGGAAACTTTACTATACATTTCCAATCCAGCACGGTTCCCCCAAAATCTGCCCAATATTATGCAATTCTCTCTTGATTATTATAATACTGCTTATCTTGATTAATAGTTATTCTTAATAAATAATACTTTCTTTCTGAAGGAAATAATTATAGATTCTTTGTACAATGAATAATTGCTATGATTTTCCACATTATCCTTGATGGTTACTTATTTCTCAATAATCTTTTAATTTCATCCCATGACTCTTAGTACAGCTTCCAAGCTCTTTAAATGGCCTTACAAGCTCACCAGCAATTTCTACACTTCAGACACCTGACCTTTCAGTTTTTCCAGTGGGCCACACCCATGGCAGTTTAAAAACAGGGCCTTAAAATTCTTTGATCATCATCACATTGAGATTCCCCACCCCTTGAATCTAGGCTGGCTTGTGGTTGCTTTGACCCATACAGTTTGCCTGAAGTGACACTGTGGGGTCATAAAGGTCCATGTGGCTTCAGACCAGTTCTCTTGGAACACTCAGTCTCAGAATACCCACTTGTGGACACTCCCTCTCGGAACCCAGATGCCATGCTGTGAAGCCCAGGCCACGTGGACAGGTCCTGCATAGGTGCTGCAGTTGAAATCCCAAGCCAAGCTCCCAGCTGGCAGCCAAGATCATCTTCCAGCCATGGGCAGGTGCCATCTTGGATGTCTAGCCTTGAGGAGCCTTCCGTTGACTCTAGCTCTAGCTATTATCCTACTGCAACCTTAAGAGATGGTAATCAAGAACCAGCCAGCTGAGCCCAATCAACCTACAGAACTGTGAGGGATAAAATAAATTACAGTTTTATGCTGCTACATTTTGGGGTCCTTTATTATGCAGGCACAGTATCTAGAACAACTCTTTCCTACCACAGGCTTTTAAACGTTGTTTTTTTTCCCCCCCTTTTTCCTAAATGGCTTTTTCTGACCTATATAATCCTGCCTCCCATTCCTTGTTACCTGGCTCTTATTTATTTTTCAGATCAAAACTTAATATTTACCTCTTCAGTGAAGTTTTCCCTGACTATATATCTTGGGTTAGTTTGCTTATATTTTCACAGCATTCTGAAGTTCTTGAATGTGGTAGGTTATTGAATACAGTAGACAATAGAGTGCAAGTATGAGAGTGATACTACTTGTCACTACTCCTTTTAAACTTCATAGATCCAGTTTTTCCCCATACCTTAATAAAATCTAACGTAGATTTTTGAGTCACTTAATAATTAATGAAGTAGTCCCTTCGGGGAGGGCACTAAAAAGTTCAGTCCAGTCTAATAATCATACTCCAGTTAAGTTAGTGAGGTATTAAAAACTCCAGTGCCATTCAACATTAAAACTCTCCCCTCTCTCGGCCTAGGCTTCTAGCTGAGAGGCCCACATGGGGCAGGAGACTTGCTCAGCTTCTTCTCTCTGTCCTCAGTGACTTTCTCTTACACCTGCAGTGACTGTTTCTGATCCCTCTGTAGTCAAACCAGGGGGACAGTAGATTAGGAAAAAGTATAGTCTACTGTGGCTGGTACTATTGTTGTCTGATCCTGGGGCATATGCACAATTGCTGGTTCTTTTTCTTTTAAGAGCCACCTGGGAAGTTTCTCAGGGACCCTCCCTCTGCAGATCTTTAGACTGCAGCTCTTTCAATGTGTGAAATCAGTGTCTGTCCTTCAGCTGTCTGCCCCTCAGTCCTGTTCCTGGCAGGCTGGTTCCTCTTTGTTGGTATCATGCTGCCTTCAGGTTATTTAAGAGTTCTCTTTTATTAGGGCCCTAGGCTAGCTCCTTCTGTGAGGAAGATGTTTAGACCCCAAGAAACATGAAGGATTAATGGATATCTGGACAGTAGAAATGAAGGTTTCTCCCACCTCAGCCTAGGGACTTATTGCTTCGCTGCTTCAGTCCCCTCTAACCAAGCCCTTTCAATTTTGGACTCTTCAGGGATGAGTCAAATATTCTTCCCTAAGTTTCCCAAACTCCAGGAGTGTGTCGTGTGTTAAGTGCTCTGAGTAAGTAATGCCCCTCTTAAATGGCTTAGTAGAGTGAGGCGGAGGCAAGCCCCCTCCTCACTGCAATGAGTAGGAATAGGGGAAAGCCCACAAGTCCTCAGTATCTCTGCAGAGAATGTCTGTCTCTGAATGTCTGTTCTCCAAACTCTGATAATCCCAAGACACTTATAAATCCTTATGGGGGAGGGGTGATAAACCAAAAGATGGGTTTTTAGACCACCCTCTTTGCAAATTCTGCACAGGGTTTAGTATCTCAATTTGGAATATAATGCTTCTGATAAAAGTAAGCTGACATAACAGGAGAAATTGCGCTTAAATACTGTTAAAACATTTCTTAAATTGTAATAATTTTTGTTTAACATTTTCTTCCTCCTGGGACTACCATAAGACCCAGACATCTTATCTGACTTTATTCATAGTGACAGTGCTTAGGACAGTGCCTGATGTCTTTTAAAAATGCTTTGTATTTATTGAATGACACAAGAATAAATAAATACATTTAGATCATCTAACTGTTGGACTTTTTGTCCTCTATGAACTAATTATTAAGTCTGATTAACCATAATACTCATTTTTCACATGTAAGTACATGGATATACACATAATTATTAAATTTTGACCTTCACCGTTTCCTCCCAACAGTCCTCAAACAAATAAAAAGTTATTTTCTTGGTGTCTATTTTTCTTCAGGAGAATAGTAATCCTTCTGTCTCAAAATATAATAATTTCCTTCTAAGTATTAATACAGGCTACATATTTAAATATGAAGTTAGTTAAATAGAAGGGAAAAATGAGAGGGGAAGTATTGTGGAGAATGAAGTTCTATTTAGTTTACTATTGGTCAGTTATATTAAATGTACTATAAATATCCTATACCATTTTCTTTCCTTTTTAAATAGCCTGTACTGGATACATTTCTAAGAAGCAGGAATTGCGCCCATGTAATTCTTTCTACCGTGTATGTAGCCCTATATGATTTCTCATGTGAAGAGCGACTCAGTACACACTTTGCTGGTGATGACAGGAAGAAGACGACACGCTTTGCAGGAGGAGATGAGGAGGAGGCTAGCAGAGCAGTGCAGAGGAGGACAGCCCTCGGCTGCTGAGAAAATCCTGCCAAAGAGCTCGTCTCTTTAGTGCTTATCACCTGTCCCTTTGCAAACATTCTCATCACGATAAATTTCAGTCTTACCTTTGTTTTTTGTGACTATGTACAACAAAGAGAGTGCTCCGGTGATGGGGTTATTGGAGCATCACACTCCTAGTTCAGCCAACATAAAACTGAGAAGAAGAGAACTTCTCTGAGAGTCTTTCTCCCACCCACTTTTAGGGCTGCCCTTCCCTGTGGATCCAGCTGTCCCTCGTCTACAAGGAACCTCCCATTTGGGGCATTGTCTGGCTTCGGTCTCTGAGACTTAGTGGCTTCCATGATGTGTGCCTCATTCGTTTGGGCTGTTTCCTGTTGAGGAGCTAACAAAATTGATTTGCGCTATTGAGATGTCAAGTTACAGCTTGTAAGTAAGGTATTTCCATTTTGACACTTGGACTTTCAAGACCTTAATCCTAATTTTTTGTTTCTTCTAGTCCTTCCTGTCTGGCCTTCTTTCTCTCTATATATGGTTTTGGAGCACCTCAGCTGGTGCCACGCATCACAGCAGACCCTGGGGACACAGACTGTCATCCTACTCTCATGGAAGCAAGGTGGAGCATGGGCCACTGCTAAAAATAAACCAAAATAAATATATTTTTAAAATATAGAAGCATAACACATCCAATTTCTGAGTCCATAAACAATACCCCAATCAATCAACTGTGCTCTTACTCATTTGGCAGGAAAGATAAAATCTATTCACCATATTTGTCTCAATCTTCTAACGGTGGAATATGTAGTTGCTATGGATTTGGAGAAATATTTTGACTAGAATATTTTGGATTTCCTTCAAATCATGTTAATTCACCTATGCATAGAGCTAGTCTATACGTATTTGCCTTCCAGGTATGAATAAATCAATTTTCCCCACCCTCTTGTCTCCAATTGTGGTAACCTAGAGTAACTCATTTAGTCTATGTTCTGATTTATTGCAAACATTCAAAATGTGTCTTCCCTCCACCACTCTTTTTAGACGGTATACCAGTACGCTCAAGTGCTGAGTGTGGTCAGAATGCCCTAAACTGCCTGTCAGAGCATCAGAGCTTAAAGGCTTTTCTTTACTTTTCTCAAGTGCACTCTCTGATTTTATAAAGAATAAATTTCACATAGATACATACCTCTGTGTGAAATCCTGTTTCAAAAATTTCCAGTAGTTTTTTTTCTCCCCATAGAAATTTTGGGTTTTTTTAATCTCATTAGGTTTTCCTTTATTTCATATGTGTTCTTATCCTTGTCTTCTAAAGGGAGCACCAAACAAAATACATCTGTAAGTCATATCAGTATATGACTCATTTCTTCAAAGTTATCACACTAATTTGATAATGCACACTTTCCCATATTAGCATTTGGCTTTCTTTCCTTTATGAAAAAGAGCTGCCTTTCTTGTCAACACCTTAAACAGGACTGACTAGTTTTTGTTTTCTCTGTTCCCTGGGATTGATACTGACTCACCTACAAAAAACGAAACATAAAATTGTAATACAAAGACATGAAGATAATTTAAACCAAGTAAAATAGTAAGTTCGTAGTTAATAAAATGTTTGGTTAATAACCATAGTTAACAAAATATATTTGCTTGGAATGAATTATATTGACTATTGTTCCACTATGTTTCTATCAAGTTCATACCTAGATGCTCTGCCCAGTAAAACTGAAATAATTAAATAAAATTCATAGCTCAACAGTTAGCTGCCTACTGTATAACATTTTCTTTTTAAAATGAATTAGTGTATTTAGCTTATTTATTCATTGTTATTTTTGTTTTTTCATACCTACTATGTATGTGACTGTCAATGAATTAATAAATTATCCTTTCTGGGCTTTTTTGGTCATTTCTTTCCTTTTTAATGTTTTCACTATAAAAGGTAAGCTGAGACAGTAAGAAACTGTTCAAATCAGTATATTTTATAATTTACAATTATAGCAACCTGGTAAAGGCTCTTGCTGCAAGTAAGTATTAAGATAATGAGGTATGACGAGAAGAAGTATTTTGTAATGTGAAGTTATACTTTTAAATGTTCAGAGGGGCCAGGCAGGTAGCATAAGAACTGTTGCCAGATCTCTCAACTTTTCAAAAGAAGTTAAAGTTTGCTTTTATAAAAATTCTCCTGATTTTTAAATCCTTGAAATTAATTTAAAAATAAAATGCTATGTTGTTCTGCACTGCATGGGCCAAACTAAACAATTTTGTATAACTCCTGCGTGATCTTTTGTGATTTCTGCGTAATAATCGAGAACGTAGAGTTTTGCAGTTAGACAGCCTGAGATTCAGATCACACAGACTGCGGGACATTGAATAAGTGACTCAATTGTACTGCATTTCATTTTCTCACCTGTCACAAGGGATAATAATTGTACTTCATTTACAGGATTTTAGTGATAATTAAATGAGGTATTAATATTTATATACAGCTTAGCACAAAGTGGACACATAGTATCCCAGTAAATTTGGTGATGCTAATGGTGAAGGTGAAGCTTTTAGAGTCTGTTCTGACTTACATGAGCCAAAAGAGTTGATTCATTAGCTTACTGGGGGGATGGGTGTTAGGCAAAATCTAAAGAGTTCAGAAACTGAACAGCCACACTCACCTGAAGTTCGCTTCCCTGCTTTATTTTTTGTGTCACAATAGCTATCTTACGTTTATCCAGGGGAAAACAGAATTTTACAAAAAAAAAAAATGAGTTAAGTAGTCTTAATATTGTCCTTTGAAACCTAGCCCTGATGTACCCTCACCTTTGATCTAGCATCTTTCTTGAATCTTCATAAACTTTGTTAAGTTGTGGCGGATTGTATTTACCAAAGATGGTCAATAAAGTATGTCTCATTCCACATGCTATTGTCACAGTGTGATGTAGATACTCTTCCCATCAAGGGGTCTATGTCCCCTTTTGACTGCCTCATGAATACTGGCAGTGGTGTTATGTAACTTCCAAAACTGGGTCTTCAAAATGCCTCGCACGTCTGCCCTGTTCTCTTGATACACTCATTCTTGGAACCCAGCAGTCTTATTGTAAATAAACCCAAATGTATTCATTTTTCAAGACTGTAATAACAATGTACCATAAAGGGAGTGGCTTAACACAACACAAATTTATCATCTCATAGCTCTGAAGTCTAGAAGTCTGAAATCAAGGTGTTGGTAGGGCTATGCTCTCTTTGAAACCTGTAGGAGAGCATTGCTTTTTGCCTCTCCCTAGCTTCTGATGGTTTTCTGGCAATTTTTGGTATTCCTTGGTTTAACCACTTTGGGACCAGCGTCCACTGTAGTTGACAGCCACAGATGAACCCACGCAACGACTTTAGCCGACAGCCGTGATATGAAGGCGCACAGCCGAGTGTCGACTTAAGCCAACAGCTGTGATATGACTTTTCTAATTTTTCATTTATCAAAATAAAATTGTGAACATTTAAAAATAATGTAATGAAAACATATATGTCTATGTTACCTATTCTGATTTACATTACAAGTAAAGCTGCCTGTAAAGTAAAACAAGCTTTCAGTGCTTTAAAGCTTTCCTCATCCCACAAGAGCAAAACGGTTTCATCGTCAACACACAGCACAGACTGTGGTGCGGACTGTGAGTGCCGGCTGTGGGCAAGGTTTCGTGGCGGTGAGCGTGGTACCGAAATGGTTACAGATGCTTGTCCCAATTCTCCATCTTCACATGATGTTCTCCCTATGTCTCTCTGCATTGTCTCCTCCCATGTGTGTCCGTCTCCATGTCCAAATCTCCTTCTTTTATAAAGGATACCAGTCATATTGGATTAGGGCCCACTCTAATAACCTCATTTTTAATTTATCACCTCAGTAAAGACTTACAGAATAAGGTCACATTCTGAGGTACTGGGGATTAGGACATCGACATATCTTTTTGGTAGGACACAATTCAACCCACAGCATCCAGTTGCAAGGAGAGGTCATGTGTTGGCTGAGAATCCATCTGACGGCCAGCATCCACTGCCAATCATGGAAGTGAAGGCTTTGAGATGACCCCCAGCCCCAGCCACCATCTAACTGTAACTATGATATATGAGCTATACTGAGTGACAACTAGCCTAGTTGAGCATAGTCAACCCCAAAAGCCATAAGAGATAGTACAGCAATTGTTGTTTTAAGTCACCAAGTTTTGAAGCCACGCAGTAATAAATAAATGAAGAGGAAGTCAGATTGAGGTGGTAAAAAAGTTTCTCCCCATATAGGCCCAACACACACCCTGCATTTGCAGCCATATCTGAGCACCTGTGGCTGGATCAGCCTGCATTTGCCTTTTGCCTAGTCCTGCTGTGGCATTTTTCAGGGTGAACATGATAAATTCCTACCCTTCTTAGATGCCTGAAGCCTCATTTCCTGACTTTAGCCAATAGTTCTCTCATTTCTTTTATGCAGCCATTAATATATACCTTTTCTTTACACTCTACCTTGGCATATATGGTGTTTATTTTCTTGCCATTTCTTGTAATAGTATCTTTTCTCAAGAAGTTTCTGTTACGTTTGATAAACACATAGGCCGAAAAAGCTTGGAATTGGCTGGGCGCAGTGGCTCCTAGCACTCTTGGAGGATCTCTTGAGGTCAGGAGTTCCAGACTAGTGTGAGCAAGAGCAAGACTCCGTCTCTACTAAAAATAGAAAGAAATTAGCCGGACAACTAAAAATATATAGAAAAAATTACCTGGGGCTGGAGGTAGTGGCTCACGCCTGTAATCCTAGCACTCTGGGAGGCCGAGGCGAGCAGATTGTTTGAGCTCAGGTGTTTGATACCAGCCTGAGCAAGAGCGACACTCCGTCTCTACTAAAAAATAGAAAGAAATTAGCTGGACAACTGAAAAAAAAAAATATATATATATATATAAAACAAAAAATTAGCCAGTCATGATGGCACATGCCTGTAGTCCCAGCTACTCGGGAGGCTGAGGCAGAAGGATTGCTTGAGCCCAGGAGTTTGAGGTTGCTGTGAGCAAGGCTGATGCCATGGCATTCTAGCCCAGGCAACAGAGTGAGACTCTGTCTCGAAACAAAACAAAACAAAACAAGAAAGCTTGGAATTTCAAATGTTTGGAAATCATATATTCTTCCTCATGAATGCTTAGTTTTCTACCATAAACATTGGAAGTGGAAAGGAGAAAAATGGTCAAACTTAATAGATTATATTGTTACCAATCTTTAAAAATGTATCTTTTATTTTTATCAAAATTATATTTACACATATATGTATACAAGAATGGTCTTGCTAACATGAAAAATAAATTTCTAACTGGCAGGCACTTAGAGTAGCATGAACTCTGTTCCTAAGGATAGTAGTATGAATATCTCTCCTACAGAGATGTTTACCTAGCAATTAAAAGAAACTGAGCAGACAAAAGAAGGTGTAAATTCTCATTAACATTCGCTGGAGCTGGTCAATTCACATTCCAAAAGGGGAAAGAGTTTCTGGGAGAGGGGCTTGCAGGTGCTGGCCTTGCTCCAGAGGCAGGCCTGGAAGTTGGGTGGGTCTACAGGTGCTATCCTGGAATCTGGGGCTGTTGGGGAGGTGTTATCTGGCACTTAGTTGGGCCTAAAGCCTGCGGTCCCAAGGACTGGCCTAGTGCTGGGGCCACTTGAAGTCTAGGGTCTTGTGAGCTGACCTGGAGCTAGGTTGGGCTGGAAGTCTTGTCTACCTTGCAGGTAGAGTCCTTGGGAGCTAGACAGACTCTGGGGTAGGGCTGGAGCCCTAGGCTATGGGGTTGGCCTGGTGTTGGGTAGGGTGAAGCCTGGGAACACAGAGGCCAGCGTGGAGCTGGGGCAAGCCTGCAGTTTGGGGTCTGGGACCTTCCCAGGAGCTAGGACTTATGAGTTTCAGTTTGGTGCTGTGATGGTCTTGTGGTCTGTGTTCATGGGTGCTGACCTGGAGTCTGAAGCAGCAGGTACTGTCCCGGTGCCAGGAAAGGGGCCTAAAGCTTGGGGCCATTGGGTCAGCCTGGAACTGGAGTAAGCCTGAAGCCTAGGGCCTTGGGAGCTGCTCTGCAGCTGGGGTCTGCAGGTGCTGGTCTGGTGCTGAGGTGCATCTGAAGCCTTGGGCTGTAGGGGCCTGCTTGGCATTAGGGCAAACCTGGAGGATAGGTCTGTGTTTGCTAGCCTAGAGCCTGGATCCATGCAAGCCAGCCTGATGCTGGGGGCCACAACAAAGCTGAGTATTCACTTCAGTCTACTTTCCCCATGTAGAGCCTCTCTCTTTCTCTGAACTGTGCTGCACGAGTTTGGGAAAGGGGAGAAACAGGTCCCGTGAAATAACCCTTCTTACCCCGTGTAATGCAACTTTCCTTATTTCTATGCTACAGCAAGGTGCTATAATCTTGCAACTGGTTTCATTAGCTCTTATAAAGGTATTTTTGTGTGTAAATATTTGTTCAAATTGATGGTTCTGCAAGATGGCAAAACATATCTTCTTTCTCATTATAAAGTCCATAAACAAAACGGTTGCAAATAATTAAAAAATTATCTTTAATTCAGTTTTCTGAAATTTTGAAAGTTGTTTGATCTTTAACTACCAAAGAACATGAAGCATGGGTAAATTTCTTGATAACATCAGTACAGTGTAAATTACTTAAATCTTGACAGATTAAAAATGCAACCTGATGGTTATCAGGTTTAATAAACCGAAAAAATAAAGTTTTACCAGTATGACTCTAAAGCTGAACAGGCTATAGATACTATATTCTGCTTCTCTGGTTCTTTCTCTGCATCCCTTGTGAAACAATATTTAAAATTATGTGGAGAAATAGGCTCTTTGATAAAGCAGATCTGTCCTAACAAGCAAATGCCAATGTCAGAGCACTTTTCCTGGGCTGAAAATCAGTAGGACTTGAAGACGAATGTGATCCCAAGAAGAATGATCTGTGTGAGGAAGGTAAATGCTATGCCTGGTGGTGGGGGTGTGGAACAAATATGCTCCAGGCCACCAAACTCTGGATACCCAGATAGTGGACAATGCAGTCTGGTGACAGGAAATAGCGTGTTAGGATTTAGGCAAAACTCCAACAATTAAAACTTAAAAATGATGCTTTGGCAGCATTAAAAGTATCTACAAATTACTTCAAATATTAATTGCTGTATATATAATGATGTATTATTATGATATTAACTAATAGGCCACAACAGAGATTCTCATTATTATAATAGCCAGTTTCTGAAGTGACAGTGCTGTCTAGGGAAGTAAGAATTGTCATAAGGCAAATATTCCTTATGAACTAAGCCCTTGTACAATTATTTTCTCCTTAAACATTGCTCTGTGCATCATAGTAGTGTCTCTTTTCATCTCTGTGCCCACTAATTTTATAATATAATAAACAATCTTGAACTTCAGTGGGAAATGATCTTGAGAATGATGTGATAGATTACAGGAAATTGATAAAAGTGATATTGGAAAAGTGCTTGAATAAAATATAAAGCCTGTTGACAAATAAGGCGTGATAGAATTAAAACAATTATAATGTGAATAAAAAACAAATGAGCAAAATAAAAACACAAATTCAATAGAGAAGAATTTGTATAGTAAAGGATCAAGTGGAGCCCTTAGGAAAATTTATGGAGCCACTGGCTATTTTTACAAAATTGCTTTATTATTATTATATGTTAGGTCTGGAGCCGAGAGAGAGAGAGACACGAAGCCTAAAGTGTAGCAAAATGCTATTTATTTTGAGCATCTGGGTGCAGATGGGTGGAGGCCAAAACAGGTGGAGAGAGAAAAGGGGAGAGCCTTGGGTTTTATAGAGGATTTTTCTGGGAGGAGTAAATAAATTCTTTTCAAACAACCTGGAGAGATCAGAAAAGTAAATTCCCCTCTTGCATTCCATTCCTTTATCTCCCAAGGGGCCTGGCAAAGGCTACCTGCCTAATACACCCCAAGGAAGGGGAGAGGGGTGGGTTTTATAGGAGGTTTGAATGGAAGTTTGGGGAGAGTGAATTCTTTAAACCTAACATTATTATTATTCCTTGAAATCAGAAGTTAAGTAAAGATTGTTTTGAATTATCATACTTTCATTTCCTAGAAATTAATACCAAGAAAAACTCTTGAAACTTGATTCTTTTTTTTTTTCTTTAAAGTTAAGTCTAGAAGAGGCAGAGCAAGACAGGTGAATGGGACCCTCTAGCAATTGTCTACCTGCAGGAACACTGAACTGAACAACCATCCTGGCAAGAAGACACTTTCATAACAACCCAAAATCAGGCAGGCAATCACAGTTTCTGGTTTTAACATTATATCAAGAGAAGAGACACTGAATAGGGTAAGAAAGACAGTCTTGCATTGCCTGAGGCACTCTCTCCACAGTAGAGCTGTGCCAGTGCTGGATGAGGACAGAATCTCTGTGCTTGGGGGAGGGACAGTGAAGTGATTGTGGGACTTTGCATTGGAGCTCAGGGCTGCCTAGTTGCAAGGGAACACAACACAGGACAGAATTCTGCCAGCACTCAGATTGGAAGCATTCATTCACTTATTCATTTATTTTAGAGACAGGGTCACACTCTGTCACCTGGGCTACAGTGCAGTGGCATGGTCATAGCTCACTGCAACCACCAACCCTTGGGTGCAAGCAATCCTCCTACCTCAGCCTCCCATGTATCGGGGACTCCAGGCACATGCCACTACACACAACTAATTTTTTTATTTTTTATAGAGATGAGATCTTACTATGTTGCCCAGGCTGGCCTTAAACTCTTATCTTCAAGTGATGCTCCCACCTCCCTTGGCCTTCCAAAGTGCTAAGATTACAAGCAAGATTACAAGCAAGATTACAAGCACTGTACTTGGCCCAGAAGGAGCCTTTAGACTAACCCCAGCCAGAGGAGAATCCTCTGCCCTAGCAGTAGAAAACTGGAGTTCTTGCTAGCTCCACCATTGGCTGACAAAAGCGGCCTGGGGCCTAGAATAAATTTGCAAGGCAGTCAGGCTACAAAGACCACAGTCCTTGGGCAATTCCTGTGGTTGCACTGGGCTCACAGCCAGTGAACTTGGGGTGCACATGACTCAGTGAGGAAACAGTGGTAGCAGCCAAGCAAGTGCCTATGTCACGCCTCCCCAAAGCCTATGCAGTGCAGCTCAGGAAAAGTCTTCTGCTTGGGGAAGCTTGGGGGAGCTTTCCTTTATCCCAGGCTTTATTATATCTCCGAATGACTATCTCTGACATTTAAGAAAAATTATTTTCCTAGATACTGGTGGAAACTTTGCATCTTTCTTCCTTCCTTGTTTAGCTTTAGTTTTCCTTGTTTTTCTTTACTTTTCTTTTCCTTCTTTCTCTCTTTTTAAAAAAATTCACAGCTTTACTTTCTTAAAGAATACAAACCTAAGAGTATAAAATAGATACAATTCACATTTAAAAAGCAGAATAAAATGAGGAAAGAGGCAGAGAAAGATGGTTGAATAAAACCCTCCAGTGATCATCCTTCTGTAGGAACACCAAATTAAACAACTATCCACTCAAGAAAGCACCTTTATAAGAACCAAAAAAGTCAGGTAAGTAATCACAGTACCTGGTTTTTAACATAATATCAAGGAAAGAGGTATTGAAGAGCGTAGGAAAGAGAGGAAATCTGTGTACTTGGGGGAAGGAGAGTGAATTCACTCTTATAGCAGAACACAACAAAGGGCAGAATTCTGCTGGTGCCCAATGAGAGAGCTTTTAGACCAGCCCTGGCCAAAGGGGAATTCTTAGCTCCATCTGAGTCCCTCCTGTCTCCACCACTGGTTGACTAAAGTGGCCTGGGGCCCAAAATAAATTTTAAAGGTAGTCAGGCCACAGGGACTACAGTCCTTGGGCCAGCCCTGGTGCTGTACTGGGCTCAGAACCAATCGATTTGGGATGTGCCTTACTCAAATGAGACATCAGCTATGGTGACCAAGGGAATGCCTGTATCACCCCTACCCCAACTCCAGGTAGTACAGTTCAGGAAGAGTCTTCTTATGCTTGGGGAAAGGAAAGGGAAGAGTGTGAAGGACTTTTTTTTTTTTTCTTTTTGCAACTTGGGTACCAGCTCAGCCATGGTAAAATAAAGTACCAAGCAGATTACTGAAGCTTCTGATTCCAAGCCTTAATCCTGAACAATGTTTCTAGACTCAACCTGGACCAGAAGGCTACCCACTTCCCTAAAGGAAAGAACCCAGTCTTGTTAGAATTCAATATCTTATGACTAATGAGCCCTTGAACATTATATAACCATCAGTGGTAGCCAGACAGCAATTGCCATGGTCCTTGGGTGAGACTGCTGGCTTCAAGTGTGACCTGGTGCAGTTCCAGCTGTGGTGGCTAAAAGAGAGTGCCCACACAACTCCTCCCACAACTCCAGGCAGCCCAGCATGGAGAATGAGATGCTCCTTCCATTTGAGGGAAGAGAGTGAGAGGCTTTACCTGGTAATCCAGGGAGCTCTCCCATATTTTACCTAAGTCCACCAGGAGTCCACAAGAGTCACAGTGTTAATGGCTTGGGGTGCCCCCTAGTGCTGATGTGACTGCAGTGACCACACTTAGATCAAAGACTCAATTCCCTTTGAATACCTGGGAAGCCTTCTCAAGGAGGATGAGTACAAACAAGCCCAGACTGTGAAGAACAGAATAAATATCCAACTATTCAATGCCCAGACACCAACAAACATCTACAAGCATCAAGAACATCTGGGAAAACATGACCTCACCAAATGAAGTAAATGAGGACCAGTGACCCATCGCAGAGTGAGGAAGATATGTGACCTTGTAGACAGAGACTTCAAAATAGCTGTTCTGAAGAACCTCAGTGAACTTCAAGACAACACAGGGAAGGAATTCAGAAGTATATCAGAGAAGTTTAATAAAGAGATTGAAATAATAATAATAAAAAACAAGCAGAAATTTTGAAGCTGAAAACTTCAATAGACAAACTGGAAAGTGCATCAAAGTCTCTCAACAGCAGAATTGATCAAGCAGAAGAAAGAATTAGTGAGTTTGAAGACAGGCTACATGAAATACACAGTCAGAAGAGGAAAAAGAAAAAAAAATAATAAAGCACACCTAGAAGATCTAGAAAATAGCCTCAGAAAGGCAAATATAAGAGTTATTAGCCTTGAAGAAGAGGTAGAGAGAGAGAGACATTGGGGTAGAAAGAAATAACAACAGAGAACTTTCCAAACCTAGAGAAAGATATCAATATTCAAGTATAAGAAGATCATAGAACAAAACTACCTCAAGGCATTTAATAATCAAGCTCCCAAAGGTCACGGATAAAGAAAAGTTTCTAAGGGCAACAAGAAAAAAGAAAACATAACATGCAAAAGAGCTCCAATACATCTGGCCGCAGACTTCTCAGTGGAAACATTACAGGCCAGGAGAGAGTGACATGACATATTCAAAGTGCTGGAAGAAAAACCCCCTAATCCTAGAATATGATATCCTGCAGAAATATCCTTCAAACATGAAGGAGAAATAAAGACTTTGCCAAATGGAAAAAATGCTGAAGGATTTTGTCAACACCAGACCTGCCATATAAGAAATGCTAAAGGGAGTTCTTCATTCTGTAAGAAAGAACATTAACAAACAATAAGAAATCATTAGACTGTATAAAACTCACTGGTAACAGTGAGTACACAAATACAAAATACTCCATTTCTGTAATTGTGGTGTATAAACCGCTTATATTTTGAGTAGGAAGACTAAAAAGACAATCCTGTCAAAATTAATAACTAGAACAACTTTTTAAGAGTTAGAAAATATAAAAGAATGTAAATGGAAACAAAAAGTAAAAATGTAGTGGGGAAATGGAATTAAAGTGTAGAGTTTCTTTTCGCTTTCTCTTTACTTGTTTTTTTGTTTGTTTATAAGCAGAGTTAGGTTGTCATCTGTTCAAAATATTTGATTATAAGATTTTTTTTGCAAACCTCATAGTAACCTCAAATCAACAAACCTACAACAGATACACAAAAATGAAAAGCAAGAAATTAAAATGCACTACCAGAGAGAATCACTTTTACACAAAGGAAGACTAGAAGAAAAGAAGAAAGAAAGAGAAGACTGCAAAACAACCAGAAATCAAATAACAACATGGCTGTAGTAAGTCCTTATCTATTAATAATAACATTGAATGTAAATGGACTAAACTCTCCAATCAAAAGACATATAGTGGCTGAATGGATTAAAAAATAAGACCCACCTATATCTTGTCTACAAACCCACTTCACATATGAAGACACACAGACTAAAAAATAAAGGGACAGAAAAAGATGTTCCATGCAAATGGAAACCAAAAGATAGCATGAGTAGCTAGCTATACACCTATCAGATAAAATAGATTTCAAGACAAAAACTATAAAAAGAGATAAAGAATGTCATTATATACTATAAGGATAAAGGGGTCAATTCAGCAAGAGGATATAATTCTAAATGTATATGCACCCAACACTAAAGCATATAGATATATAAAGCAAATATTATCAGAGCTAACAAGAGACCCCAATACAATAATACTCAAGAGGCCTCAACACCCCACTTTCAGCACTGGACAAGTCATCTAGACAGAAAACCAACAAAGAAACATCAGACTAAATCTGCACTGTAGGCCAAATGGACCTAAAAGATATTAATATTTACAGAAAGTTTCATCTAACAGCTGTAGAATACAGATTCTTCTCCTAAGCACATGGATCATTCTCAAGGATAGACCATATGTTAGACACAAAATAAGTCTTAAAAATTTCAAAGAAATTGAAATCACATCAAGTATTTTCTCTGAACATAATGGAATAAAACTAGAAATGAATAACAATAGAAACAGTGGAAACTATACAAACACATGGAAATTAAACAATATGCTCCTGAATGACCAGTTGGTCAATGAAGAGATTAAGAAGGAAATATAAAAATCTCTTGAAACATATGAAAATGTAAACACAATATACCAAAACCTATGAAATACAGAAAAAGCACTACTAAGAGTAAAATTTATAGCAATAAGTGCCTACATAAAAAAGTAGCAAAATTTCAAATAAACAACCTAATGATACATCTGAAAGAACTAGAAAAATCAAGAGCAAAACAAATCAAAATTTAGCAGAAGAAAGAAAATAATAAAGATTTAAGCAGAAATAAATAAAATTAAAACAAAACAAAAGAAAAAAACAACAAAGCAATGAAATTAAAAGTTGGTGTTTTGAGAAGATAAACAAAATTGACAAACCTGTAGTCAGACTAAGGAAAAAAAGAGAGGAGACTCAAATAAATAAAATCAGAGATGAAAAAGTCGACATTACAACTGATAATCCAAAAAAATGAAAGAATCATTAGAGATTACTATGAGCAACTCTATGCCAATATTGGAATACCTAGAAGAAATGGATAAATTCCTAGACATGTACAACCTATCAAGATTGAACCAGGAAGAAATCCAAAACCTGAATAGACCAATAAAAAGTAATGAGATAGAAGTAGTAATAAAAAGTCTCCCATAAAAGTAAGGTCTGGGACTTAATGGCTTCACTGCTGAATTCTACCAAATATTTAAAGAACTTATACCAATCTTACTGAAATTGTTCCAAAAAATCAAGGAGGAGGTATTACTCTCAAAATCATTTTATGAGGCCAGTATCACTGTGATAACAAAACCATTAAAAAGTACGAAATCCTGTCATTTGCAACAACATGGATGGAACTGGAAAACATTGTGTCTAGTGAAATAAACCAAGCAAAGGAAGAGAGATTTTGCATGTTCACACTCAGATGTGGAAGTTAAATATTAAAACAAATGATCTCGGCTGGGCGTGGTGGCTCACGCCTGTAATCCTAGCACTCTAGGAGGCTGAGGCAGGAGGATCGCTCAAGGTCAGGAGTTTGAAACCAGCATGAGCAAGAGCAAGACCCCGTCTCTCCTAAAAATAGAAATAAATTAACTGGCCAACTAAAAATATATAGAAAAATTAGCCGGGCATGGTGGCACATGACTATAGTCTCAGCTACTCAGGAGGCTGAGGCAGAAGGATTGTTTGAGCCCAGGAGTTTGAGGTTGCTGTGACCTAGGCTGATGCCATGGCACTCTAGCCCAGGCAACAGAGTGAGACTCTGTCTCAAAAAAAAAACAAAACAAAAAACAAGTGATCTCGTGCAGACAGAGAGTAGAATGATGATTACCAGAGGATGGGAAGAATACCGGGGAAGGGGTGATAAAGTAGGGATTGTTAGTGGATGCAAAAACATAGTTAGATACAATGAATAATATTTGATAGCACAACAAGGTGACTATAGTCAACAATAAGTTAAGGTATACTTTAAAATAACTAAAAGAACGGAATTGGAATGTTCCTAACACAAAGAAATGATAAATACTTCAGGTGATGGATACCCGATTATCCTGATATAATTAATACATATTATATGACTGTATCAAAATATCACATGTACCCTATAAATATATATAATTATTATGTACCCATAATCATTAACAATACAAAATTTAAAAATGAAAAGAAGTAAAAAAAATTAAGTATACATTCATGATTATAAATAAAATTTGGTTAAATATGAGATAAAATATTTATTTTCATATATTTTAGTTTCTTTTTTCTAAATAAAGCCCTAAACAAATCTGTTTATCTTACTTGCTATAAAATATTGGTCAAGATTTTAAAAGGGTTTATTTTGTGAGATGCTTTTTCTCTTATGACCAGAAATCCTTACAGGAATCCTGTAAAATTTTATTTTGCTCAATGACCATCTCTGCCATGTCAGAGAGCAGCTTGGGCAGCTTAGATTTGTCAGTTTAAGAGGGAGAGCAGAGCAGCACCACAGTGTCATCCTAACTTCTTTTCTTTCCTGAATATATCTTTGAAATTCCAGATAGAGAGAATAGACAAAGACAAAGTCTAACATTTAAGCACGGTTCTTAAGTCCAATTATATTGCTTAAAAGTAGATTTGGGAAGCATTTGTAATGATGTGAGAGCTAGGTACCACCCTGAAAATAAAGATTCATTGAGTTGGGAGAAAAAGAACATCAGAGGGGAAAAGCTAATGTTCCCTGAGGTGGGGCTCTGTGGCTTAAGTCCAAGGGGATGTCCTGGGAATGGGGACGGGCTGCCAGTCAATCACCCAGAGGAGACGGGGTGACACAGAATTGCCCAGGGTGGTTTGGTGTCCTATGTGCAAAAGGGACCTTCAAGAGGGACCCATGAAAGCTTTCAAAGTCCTGCATTGTATTGGTATTGTGCATCATCAGAAGTGCAATAATGATACCCTTTAACTTTCCCTGGTCCCTGAGAGAAGGAAATCAAGAGAATTTACTCAGAAATTAGCAGAGAAAGAGCAGGAAAGGCTGAGCCAGCAGATCTAATGCTTTGCGGACTGGATAAGTAGATATTTTAACTGAAAAATCATTGTAGCCTAGGGACTAGACGTGGATGTAAGTACGTAAAGTGATGGTGGCCTGAAGAGATTACCCAAGGGTCAAATAGGTTCAAACACATCAGAGGACCACAGCTTGGACAGAGCTCATCTGTAACATGACACCTGTACTCAGCACCATGATGTCAGGCAAGGACCTACACATTTATGTGCAACCAAGGAAGGATAGAGGTGGTCTTGGACAAATTCTCTTGTTTGTTTGTGGTTTTTTTTGGTCATTCATAACTCTATTTTTTAAATGAGTATCTGTTTTACAAATTCTGAATTGATAGGTTTAATTTGAAACAAACAAGGAAATGTTGAAATATCTGCATATAATTGTAATGAAGTAGGTTAGGTTTTCTGGAGGTTATAAATGGAAACTAGATGGTTATATTTTTATATTCATGAGTTAGGGAATTGGAAATATCATATCTGCATAACTATTGTTTTTTTCTATACAGACTCAACGTGTTGATTTTCAGTGTGAAGTCAGCCTTAGGTGTCTGGCTAGCCTGGAGGCCCACTGCAACCTGACAATTGCCTTCTGGGAATTTAGACATGATCTCAGAGCATCAAGAGAGGAGGTGGAAGAGGGATTTTCTTCTGTTATTTCATATGGACTCTCCTTCATTCAGAAGTTAGTAATTAGAATTGTAGCAATGTTCTATCATTTAAGAAGTTAGAAAAAGTGGTGTTTTGGTCACTGATACAGCCCAGCACCTAAAATCAAGCTTCTCCATGGCAAACATCAATAAGTATATATTGAATGAAAAATTGGAAATTAATTTTTTATGATATCATATTAAGGTCATTGTCTACCCACAATCCCCTACTTCACAGTTTGCATTGGTGAAAAGAAAAAATAATTTTTTTAGATAAGCCCTGTCCACAATTCAACAATCATATTTTCCTTCATGTCTATATATAACATACACAGGGTAGGGTCCCCATTGTTGAACTCCTTCCTCACCTCTCAGGAAGGGTAACAGAGAAGTTTAGCCTATCTCTTCGACAATGAAGGCTCTTCAAATTCTATATGAGGTTTGAATGGTTTATCTGGAACTTTATGTTATTGGTAGCTTTATGGATGTAGTTATGGTAGCAGATTAAACTGTCTTAATGTAAATTCTCTTGAAGATTGGCGTTCTGTGTTTGATAATTTAATTTGATAACAGCTTCAGTTTGCAAATATAATATTCACTTTTATTTGACACATTCATTTCTGTGCTATCTCTATCCTAACTACAATAATATTCCCACAAAGCTATTGAAATCGCTCTCTCAGAATTCACTTGCCACAATTTTGTTGCTTATGGTTGTAAGTGATTTTATTTGTTGACTGTTCACATGGTCTTAAACTCTTTCAGCTTAACTGGAATGCTCACACTCTAAACCATTCAAGTGGGCTAGTTATCAATGATTAATGGAATGGTTGTCTATAGTTGTAATTGCCAGTTTTGTTGTTATGCATTGGATGCTGATCATTCCTGATGCTGATGCAGATCTTGTGCTTAGGAACATACTAACTTGTTACATGAACGAGTTCAAAATTTGGATTTGATTTTTGTTATTTTGAATTAAGATTTAGCATAGCTTATTCCTTTCTGTATATTTTACCCTTACCTATTGCTGCTTAATTTGAATGGGTTATGATATATTAATATTTTACATACAGTTTGTGCATATCCTCTGTAATTTCACATGGAAGTTTTTGCTGCATTCACATCAAGCTATGGTAGATGTCATTTGATTCAATTTTTCTTGAGTTTTTTTAATCAGAATTTTTCTCAAGACACTTATTACCGTTTTATTTCTCAGGCTATAAATGAAAGGATTTAGTAAGGGGACTACTATTGTAAACAAAATAGCAGCTGGTATATCTTTATCCCCTTCGTCAAGCAAATTCGGTCTAATGTACATGAAAAAAAGAGACCCATAGAATAATGAAACAGACAGAAAATGGGATGCACAAGTAGAAAAGGCTTTGACCCTTCCCTCTTTGGATTTCATTTTGAAAATAGTAAAAAGAATATAGAGATAAGATATTAAGACACTACCTATGGTGAAGACTTGAATTGAGCCTGAAAAGATGAATAGTACCAGTTCATTGACATAAGGGTCAACACAGGAGAGTCTATACAAAGGAAGAATATCACAATAAAAATGGTTGACGTGATTCAATCCACAGAAAATTAACCTAAACAGAAGCCCTACATGAATCATGGAATGCAGGTTTCCAGCTATGAATGCTCCTGTGGTCATCTGAATACAGAGTTTCTTGGACATCTTGGTGTGGTACTGCAGTGGGCTGCATATGGCCACATAGCGGTCATAAGCCATTGCTGCCAGAAGAAAGCAGTCTGCAGTTTCAACCGTGCAAAGGACATAAAACTGTGCCATACATTCATGGAGGGAAACTATTCTGTCCTCAGAAAAGAAGTTCTCTAACATTTTAGGAATAATAGTACAGGCACAACAAGAGTCCACAAGAGCCAGGTTGCCCAGAAAAATGTACATTGGTGTGTGTAGAAGACGTTGTGTGAAAATTAAGGCCACCAAACCAAGATTCCCTACCATGGTGATCAGATAGATGGAAAAGAACACAACAAACAGAAGAATCTTCATTTCTGCGTGATCTGTAAATCCTGCCAGGATAAACTCATTTTTCATGGTACAATTTTCTTCTGCCATACCTGAGATCTCTGAAAAAAAAAATTGTGGAGAAATAAGGTACTAATTTATAGTATGCCTAAAACAAGTACTGAACTCTCTTTGGCTGAAAATGGGGGATGAGGGGATCTTCCTAATGCTTCCACATGTTACCTGGACTTTGGTGTATGGCCAGTCCTGGGGGAGAATCAATCTCCTGAAGCTATTACTTTTTTGGCTACTGATTGAATATCTTTCCAGCATATTTTGAAGAACATCAGACTGGTGCTCAAAGATAGCTTTTGCAGTCTTGAGAGAAATATTGAGAGTACAAAACTTCTCTATATGGGTTAGGTGAAACTGATTCACAATTTAATTGTCAGCAATTGGTATCAGTGTTCCTAAACAATTTCAATGTCTGTATGTATAGTGATTAACAATGTTTGTTGTTTAAAGGCTATTTTAATATACTAATGCTCATAGCAGCATTATTCACGATAGCCAAAAGATGGTAACAACCCAAATGTCCAAGGACAGATGAATGGATAAATAAGTTGTGGTATACACCTACAATGGAACATTATTCAACCTTAAAGAGGAATGAAATTTTGATAAGTTAGAATATGGATAAACCTTGATGATATAATGTTTACTGAAATAAAACAGACAAGAGAGGACGAATATTCTGTGATTCCACTTGCAATATAGGCAGAATATAGAATGGTGGTTGTCAAAGGGAGGTAGGAATGTGGAGCTATTGTTTAAAGGGTACAGAGTTTCAGTTTGGGAAGATGGAAATAAGTTCTGGAGTGAATAGTGGTGATGGTTGTAAAACAATGCAAATGTACTTAATTCTATTGAACTATATTCTTACATATGGCCAAAACAGTAAATTTTATATTGTGTATTTTCTGCTATAATAAAAAAAATTAAAGACTATTTTCAGTTGCATGTTCTTAGTAATTTATCATCTCTAATACTATTAGAATATACACTTAAAAATAAAATGTTTTAGAAACAAGGGAGATATTTTTAAGATATTTTACCCTAATTTTAGGGTAGGGAGGAAAAGTGATGTGGATGGAATCAGGGAGGAGAGAGAAATGAGGGAAAGAAAAGAAAAAGGCTATATTAAAAATCTTCCAGATTATTTATAATGCCATTTAGCATACAATTTGAAATTATTCATGGATACATGTGCCTAAAGAAATTTAAATGGTGTCAAAGGAAATTTGAGAAATCTTAAAGGTTAAAAATTGACAAATTCATTTATATATGTCAAAAATCATGAATAAAAATCAAATGTCAAACAAAAATTGGGAGATCATATGCAATAAATAGGATATTGTTTCTCTAGCTGTATTCTGTGAAGAGCTTATATAAATCTGTAGGAATAGTAAGAAAACAGGTAAATGTCAGGAACAGAAAAATATCAAGGAAATATAATTTTTTTTCTTACAAATTAAAAATGTTTAACTTGATTACTAATCAGAAAAACATCATTTGAAAGGGCTGTGATGCTGTATTTATTTTGGCTATCAAAATGGCAAAATTATATTTAAAATATAAGTATATATTTTAAAGTATAGATATAAAATATAACATACAGTGTTGTCTAGAATACAGTGAAATGGGAACCTAATTGTGTTTCTGGTTGAAGGATAAATTGGTGCAATCATTGAAAAATAATTTATAATAGATTAAAAAAACTATTAAATGTTCACACCCTTTTTCCAGTAACGGTGAATCTATCAGAAATAATTAGAATCTTATACAAAGATTTATGTAAAATGATGTCAATTTTAATCTCATTTATAGTAGTGAAAAATTCAAAACACTTAAATGGTGGTAACCATTTAGTTAGTATGATAAAATAAATATAAATTATTCATATGTTGGTGTATTGTGCAATGATTGAAAATGGTGTTTATCTAGAATAGTCATTGTAATGACAAAATAGAATAATATGCAAAAAACAAAGTGAAAGTTTTATATATAGGCTAATCCCAATTTCCAAATAAATATTTACATATGAAAGTTAAAAAAAGGAAAGCGTGGAAATACATCAAAATGTTACTACTAGTTTTCTCTGTGCAATAAAAATTTTAGATGAATTTTTATATTTTTCTCTATTTCAAATTCTCTACAATGACTATTACACAAAACAAAATTTTTATTCAGTAAATAAAATGACATACTTTTAGGTCTGCTATGTTTTATAATTTGATAAATCTACAATAATCATTGGGGATCCAAGTGATGCTTTTTGCACTGTACAATTCTATAGTGAATAATGTCGCAGTGGATATACTGAGTAACTTCTTCCTCCATTCTCATAATAATGGCTTTGCTGTTATAAATAATAATAATTTGCTGACAATCTTGCATGCATCTCAAACTATTCATAAATATACTCATATCATGTGGTAATGCATTTTTTAGGTCACCTTCCTCTGTGGAAGTAGTAATTCTTTGGTGTCAACTTTTACTCTTTTACATTGTATTCCTAGATGCTAAGGTCCTCACATTTATTAAAGTTTTGGATATTTTTAAAACTTCCTTAATCTACTCCTTAGTTATGTCCAGATGTGCAGAGTTATTACCTATTAGGGAACATTTTATTTCAATCTATGTTTATTTACGTTTGTTACTTTGGGAATCATTTATTCATTTGTTTGATATGTATTAGATGTTGCTGTACTCACTTTCTCTAGAAGGTCAGCTGACCCTCCTAGACATTTCCAGATCACAGTTTTCTGGATATTAATTGACTATTCTTACACTCCAAAGTTTAGGAACAGAGGGAAAGCATTTTGGAGAGATATAGGAAGATCTCTTCTTTTTCGGTTTCCTGGAAATATTGCTGAGTTTCACATCTCAGATTACTTGGGAATGATGCCTTTAAAAACAATATTTAAAAAAAGAACATTTGAAATCTATATAATTTGAATAATTTTTTCATGAACTTCCTTACCCTTGCCAGCTTGAAGTCGCATAACATAAGATTTCCTTCAGGCTTCTCAGTTGATTATAATTTGTTAGACAGAATATGTTTTACATTGACATTTTATTTCTCTAAGACTCAAAGAGAAATTAAAAACTCCCTAAAATCACAATGGGGGTTTAAAAGACTGGTTTGAAATTATAGTCCTTGCTTATATAATTTATTTAATACATAGGCATACTCAAACAAAAATTTTGAACACTATTTAATTGTTGAGATTAATAATTCATTTCATCAAGTTGTTAGGTACTATGGCCAACCACATTATTCAAAGAACTTTCAAAATCTTCACTAATGTAATCTGTTATTACTACAAAAGTGTGCTCTTATTTATTTTTGTGTAAATTTAGGCTCCTCTCAAATTCAGAAGTGATACAAGTGAATGATAGTCATTTGTCTAGTGTTCAGACAGATATACTTTAGATTTTAAAAAGGACTTTAAAAATCTTAAAAAATTGAAAAATTGGTATAGTAAGGAAAAGACTCTAAATAACTTGGAGAAAGAAATGTTTCAAGAGACTAATATTTCTAGCAAAAATAACTCTTAAATTGTTTCTCACCTGGGTTTTCCTGATAAGTGTTTTATAGAGGCTAGTTGGTTGCCTGATGTTAGTTTTTTGAGTAGATCCAGCAATGAAACTCTATCCTCTTGGCCATTTAGGAGAATATTTCGACAAAGAGGTCAATGATAATATTTATGTCACTGGTAGAGCGTGGTTCAAATACTTGAAACAACCCCAAGGGGATTTAGTTGGCATTGACTTCACAGCGCAGCCTCAGAGACCTAATCCTTTGAACATTATAGACATACTAAATTGGAATAATTAAGTGTATCCTTTGAGACTTAAAGAGTAAGGTAAATGCCCATTTCTAAACACATTTTAAGGGCTATGACTTGATTTTCATTCATTGGAGTTCATACCACTTATACTTATCACTAATCTGAATACAAACTTCTAAGTGGGGAGAAAAAGTTCCCACTGCAGTGGTCAGCAAAGGCTTCATGGAGGAAGCGGGAACTGAGCTAGGGTTGGCTGCCTCAGATGTTTCTTATTGTGAGCAGAGGTTGAAAAGTAGTGCCTTTTCCACCTCTTTTTAATTACAATTTACAATTTGTAGACTCTTCTTTTGAAGTTATATTCATAGTGTCTTCAACCTTATACCGTAGTTATGAAAATAAACCTTTAAATTTGTCTTGCAGATCCAGAAGCAGCTTCCCAAAAGCCTTCTTTTTTCATAATGCTCCTCTTTTTAGGACTCCTCCATCATTTATAGTGTTATAACCACTATTGATTGATTGGTTGCCCATCAAGCTCAAGTCTAAATTTGCTTGGTTAATGACCTGGCTTTCCTAACTCTTCATCATTCAAGTTCTCTTCGTTTCCTTGTATTCTGCTCTCTCCATGTACCATCCCTAAGCCAAGCACTTCTCTTCATGGTTCTCTGAATAAGACACTTTCAGTATTCATTTTGGGCCTTTGCCTTTTCTGTGTCAGCTTCACCATGTCCCTCCATTTGCCTTTATCTTACCCCTCCTTTACTGGCCAGACCAGGGTCTATCCAGCTTCTCTAGGACAGACCTGTCTTCTTCCCAAACTCCCAAGCTTTTGTTATCCACCTCTCAAGTCTCAATATTTGTCCTGAATGGTCCTCCGGTGTATGATGGGGGTAAGTTTTATTCTCCCACAGCATGATTACAACTTCGTTGATATCAGGATTACACATATCTCTGAGGTATTCCCTTAAGACACAGCAAAGTGGCCAAGGGCGGTGGCTCACGCCTGTAATCCTAGCACTCTGGGAGGCTGAGGTGAGCGGATCGCTAGAGGTCAGGAGTTCGAGACCAGCCTGAGCAGAGTGAGACCCCGTCTCTACTAAAAATAGAAAGAAGTTAATTGGCCAACTAAAAATATATAGAAAAAATTAGCCAGGCATGGTGGCACATGCCTGTAGTCCCAGCTACTCGGGAGGCTGAGGCAGGAGGATTGCTTGAGCCCAGGAGTTTGAGGTTGCTGTGAGCTAGGCTGATGCCACGCCACTCTAGTCTGGGCAACAGAGTGAGACTCTGTCTCAAAAAAAAAGACATAGCAAAGAACTGTCCAAATCTCTGCCCCCAGAACTTAAATTCTAGAGCAGTGTGATTATTTCAAGTGAGAACCACATATCTGTGTTGATGCAGGACCCTGTGCTGATATAGCACCATGAAGAAACTTGAAGAAACTTTCTGCTATAATGAGAATGTTTGGAACCATGGAAGAATGGTCTATGTTCTTCCTAGCTCCCTCTTTTTATCTGACCCATGAAACAATGTGTCAGTGGAAAGAGTCATAGGAGTCAGTGAAAAGGATCATGTAGCTCATTTCTTGTTATTCTAATTTTATTTTTATTTAACTTAATTTTAATTTTATTTAATTCTATTTTTAGAGCAATTAGACACCTTGGGAAGGTATATTAGTTTCCTATTACTGCTATAACAAATTACCACAAACTCAGTGGTTTAAAGCAACACAAATTTATTAACTCACAGTTCTGGGGATTAGAAGTCTGAAATCACTGAGCTAAGATCAAGGTTTGACAGGGCTACATTTCTTTTAGAGGATGTTAGGGGACAATCCATTTCCTTGACTTTTCTAGCTTCTAGAGTCTGCCCTCATTCCTAGGGTCATGGCCTTCTTTCATCTTCAAAGACTGAAATGGTTGATTAAATCTTTCTCACATGTATCACTCTGATTCTGACTTTTCTGTTTCTATCTTCAAAATTTTAAGTATTACTTTGGGCCCACATGGATAACTTCCTTATCTAAGGTCAGCTGATTAGCTACTTACTTCCATCTGCAACCTTAATTCCCCCATGCCATGTAACCTAATGTACTTACATCTTCCAGGGATTAGAATGAGGTTATTTTTTTGGTGGCCATTATTCTGCCCCCAAATGATAGGTTTCTAAAGCAGAGAAATAACACTATCTATCTTATTTACCTTTTAAAAAGGAACATTCTACTAATGATTCAGAAAATAGATCAAGAAGTGTAAGAGTGAAAGAAGAAAGACCAGGTCCTAAGATAGTGTAGTAGTTCAGAACTAGGGTGATGGTAGTGGATATGGAAAAAATGTAGATAGGTTTGGGTTACACTTTGGAGATGAGTCAACAGGACTTTATGATGATTTGAATTTGGAAGAGAGGTGTGGATGGGTAAAAAGAATCTGGCAATGAAAATGTCTAGATGTTTTGGTTTGTTTTTGTCTTAAGTATCTGAGGGAAAGGTGGTAGACTTTACTGAGTTGAAGGAGACTGGAGGAGGAATGCTCTTTGGAGGGAAGTGAGGAGGTAAAAATATGTTTGTTTTATTCATGTTACGTTTGAGATACGTATCAGTTATCTGAATGGGCATGTCAAATAGACAATTGAATATAAAAGGCAAGACTGGAGATTAGAATTCATCACATATATATTTCAAGAAAAGAGAAGAGTGACTGGGAGAGAGGCCTCTGGGACTGTAGTGTTTAGGCTAGACCAGATTGTCCAGCATTCAGGATGTTCAATGGGAGGAGAATTCAGTGATATAGAAGTTATAGGAAGTACTCTGAAAAGGAGAAGTTTAGAATGCCAAATCATGGAGTTTAGATTTTCTTTTGTAGGCCCCAGATAAATTTTTCAAGGTATGGACTCCATCAAATGTGAGTTTCCGTAAAACAACTTTGTGTGCAACCCATTGCTTTATTCTCTATGCTACATTTTGTATGTTCGTATGGCATAGATGATAAATCAATCAACAAATGTTTATTGAGTGCCTCGTATGTACCACATAAGATTAAAGCCATAGAATAAAGGTGACTTTAAACTGAGATTGTTATAAAACAACAACAAGGAGACCTCCAATTGAATGTGATGAATGTCGGTTTTCTTTTCTGATTGTTTGATTCATAGATCAAGATTTGATAGTGCTTATTGCAATGCCAAGCACAGTGCTAATGAGCAATAACAATCAACTGAAGGCAGTATGAAGCCCAATCCCTGTTTGCCCTGACTTTTCAATGTACTAGAGAAGTGGTGATGTAAACAAATAGAATGCAAAGTGATAAGATCTATGGTGTAGTCATATTCACAACTACGGGAGAACATATGGGATGGGTCTTAATTTGGGCTTGTTACAAAAGCTTTCTGTAAGAAAATTTCCTTTCCCATGATAAAACAACACTTTACTTTGGTAGCAGAGAACAAATCACCATGTGAAAGGAGCGAAGGGCTTTAAAGCCCCCAAACCTTTTCCTGGATGCTTACTTTCCCCCTGGGGAAGCAGTCACCACTGCTGCCCAACCACAGTGACCACTAGAAGGCCCTGCTCTCCCACTCACATTCACTCCTGCCCAGATGATTCCCTGCAGTGAGGAGAACAGTGAGAGGCATCATTTGTACGAGCCTTTACCAGACTAGGACATGGCCGCTGGGGAAAAAAATTGTAACATACTAGTAGAAGAGCAGTTCTCAAGCCCTTCCTCCCACTGAGAAAGCAAGCTGGCAGAGGACGTGACTGTGTGACACAGTCCTGTGAGTACCCTAGGTTATGAGCAATTGCCCACTGGCTAGCTCTGATTCCTCTTCATTTTCTTCCATTCAAGATAGTGTATTGTTATGCAGAGAAGTGAAGAGGGTATTATTGAGATAATCTGGAATCCACCCTAGTTACTTAAAAAAAGTCATATTTCAACTATGGCACTTTGTTATTAGTAGTGCTTTAATTGTTATGCATCTCATAAGTGATTGTGACAGATCAGGGTGTTGAAATAGTAGGAAGGCTGCTGATCTTGATAATCTGGTTTATATGAATGAGTTGCTTATGGGGGTGAGAGTGAAACTTCCTCTTTCCCTTGCAAGTTCAGCTGAAAGATCAACTCACAATTAAAGCAGATAAACAATTAAGGCAGATTAATAAGAGGAAGGGATTTATTTACCATGCACACAGGGAGAATCACAGAGTGATTACTCAATATCCCAAAGAGGGCCAGATATTTTTATACCCTCCTTTTAGAGGGGAGGGGAGATTAGGACTATAGGTAATTCTGTTTAGGGGCAATAATGGTTACTAGGGAGGATGAATGGATGGAGGAAACAGATTGACTTGTAAATGATTCTCTTTGCAAATTAAATTAATCTTGAGAGACAGGTATTATATTTTAAATGATTTGGGCCAGGTCTGGTTGCATTGTTGATCTTCTTTCCTCCAGTATGGTGGTATAACAGGGAAGTCAATTGATCTTTTAATGAATCCATCCATTGGGTTATGCAGATAGAGGGAAAGCACCTTTCAAGGGCATGTTGATCTCTAAGGGCTTTTTTTTTTTTTTTTTT
>VBSM01000272.1:71671186-71699262 GCA_008086735.1 Cheirogaleus medius
TGTAGTTTTGATTTGCATTTCCCTGATGATTAGAGATGTTGAGCATTAAAAAAATTTTTTTAAATGCTATCAAACAGCGTCACATGCTACAGAAAAATATTTTGTGAAAGGAACAAAGGAAGAGTCAATCAATACAGCAAACTTCATTGTCTTATTTTAAAGGAATTTCCACAGCCACCACAACTGTTAGCAACCACCACCCTGATCTGTCAACAGCCATCGACATTAAGGCAAGACCCTTCACCAAAAAGATCACTACTTGCTGAAGGCTCAGATGATTGTTAGCATTTTTTTGCAATCAAATATTTTAAAATTAAGGTTTATACATTGTTTTTTTTTGACATAATGCCATTGCATACTTAATATTAATAGACTATAGTATAGTGTAAATCTAACTTTTATATGCAGTGGGAAACTAAAATATTTTATGTATCTATATCTCCTGAAGACATATGCGTATATGGCTCTTTGTTTATAGGAACTTTCTACAATGGCCAAACTCGTGGGCTACTGGACTAGGCCACAGGTCCTCCTGCCTCTTCGTACTTTTGTCAGCCGACCCACTCTGCTTCTTACTCATTTCCTCCTTGAATCTGCCTGGAGTCTAATTGATCTTTAGTCATTTTCTTGGTTATTCAGGTTAGTACTCTGTGTCAGTTGTTAGGTTCTATGATAGACATACTTTCCCTGCCCATTGCCTCAGGGCTACCCTGTAGATCACATTCAGACAGTTCCTCTAAAGGCTGACTCAGGCTTTTTGTGTCTCTCTCCCTGGTGGTATTCTCTGGCCATGCAAATGCACTTGGCTTTGGAAAGGGCCCAGGATGAAATCACCAGGAATTAACACTCTGGGAATGACTCTCAACCAGTGAAAAATGGGGGTGGTGGATAAGTACCTTGACTTTCTCACTCATTGGTTCGCCAATGTTGAGGTGTATTTTATACTATCTTTCAGAAGGTCTCTAATTTCTTGTAGATGTAACCTGTTCATTAATACATTTATGGGCTGGCTTTCTTCCTTCCTCTGTCTCACATTTCTATTCCTGATCATGCTTCTTAAGATTACTTCCCACATAAAGTCCCTGCACCTATATTCTTGTCTCAGAGTCTGCTACTAGAGAAATTCAAATTAAGGTGAGACCTTACAACAAGTTCACCACTACTGTTTCTCACATTTTTCTATTCAAACCCTAATTACCCAATTGGCATGTTACTCCCTGAAGGTGAAACTTTGGGGGTTTGTTGTTGTTATTATGGAATATTTGTAAAGGCTTAAGTCCTCCATAAAAGCAACTATTGTTTCTGAGTGCTTTTGTAGTTTGAAGCCCTCACAACATTTTGCAAGAAAAGAGCAAGGAATATTTATTGATTAAATTATTATGGTTTGATGGTGCTAAGAGGAATTCAGGCCCAAACCACTTCAAGGTCCTTGGCTAGAGGGGCCATATTATTTTAAAGCTGAAGAATGTAGAGGTTTTTTATGAAATAAACCTTTGATATAGACTATCTGGGGGACAGGGCACTAGGGTAATTTGCCTAACATTAGATTGTTGTCATTTTCTTCAATTAAAAAGTGCTTTCTGGAGAGATTTTCTAGGGTTCTTTGTTTCATATAATAAAAGTGCAGTCCTTGAAGAAAACACTCAAGCTCTTCCTCTAATGATGTCCTTGGCCCAAAGGGATGCCTCAATACAAATGCTCTTCTCATTCTGTCACACCACCTTACCTTTATCAGAAATCCCTCTGTATTTCCTAATAATGCCCATTGTGCATTGTTTGCAAGTGCAACAAAACCTGTTTACAGTTATGGAACTTGTCCAATTTCCAGTCTCTAAGGGGCTAAACTTTTAATAAAGTCTCCAGTGAGGACATTCAGGTTTACTAAAAGTTTCACTGAATAGCATTAATTTATGCAAATCTCCCTAGCTAACCACTTAAAGCTAAAATTAACCAAGTCATACACAGATTTAATGATTCTCAGTGAGTGTAATTTCTTTTCCAAGTGTAGCACCCAAGAAGATCTTCAACATTTTCTAGCCCGGAGTTAAAAAGAAACAAAAGCAAAAAGGAGAAGCACCTGTAGACTATGCTATTTAATGTATTTTGGTGTTCTCTATCAGGATCTGTTATTTATATTAATATTGATATAAATATCATTATTTGCATGGTATACCAAAATATTGATGTAAATATATAGATATAAATATCAAGTTATTTATATTTATGATCTTGATGATGGAGACAGCAGCCAAGCCTAAGGTGAAAGAGTGAAAAGGATTTTCCCTTTGGTACTTTTTGGGGGAAGCCATAGTTTTTTTCTTCTGTTTTTTCTTTGTGTGTGTCTGTGTGTATGCATGTTTTTGTTGTTATTTGCTTGTTTGTTTATTTATACTTTGCTTCCAATTAGTGTAAATAGATTTTCCTGACTCCCCTCCCTAATTACCAAGGACCTTTCAGCCATCGGATCCTGAGCTCACAGCAGGGGCTTGATGTATTTTATAAAAATTAAGATAAAATACACATGGAATACAATGTACAAATCTTATGTGTTTCAGTGAGTTTTTACCTATTTATTTGTCTTGCAATGTAATCACCACTGAAATCAGCCTTAGTTGTAGATGTCCTCTCAGGCACTTTCCTTCATTTTGTAGCTCCTTCTCTTCTGTCTCACTTTTCCATTTTCCTTCTTCCCATCTCTATGTCCCTATAATTGCCCATTTTCCTATCTTCTCCACATCGCTCTCTACTTACAGCAGCTCTCTCTGGTTCTAGGCTCCCCTTTGTTCTCCTATCTCATCTCACTTTCAGTAGTGTAGGTGTATCTAGAAGCTCTTAGGTCCATTATAGTTTGTTGCTCCACTTTATTCCTCACCACTCTGGGTTCCTGATGAAGCTGTGATTGGGCCCATGATCAAAGCACTTCTAGAGAGGGTGAAGTGGGATGGGTGTGATTGGCCACTGCAAACCCACAGTGCTTGGGAGAAACAGTCCAGACACAGATTCCATCACACTGACTCAAGCTGGTTTTCAAACCAGAGGATTAGATGCTGAATTAAGCCAGCCTTACTCTGTCTGGACATGTCAATCTGACATTGGCATGAAAACAGTAAGCCAAGGTAGCTTTATGGACAGAAAAGAAATGCCAGTATTTTTTTTTTAAGTTCTTTCAGCCTCTTTTTTATTTTTTTAATTTTTTTTGCTTTTATTTCATCATATAATGGGAGTACAGATATTGTTAGGGTTACATACATTGCCACCCCTCCCCTACCACCCCTCCCCTACCTCCCCTACCACCCCTCCCCCCCACATGTCAGAGCTTCAAGCGAGTCCAATCCCCAGGTGGAAATGCCAGTATTTACCAGTTCATTATGTATTTACATTTTTCAAAATGGAAAGTTTTTATTATAAAATTATTATATACATTCACAGAAAAAGAAACAAGAGAAGACACACAAATCAGAAATGTATAGAAAGGAAATTAAAATAAAAAATATGTGAAATATACATATCTGGTGGCTAACTAAAAATAGTTACTATTAACATTTTAATGTATGTCTTCCCGGAATTATTTCTCATATTCCTTTAGAAACTTGGAATCATATTGGAAAGAGCATTTTAACTTAGCAATATAGTACAGAAATTGGTCCATATCAACAAGCAATAATTTTCATCATAATTTAATGTTATCAGTATGCACCACTATTTTAAACTCATTCTCTTTTAATGAGCATCTTGTTTAAGTCCATTTTCCCTATTATAAATAAGCTACTAATTAATACATTAAGTATGTCCTAGTTCAATGCTCTAGTACAGTAGGGATGAAATGTTTGGATCAAAGTATATGAATTTTAAAGATTTTGCTAATGTGCTCTCCAGAAAGAGTTGGGAATCTTCATTCTTTCTGGAGAGTGTCAATGTGGGAAAAGTCTCTGCTCCATTAATCCACCAACAAACTGGCTATCATCAATACTCTCTAATTTTTGCCAAACTGACAGCTCCTATTTTCTCTCATCCTCAAGGAAATAAAATAGACAAAGCCTCATAAGATTCTAATGTCCTTAATTTAAATTTAAATTAGTTGAAATTATTTTAAAGACTTGTTTGCCATTTCTATTTCTTCATTTGTAAATATCTATTGGTCTTTCTTTTTATTCAGATGTTTGCCTTTTTCATATAGATTTGTAAGAGCTTCTTATGCATCAGAGTTGTTAATCTTTTTCTTTCTCTCATAAATATCCTAAATATTTTTCTTGTATTATTATTTGGCTGTTAATTGTTTACAATTTTTTATCATATAGAAGTTTTAAAATTTTACATAGTCACTGTAGAAGGGTATACTCAGGAAAACAGAGTCCTTGCCATCTAGTTAAATAGAGCAAATACAATTCAGGAAACAGTTACAAAGGGCTGGAAAAGCAAAAAGTCAAACAAAGCAACCCAGAGATTGCGAGTTTCTATAGGGAGGAGTGGTGTTAATAGAACTCAAGATTCTGGCTGCAGGAGGAGTTATCTGGCAGAAGATGGAACCACTGTGGAGATACAGCTAAGAGCTGGAGACACTGTCTATAGTAGACAAAGGTGGAAGAAATAATGTGGCTTATTTCCTCCTACTCTACAATTTCTTATCAATGTCTTCCATTGGAAACACCTAGCCAGAAGTCATCTGAAAGGAATTTTGGGAAATATATTTTACAGAGGCCATTTGATTGTGATACAAAACACATCAGGGGAAGTTGGAAAATTGATTGAGGGCAAACAGGCAAATGATCAGGAGAATTGCATATATCAATTATTCTGTTTATAATTTCTGGCTTTTGTGTTTTGTTAATAAAGCCCTTTGCGTTCCCAAGATTATTTTTTTCTATTTGTATTTAATTCTGAGTCTTATATTTTTTGTCTACATGAAATATATTTTGGTGTAAGATGTGAATAGAGATACAACTTTATTGCTAAATGACAGGGTAGTTGTCCCAATACCACGATTTATCTATTGATTTCAATTAGACCTTTGTCATATTTAGAATGTTTAAAGGCTTATTTCTGTACTTTTTACTTAGTTCCACGTATGTGTTGCAGAAGCCAAATTTCAGGTAAATGTGGCCAAAAGTTTGGGGAAATCCCTTCTTCCACCCAATCCCCATTCACAGGGTAGAGGCTCTACCTTGGGCGTAGCATGCAAGAATACAGGGACCCTGATTATACTTGCCCACAGCTCATTTTGTAAGGCAGATGTTCCACACTGGGAGAATAAGCTGAGAAAATAAGAACCTACTGTCCCCACCTAAGACCTGCTCCGAAAACAAGGGTACCACTCAGAGAGAAGCAGGCCACTGTTCCCACCCTTAGGTCTGGGAATTTATTTTCAAAGATTTTCCCAGAATAAAATAAAGGCCTTAAGAACAGAGGTCTCCAAAGGGCTCCATAAAGAAAGTGACTTTATTTGAAACAGAGTATAAAGAAAGTCTAATGTTGCTCTTAAAAACAATAAATGTTTGGGTGAAAGGTAATTAGATGGAGATTGGTGAAATCATAAGCTAAACTGTAAGCTAGCTGGTTTGCCTGAGAGAATCCAGAAGGGAGAAAGCTGGGAGCAGCCTGCCTGGGGTCAGATTCTGTTTTGCTAATACATCACACCCATCTACATCTTTTAAGTGGAGCATTTTGTTCATTTACATTCAAAATTAATACTTATATGTGAGATTCTCTTTCTTTCATAATTTTATTATCTAGTTTCTTTGTGTCTCAATTGCATAATTGTTTTATAAGACCTATGGGTTTTATACCTTCATGTGTTATTAATGATGTTGAGTATCAACCTTTTAGTTCCGTGTTTCAGAGTCCTTTGAACATTTTTTGTAGGGATGGTCTGATGGTAGCAAATTCCCTTAGTGTTTGCATGTCTGGGAAAGATTTTATTTTTCTTTCATTTATGAAGTTTAGTTTAGCAAGATACAAAATTCTTGGCTGACAGTATTTTGTTTAAGAAAACTGAAAATAAGACCACAGTCCCTCCTGGCTTCCTGTTTTTGTAAGGTTTCTGCTGAGAAGTCTGCTGTTAATCTGATGTGATTTTCTTTATAGGTGATTAGATGCTTTTCTTTTGTTGCTGTTAGGATTTTTCCATCACACTGACTTTAGATGGTAACATCACTGTAGGCCTTCATGGTGTCCATCTTGCAATGTACCTTCCTGATGTTCACTGAGCCTCTTGTGTCTGGATGTCTAACTCTCTTGCAAGACCAGGGACATTTTCCTCAATTATTCCCTCAAATAGATTTTCCACTTTTGCTTTTTCTTCTTCTCCCTCAGGAATACATATGACTTCTAGGTTTGTATGCTTTACATAATCCCATATTTCTTGAAGATTTTGTTCATTTTAAAAATTCTTTTTAAAAAGTTTTTTTTGGTCTCATTGGGTTAATTTGAAATACCTGTCTTCAAGCTCTGAAATTCTTTCTTCTACCTGGTCTTTTCTTTTATTAGAACTTTATACTGTAGTTGGAATTCCTCCAATGAGTCTTTCATTTCCAGAAGTTCTGGGCTTTCTTTTTTATTAAATAAATATCTTTTCAGTAAATTTTTCATTGTGAATTGTTTACCTGACTTTTCTTTTTTTTGTCTTGGTTTTCAACTTTCTCTTGGATCTCACTGAGTTTCTTTAAAATCAATATTTGGAATTCTTTTATCTGGTATTTCAAAGATTTCATTTTGATAAGGATCTGTGGCTCAAGAGTTATTATGATCCTTTTGTAAGTGATGTAATACTATGCATTTTCATACTCCCAGAATTATTTCTCTGGTTCTTTATCATCTGGATATATTATATCTTATATTTGAGTTTACTTTCATTTGCATAGGATTTTCTTTTTTCTATTTGAAGATGTGACTGTCTTTTTTGTTGTGTACAGTTGTCTTTAGTTCTGAGTAATTGCAGTGGTTAAGCTTCTGTATAAGTTCCTTGGTTATAGACAACCATTGTGCAGTGGTTTTACAAGTGTAGGTTGTATTAGTGGTATGCTGGGCATGTTTGCAGGCTCACTGTCTTCCTGACTGGGATCACAGGAAAATTATCTCATTTCCCAATGATGTGTACTTGTGGTAGCATATTTTGTATTAGGTTGTGCAGTTCAGCCTCTAGGTGAGTAGATTCTACTTTCAGGTAAGAACTGGCTATAGCAGTGGCAGATGAGTTTATGCTTGATCTTTGTTTACTAGGAGAAGCTCCTTGGTGTCTCAGGCAGTGGCTGGGTCTGTGGGATACACAGTGGCCCAAGCTCAGCTCTCAACCCCAGAGTGGCATAGAATTGGGTGGAGCTAGAATGGGCATGTCCCCCCATGTCTTCTAATGTCAGGTGTAAGCATTAGCCTATTGGAGGTAGCAGGGGAGATGTTTAGACTCTGTATGATTTCCTTGGTAATAGGTAGACTTAGTGTGGTCATTTCTCAAGTGCTAGTTGTAGTAGTAAGGTATCAGGCAGATGGGTGGGCCCATGGGCTTCCTGAATAGCTGGGATGTTGCAGGGGGTGGTGATAGTCAAGGTCTCGGTAAGCTTGTTTTCTACTCAAGTGCTATGCAATTGTGTCGACAGAATTTGTAATAGGCTATGCAGGTTGACCTCCCAGCCTGTAGGTGGTTCGTGTAGGAGAAAGGCAGTTGTGGTGGCGGCAGTGGAATTTATGCTTGGCCTTTGTTAAACAGGAGAAAGTACTTGGATGTTCCAAGTAATGAGTGGGGCCATAAAACTCCCAGTGGTCCCTGTCCTATATTCTTCCACTGAGGCAGGTGGGGTGGGCTATCTGAGTGGGGTTGGGTCAGGCACTCTCATATTCAGGCTCCCCAAGGTCAGGCACAAGTACTGTCCCCAAAGAGGCTTGGGGAGCTTTTCTCAGGCCCCTAGGTCAAAATTGCAGTGATGGGTGCTCTGCTGTAGCAACAAGTTCACACAGGGAGAGTGGGGCAGCCTGGCTCCACAGATGAGCAGCTGGTAGAGGGACCTACCTAGCTCTTACCACCTTGACTAGTGGGAGAGTCTTCTACCTCCAGCAGCCCTCTGGCAGCAGGTCAAAACAGCTAGCCAAATTTTTATCTATGCTCAGATTGCAAAATATCCCTAGGCTGCAAGATTCCCTTCCTGGGACAGAAGGCTTAAGGTCCCAGGTCACATCCTTCCCAGACTGGTCCTGCAAAGGGTGGGGCATCCAATTCCTATGACACAGAATGAACCCATGTCATGTTCTCATCTCATTTCTGACCAAGGGGACTTTTACCCTGCTTGAGATTATATCACAAATTTCATTCCAAGGCCCCTGGATGGCATCCTTGAGTCCTGGAGGGATGATACAAAACTGGCAGACTTGTTCTTAGGCCATCTAGGTTTAGGGATTAGCTGTGACAAGTAGGGGCAGGGTGGTCTCCAGGCTGCCAACAAAGTACTCAGGCAAGCCCAGCATCAATGCACTGCAGGCCTGGCACTGGCAAGGGCAGGCCTCTCTCAGGGAGAGCAACTAGGCAGGCAGCTGTGAGGAAGGCATGTAGCTGTGGGGTGTGTAGTCTGCCTGCACCTCAAAATCTCGCAGCAGCCCACAGTAGTGGAGGCAGTATTTGTTCTTGAGGCATGCAGAAGCACCTGATCTCCCCTCTCATTCTCTGGCCTGGCAGCTGGGGATGTCAGTGGTGGCCCCAGGGCAGGATGCAGAGCTTTGGGGATTGGGCTCTCAGAATTGAACCAAGCAGCAGCTGCTCATGGCTCAGAAGCCTGTGGGAGTGGTGAATTCAAGCAATACCTCTGTACATTCCCAAGAAGCCCCCTATGCTAGTCTGAAGGCCTGTGAGTATCTAGGAACTCTCCCATAGCTAGAATTGTAAAAGTACATAGCAGAAATGTAGAGAGCCCCAGGGATCTCTCACTTACCACTTCTCTGAGAGGAGCTGCTCTTGATCCTTGCTAATCACACAGTCTCACTTTCTTCTCTTTTATTTTTGGTGCATTCTGTTTCTTCTCTGTTGAATTTCAGTGTTCTCTCTTAGATGATCTATTTGAAGTGTAAATCTCTACTCAATATTCTGGTTTTTCTCCATTGAAGAGGCATGTTCTAGCTGTATCTAGTCAGCCATCTTGAACCCTACTCCCTTGTAATATATTTTGAAGTCAGGCATTGTGATGCCTTTAGCTTTATTCTTTTTGCTCAGGAGTGCCTTGGCTATTCAGTCTCCTTTTTGTTTGATACAAATTTTAGGATTGCTTTTTCTAACTCTGTGAAAAATAATGTTGGTAATTTGATAGGGATTGCATTCAATCTGTAGATTGCTTTGGGCAGTGGTCATTTTAGCAATACTAATTCTCTGATCCATGAGCATGGAATGTCTTTCCATTTGTTTATATCCTTTTCATTTCTTTCATCAGTGTTTTGTAGTTTTCTTTGTGGAGATCTTTCACCTCTTTGGTTAGATTTATTCCTGTGTATTTTTTTATAGTTATTGTAAATGGGATTGCCTTTTTGATTTTATTCTCAGCTAATTCGTTATTCGTTATAGAAATGCTACTGATTTTTGTATTTTGATTTTGTATCCTACAACTTTACTGATTTTACTTATAAATCTTATTAAAATTTCATGGTGGAGTATTTAGGTTTTTCTAGATACAAGACCATCAGCAAATAGAGACAATTTGACTTCCTCTCTTCCAATTTGGATGCTTTTCTTTCTCTTGCCTGATCTCTCTGGCTAGGACTTGCAGTACTATGTTGAATAAGAGTGGTAAAAGTGGGCATGTTTGTCTTGTTCCAGTTCTTTGAGGAAAGGCTTTTAGCTTTTTCTCATTCATTGTGATGTTAGCTGTGGGTTTATCATCTATGGCCTTTATTATGTTGAGGTATATTTCTTCTATACTTATTTTGATGAGAGTTTATATCATAAAGGAATGTTGAATTTTATCAAGTGCCTTTTCTGTGTCAATTGAGATAATCATATGGTTTTTGTCTTTTGTTTCATTGATGTGCTGTGTCATGTTTATTGATTTGCATGTGTTGAACCAGCCTTGCATCCCTGGGATATATCTGACTTGATCATGGTGTATTATATTTTTGATGTGCTGTTGGATTCAGTTTGCTAGTATTTTGTTGAGGGTTTTTGTGTCTATGTTCATTGGAGATATTGTTCTAGAGTTTTCTTTTGTTAATTACATTCCTGTTTGGTTTTGGTATCAGAGTAATGCTGCCCTCATAGAATAAGTTAGGGAGAATTTCCATCTCTTCAATATTTGGAATTCTGTGAGAATTTGTGTTAGTTCTTCTTTGAAAGTTTGATAAAATTCCACAGTGAAGCCATTCTTTCCTGGACTTTTCTTTCTTGGGAGATATTTTATCACTGCTTTGATCTCATTATTCCAAATTGGTCTGTTCATTTTTTTATTTCTTCCTTATTCAACCTTGCTAGGTTGTATGTATTCAGGAATTTATCCATTTTCTCTATGTCTTCTAGGGTGGTAGTATATTCTTAATAGCTTCTGATAATCTTTTGTATTTCTGTGGTATTAGTGGTAATGTCTGCTTTTTTATTTCTGATTTTATTTACTTGAGTTTTCTCTCATTTTTTCTTGGATATTTAACATGTGGTTTATTAATGTGGTTTATTTTTTCAAAAAACCAACTTCTCATTTTATTGATTCTACATATTTTTTCTTATCTATTTCATCTAGTTTTGCTCTGATTTTTATTTTTTCTTTTCTTCTACTAATTTTGAGTTTGGTTTGTTCTTGCTTTTCTAGCTCTTTAATTTAGCAAGAATCCTCATCCTCAATACCTGATCACTTTCAATATCTGACCAATATTCTTCATTCTCCATTCTTGGTATCTGATCACTCTGGCTTGCCCGCAGCAGAAATCCTGTTAAATTGTTTCAACCAGAATTCACCCTAGACTTATGTCTCCTCCCACTAATTTTCCATCCACTGACCTCTTGCACCTTGGCTGCAAATCCTTGCTTGTTCCTGCCATATTTGGAACGGGTTCTTTCTTCCCCTATGACTATAGTCCTGAATAAAATTTGTCTTTAGCATTTTAACTTTTGTCCTGTTCTGGTTTTCTCTGACATTAGTTTAGTGCCTAGCAAGATGGTAGGTCCTCAGTAAATTATATTTTCTTTTATAGTTTTACAATGAATTGACAAATAAATACTTTTGCTTAGATGTTAGGATTTTCACTATTTTCTGCCTCATTTATGCTTGAATAGTATCTCCATCTTTTGTTAATGCTACAAGCATATTAGTAATTTACAATAGAATCAGTGAAAGTTGGTGGGACTGTTAATGACAAGCTAGTGCCCTTTTTGTGATGTTTTGATTACATATAAAAAAATAAAACATGTATGCATGTATATATTAAATGTATATATATACTTATTATATGTATATATTATATGTATATGTATTATATATTAATATAAAAATGCATATGTACATGTAATATGCAACTAATATATGTAATAAATATGTATATTGGTATTACATAAATATATATTTTAAGTAGGTATATATGTGTTATATGTGTGTATATGCACATTTGGTGATAGGCAAGTGTTGTAAAATGTCAACCATTTTTAACAATTGTTCAATTGTTTAATTGGCTAAAAATATAAATAGGTATAGTTGTATGATTCCCTCAACTTTTTTGTAGGTTTGAAATTTTTCAAAATAGATTTTGGGGTAAATGCCATGATCCACATCTCTCTTGAATCTCTACCCTATTTCTCTGACTACTTCACAGCTTAGACTTTTAAAAAATTTCCTTTCATGGTACTTTTAGTTTGTGCTATATATGACTTAATGATTAAGACTATGGATTCTACAGCCAGGTAGCTATACTGTTATATTTATGTAGGTAAGTTATAAAATATCTCTGTCTTTCAAATTTTTTTCAGTGTGATTATTAGAAATTAAAATATAGTAATAAGAGTAAAAAATTTAATAGATGTACTCAATAATAAAAGGGATACTACTGAAGAGTTATTTGTAAGCTAAAAGAATGAGAATTAGTTCAGCAAAATTTCATTTCAAAAAAAAAGAGCAGCTTTTTAGGTTTTTCATATATCTCTTGAACATGTAACAGAGATATATGAAAAATAAACCAATTTATTTTCAGAGCTTAGCAAAAGCCAATACAATGAATTGAATAAATGCTACCCCAAGGGGGAGGATGTCTGAGGATTAATTTAAAATGGAGTATAAAGAGACAAATATGAGAGATAGGCAAGAGACATGAATTTGTCAGTAGGTATTTATTGAGTTGTGAATGAATCAAATTTGCCAAACAAGCTTAAATGATAAGAAAGTCTATTGGGTTATACGGCCAGAGGGATGGTTTATTCCAGAGATTTTGGGTCTGTTTCTCTGCAATTTCCTCAGCTATGGACTTGTTTGAGGGATGATACCAGGCTGGTTTCCCTCCCTCTTGATGATGAAATGAAATTGCCTGTGGCAGATTTCACATCCACACACTATGACATTCAGAGAGAGAAAGGCTGCCATTTTGTGGATCTCCTGTAATGTAAAGGAAGATATTTCTCAGAAACTTCCAGAAAAATCACCTCTTTTGTCTCACTGGCCCCATATAAACCACAAACTCTTCTATCAATAGATGTCTGGAATTCAGCATTTGCTGAGTTGATGGTAGATGATACAGAAGTACATTTTAAAAATCATGGCATTATTAGAAAAGGGAAAGGAAATCAATGGATGTAATTCTGACAACTAAAATAGAGGGTGCATTTGAAAGGTTCAACATCCATCTAATTCAGAGCTTGTCAAAATTTTTGGTCTCTAGATTCCTTTATACTCTTAAAATGTATTTAAGACCTTAAAGAACTTTTGTTTATGGATTATATCTATCAGTCTTTACCATATTAGAGATTAAAACTCAGAAATTTAAAAATATTTATTAATTATTCAAAAATAAAAATAATAAACCCATTACATATTAACTACCATAATTATATTAAAAACATATTGAAGGAAATGTTTGCTGAATGCCCAAGTATTTCAGGAACTATTTGAATGCTGGTAATATAAAATCAGATATGACATAGTTTATATAGAAAGAAGGTAGACCTTTGTTTTATTATCCAATAGTTATAATTTACTATTTTTTATTTAAAATATTGCTTATATCTGTGCACTCCTCTCCTTTCTTAGAGTATTCTCCAGTTGGTCTCATTGCTAGTCTCTTTCCAATCAATTGCCAGGTTAGTTTTCTAAAGGATCAATCAAATTGCTCTATTACCAAGAAGACTCCAGTGTCTCTTACTTCTAAATAAATTAAGATCCCTTAGGGTGGTGTTTAAGATCCCCAGTTACCTGATCCCAGTAACACTTCCACCTTTGCTTCCCACTGTCACCAAGAACTCTCCCCTACAGTTTTGTCACCTTGTAGACCCTATCCCATTGTTCACCTCCTCCCTCCCCAACTCCCAGCATCCCACTCATTTCCACAATCATTGACTCTGGTCATGCTCATTTCTGTTTTGCTCCAAATATCAATATTGTTTCCATCTTTTAAGGCACAGTTTACTTCAGATGTTACTTAATTAAATACCACAGGCAATATAACCTTCATTTTCTGAACTCAAAAGCTTGTGAAGAAAAGGCAGTATTTTTTTTTTTTTTTTTTTGAGACAGAGTCTCATTCTATTGCCCGGGGTAGAGTGCATGGTGTCAGCCTAGCTCACAGCAACCTCCAACTCCTGGGCTCAAGCGATCCTTCTGCCTCAGCCTCCTGAGTAGCTGGGACTACAGGCATATGCCACCATGCCCAGCTAATTTTTTCTATATATTTTTAGTTGGCCAATTAATTTCTTTCTATTTTTAGTAGAGACGGGGTCTCGCTCTTGCTCATGCTAGTTTCGAACTCATGACCTCGAGTGATCCTCCTGCCTCGGTCTCCCAGAGTGCTAGGATTACAGGTGTGAGCCACTGTGCCCAGCCGAAAAGGCAGTATTGAGTCAAACTCCAGCTCTGTCTCCCAGACCTGGATGAACTTAGGCAAGCCACTAAGCATTTCAAAGCATGAGGTTTTTACTGAGGAAAAGCATGAGAAAGAAAGGCTAACTAACTGGTAGGGAATATGTATGAAAAGTTTAGCTTAGTGCCTAGCAGATATTAATAGTACATTCTCAGTAAATTATTTTTTCTTTCACATTGTACATTTAATTGATAAATAAATATTTTTTAAATGTTTAGAATTTTCAAAATTTTTTGCCTCCTTTACACTTGAACAGCATCTTCATCTTTCATTAATGCTATGAATATATCAATACTTTTCATTGGATTAATATCGATATTTGGTACTCCAGTGACAAATAAGGCAAGTAATGATATCAGAGAGAAAACCAACTTGATTTAATTGATATATTCAGAAATTATATGATCATAGGTGATGGACAAGAAAGTAAACTACATGAACAAATTAAAATCTATAGTGATTTCATTATGAATAGCATTGTTTTCAACCACAGATTGATAAATCACCATTATATAGTTACTCTATCTTAGAGAAATTGAGAGTGAAATGACTAACACTAAATGTGAAAATATTCTTGACTAAAGAATACATATTCTGCATGAATACATTTTCAAATATAATCTCTTGAAAGAACTCAAAGCTGAGAAACAAATTCAAGCAGACCGTTTGCTTCTCATAGATTGTGCTGCTTAAGAAGGGACTAATATTTGAGAACTTGAATTGTGCCTGAGTTTGCAACATTATGCTTTGGGATTTTAGAAATTTGCCAACAATTGTAAATAGAGGCTTCCTTTATATATACTATTATTCCTAGTATTTTCTGGATTTGTTGAAAATTGTGACTAATTATATTCTGACACAATTTGAGAGCTCACAAAAATGATTTAGTTCACTCCTGATGAGCCCTGGTAGCTTAGACTTTGAAGAACATTTTAGCAGAATCTCTTTTTTCTAATATTTTTGACTAATATTTAAACATCATCATGTTTAATAATTTAATATTTTATAATCAAAGTGGCCTTTTTCTACTTTCTCAGTATCCTTTAGAATAAATCAAGCAAGTTGAAATCAGTTTTCCAGAGGGAATGATACTTGTTTCAGAATGTTACAAAACTTTTTCTTCTCCATATTTTTTTCATAACACTTATTACTTCCTTATTTCTTAGACTATAAATAAAAGGGTTTAATAAAGGAATTACTAAAGTATAAAAAACAGCAACAGGTATATCTTTATCCCCTTCACTAACTGCACCTGGTTGAGCATACATGAAGAGAAGAGAACCATAGAATATTGAGACAGAGAGAAAGTGAGAGGCACAAGTAGATAAGGCCTTGCCTCTTCCCTTTTCGGATTTCATTGTGAATATTGTGAAAAGGATGTAGAAATAAGAGACTAGGACTATAGCAATAGTAAAGACTTGAATTGACCCTGCCAAAATAAGTAATATCAATTCATTGATATAGGGGTCAACACAGGAGAGTCTGTACAATGGAAGAACATCACAGAAAAAGTGATTGATTTGATGAGACCCACAGAACGTTAACCTAAATAGAAGCCCTACTTCAATCATAGGATGCAGGTTTCCAGCTATGTAGGCTCCTGTGGTCATCTGAATGCAGAGTTTCCTTGACATCATAGTGTGGTACTGCAGTGGGCTGCATATGGCCACATAGCGGTCATAGGCCATTGCTGCCAGAAGAAAGCAGTCTGTAGTTTCAGCAAGGCAGAGAAAGTAAAATTGTGCCATACATTCATAGAGAGAAATGCTTCTGTCCTCAGAAAAGAAGTTCTCTAACATCTTGGGGGTAATGGCACAGGAGCAGCAGGAATCCATCAGAGCCAGGTTTCCCAGAAAGATGTACATTGGTGTGTGCAGACGACGCTCTGTATAAATTAACACCACCAAACCAAGATTCCCCACCATGGTGATCACATAGATGGCCAAGAACACCACAAACAGAAGGGTCTTCAGCTCTGGGTGATCTGTAAATCCTATGAGGATGAACTCAGTTGTCAAGGAGTTGTTGTCCTCACTCATCTCTACCTTATCTGTTGAGATAGAAAACACAATATAAGATATAAGAGCATATAATTTTCCTTTCAATGTCTTCTCTTTACAACAGGTAGAAGAGTTTCTTCTTCATGCTTTCCCTGCTGTCTCTGAAATATATCCACACATACTACTAGGGGACATCTAAAGTGTCAGTGTCTATGACCTCAAGCGGACACCGAGGATTCACAGGACATTTTGATACTTCCAGAGAGGTTGCTTAAAGTGGAAAAGGTTCACCTGTATGAATTTATGCATAAAAATCTAGGATACCTATATTTGGTTCATTGGTCCCAAATAATTTCAGTTTCAGTCTTGTATTAAAGATTCTTAAAAGAGTTAAAAATTTAAAATATATATACATACATATATATGTATGCATGTGTATACATATGTATGTGTGTGTATATATGTATGTGTATACATATGTATGTGTGTGTATGTGTATACATATGTGTATATATGTATGTATATATACATATATGTATGTGTATACATATGTGTGTGTATATATATATATATATATAACTGGCAAAACAGTTTTTATATAGTCTCTCAGTGAAGAAAATGTTTTTAAAAAGCATACAACAGATATGTTAAATTTATATCTTATGGATTGTATAAAGTTCACCCAGGATTGAGGAGGGGAAATATTTATCTTTAAAGAAATTACCTCAGTAATCTAAAGAAATAAACATAGATGGATTATCACCTCTCTCATTCTTTTCCCCAGTGCCATACCTGTCTTCATAAACACTGACTGTCCATGCTGTTATTACCATTGATTTTTTTCCTGAAATGTCTAAATCCTTCTTCCTTTTTGTAAGGCATAATTCTCATGTAATGTTACTTAATAAAGTTTTAACTAAATTCACCAGGCCACAGATATCTCCATTTTCTTAACTGAGGAGCATGTCTTATATACCCAACGCAGTTCAGAATATCTTGCCTATAATCTACTCTGCCTTTTTTTTTTTTTTCATATGTGGCTGCTCAATTTTCTTATTTGTAACTGTTTTGAGGTTAGTTGTCACTTACACTTCTGTGAAAGAGCTGTCAGATGCAATGGGGGAATATGTAATATTACCTTCAATCTTGGCTCTATCCTTATGACCTGGGATGGTAAATTATTTTAAGTATTATACCAATAGTCCTTCATACCTCTGTGGTCTCTTTAAACTAAGACTGTTAATTATAAAGAAGAGACTACAAAGAAAAATTTTAAAAATCATCATATAAAAAATTTAGGAGTCTTTCTTTTATCTGAACTGACCCTTTTCTACTAGTTTTCAGTTTCCTCAGAAAATTGTATAAGGTTTTCTGCAGTATACCACAGTAGATTAAAAGCTAATAAGTGAAAGCAAGCTCACCTTTATAACTTTCTAACACTTAAAAAAAAAGAAAATCCTTAAATATTAATAGAATTTTTGAATTCAAATTCTGTTTTGCTTTAAAAGATTATTTCTGCTCATTACTTAGTGATCCATTAGGACATATTGCTTGATAGTTATAATCATATAAATTCTATGGTCAAAATGGGTTTATATTTTTATAATTAAAATATTGAAACAAAGACACTGTCTGAAAATTTTATTAATTCATTTGTTTTAAAATATTAAATATAAGCCATTTAATTAGTCAGTTAAGTTAGAAATAACTTTCGATGTATATACCTGAATTATTTAACAAAATTTCTTTATAACCTTACCTGTATGCTTTGAAATTCTATCTTATGATCAGAAAGTCAGATGAACTGCAATGTTGTGCCTCATCCTAGTTCTCCATAGCATTCAATTTTGAGAAGAGCTAGAAAGACAAAGAAGAAATGAAATTTAGAACAATGAAAAATGCTAAATAATTCAGAGATACAAATATTTATGTTTGCTAAAATTAAGAGTAAAAATAAGTTAGTATACATACTTCTTTCACCTAGATTTTACTGAGAAGAGCTTTGTGACAGCTTATTGTTTGCTTTATGGTGTAGGTTTCATAGAATTTAAGAATATGAACCTTGGCCTTTAAAACATTTGGGATTAAAAGAATGAAAATCTAGGGGACTACTAAAAGGTCAGTGTCAGTAATTATGTCCCTTACATTGCAAAGTTAAAGTTTTCCATCAAATCCTAAAGGGATTTCCCTTCACTGACATCAATATATTTCTGTGGAGAGATTTAGTCCTAAAAACATATAAACCACTAATTAAAGATGCCCTGTGAGGCAATGAGGTGAAAGCAAATGACCTTCACTAAAGTCTATTTGATGATCATATTGCTGATTCATATGTAACTAACCTCATTTTTACAATTTTCTTCACCATTTTGTATATAAAATGTAAAATAGGTAGAAAATAGTCTTGAGTTGGTTTGGCCCATTACTGGAGGAAGTAGAATTAATATGGTTAATGAAAAATAGTATTTTTTTTTTTTGAGACAGAGTCTCACTCTATTGCCTGGGGTAGAGTGCTGTGGCATCAGCCTAGCTCACAGCAACCTCCAGCTCCTGGGCTCAAGCAATCCTGCCTCAGCCTCCCGAGTAGCTGGGACTACTGGCATGTGCCACCATGCCCAGCTAATTTTTTTTCTGTATATTTTTAGTTGTCCAGCTAATTTCTTTCTATTTTTAGTAGAGACAGAGTCTCACTCTTGCTCAGGCTGGTCTCGAACTCCTGAGCTCAAACTATCCGACCCCCTTGCTAGGATTACAGGTGTGAACTATTGACCTGAAAAATAGTTTGTAAAAAGGACACTAGAAGGTGTAGAAGTTTCAACTAGGGTCATCATCTTCTTCACTCTGTAAATTGGATTTGTCCCTACTTCCTACAATGCTTTCAGTGGAACTTTGATATTATTATTTAGTTTCACATATGAATAACTGGGATAATTTTCCAATCTTTTCTGTTCATACCAGCTATCTTTTACCGTGTTATCTTTCCTTCTTCATACCACTAAAAACTCTTCAATAAACCATATATTTATGTGTTAGCACACCTATCATTTGTCCCTCCTTTCCCATCACTACCATTAGCATATTGGCTTAGAGGGAAGAGATTTTTGGATATGTTCAATCCTGTATTTTCAAAGCATTGAATAGTGTCTGGCACTTTGCAGTGCTCAATAAATAGTTGTTCAATGAAGCGAGAAAATAATGCTGACCTGCTCAAGGATTTATAAGGTCCCTCACTACTTTCCAAATCCAAATCATTTTTCTTATCTTGGTGTTCTAGATACTCCACAGTCTGTCTGTGTTTTCTCCCTCATCTCAGGGAACTTGACCATGTGCATCCCTTTACTGTTCCTTGTGCACTTGCTTCAGTCAATTTGCTAGCAATGTTTCTCTCATCTAAAACACCTCCTCCCTCTTGTTCCATCTCATTCTATTCACTTTTGAGCTCAGCTATTATCTCCTCCTTGAGGCTTTTCCTAATCTATAAAATCAAATTGATTTTTTGTCTTCGTGGTCTACACAGTACTTAATATGCTTTTATAATATACATGTCACTTAGTAAGATGTGAGTAGTATGTTTCATGAATGTGTAAATCTTGATTGAATGTCTGTAAGTCATGGATAAGTTCATATATAGATCTTTTGGGCACTTCACAGAAAATTGAGCTAGATCTTCAATACATACTTACTGTATTGATTGCTAAAATTTCACTTTGGTTTTTCCTTTACTAAGTACTTATAATACACAGGGAACTGGAAAAAACAATGGGTAGAGAGAGGTCACAGAGAGGTAAGCAGGGTGGGGATAAGAGAAATTCCTAGATTTTAGAAATGGCTTTTGACAAGGAGCCCATAATCAGGTTGGTGAGAAAGACACATAGGTTGCCACCTAGAGTCAATTTAGGCACTGACATGAAAAAGGGTAAACAAGTTTTATAAAAATATAGGAAAGCAAGTGAATGGTGACCTTAGGAATAAAGAAAAATTCCTCAATGGAAGTGTCATTTGAGATGAATCTCACAGGATAAGTAGGATTATAATAGGCAGAGACCATGAAGGAATGAAGTAGAAGAAGGAACCATAGTATAAAAGTCTAGAATCTTGAAAGCAAAAGACCTAATCAAAAAATGGATAGTAAACTAGGATTGTTGAATTCTACAGGTACACGATTATAAGAGGACTCTTATAAGCTACTATAAGGGGAAGTGGGAGTTAGACTGGAAATTGTTCTATTTGGATCCCTCCCATTACTCTTTTCCACCTACACCATTTTACTGAAACTTTTCTCTGAGTAAGGCCACGACTGACTCTAAGTGTCACTTTCAAAGAACATCTAGTGATCTTCCTAACCAAGCTGTAGTATTCGGTACAACTGAAAGTCTTCACCTCTGGCTTCTCTATAATAATACTGACTGGTCCTATCTTCCTAACTGTCCCATCTCTCTTTTATAGTGGGTTGTGTTTCTCTCTTTGCCCTCAGTTCTATCCTTGGCCTACCTCTTTCATTCTAGAATTTTCTCTAGATGTTCTCATCTACTCTTGTTATTTATTTATTTATTTATATTTTTGAAACAGAGTCTCACTCTGTTGCCTGGGCTAGAGTGCTGTGGCATCAGCCTAGCTCACAGCAACCTCAAACTCCTGGGCTCAGGCGATCCTCCTGTCTCAGCCTCCCAAGTAGCTGGGACTACAGGCATGTGCCACCATGCCTGGCTAATTTTTTTCTATATATTTTAAGTTTCCCAGCTAATTTCTTTCTATTTTTTGAGTAGAGATGGGGTCTTGCTCTTGCTCAGGCGGTCTTGAACTCCTGAACCTAAACGATCCGCCCACCTTGGCCTCCCAGAGTGCTAGGATTACAGGCATGAGCCACTGCGCCCGGCCTACTCTTGTTTTTTAACTGTTGTCCGTCTTCATGTGGCTTCACTAAAGGAGGGATTCATAACAATTTTGATTATACACCCATATCAGTAAAATCATTTGGAGTATATCCTATATGTGTGCATTTTACCTAAAAATAAGATAGATGTATTACTATGCTAAATTATTATGTATATTACAAAAAACAAAAATAAAAATTTAGAGGCACAGGAGTAAATAAAATAAATGGTATTAAATTTTGTTTATTCATGACACGAAACATTTATTCATAATCACTATTATTAAATTAGTAATTTTATATTCAGCAAAATAAATGTGAAAATATATGGCTTATTATTTTTGAAATCTTAGCTTAGATTGCAGTGTGATATAGCAATGCAAGGACTTGTTTAAGTTTATTTCCAAACTTTTCTCAATGTCTGACACAGTTGTAAAAGATCCTACTTACAGATACGTCTGTCTAAATGGGAGAAGAATGACAGTTTTAAGTGGGTTCCACAACAGAAAAGGCCTCTTAGGCAGGTTTAAGCTGTGGTATAAGCAGTCCTGACATTTGGGCCATATGATTTAGCAAACCAATGGCATTAGAGACATATGAAGTGGGGAGAGATGTGGAGATAATGAAAAGTTTATGAAAAACTCTATTAAAAATTGAATTGAGTCACATTAATAATTTTAAAGAATCTATATGAACAAATAGCAATTCATGAATTCAGTAACCCCCAACCAAGTATTGTGGTTGGGCCTCCACTGGAAGGCTTGAAGGAAAGGCTTTATAAGATGAACAAAGAAGAAAAGCAATGAAATTAATCAGTTTGTTACAGTAATGTAGTTGTCTTATTTACTATCCAGGCGGACAATCCCTAGTTATGTAATTAAAGTTAATTAGTGGTGTCTGATTGGTTAAGATTAAGTTTCACTTCCTCTAAGTTAGTCATTTATAAGACATTCAAGTTAGTTTTTGATTTGCTTACATGGGAACCCAGGCCTCAGAGCTCACTTCAGTCTAATAGTATCCTATTTAATCACTTTATTAATAACAATTCGCTGCTTTTGATCAGCCTCTCATTTATGAAAGATTGACCAAAACTTGGGTGTGAACACCACTTTCTGTCACAGTTGTGACTGGTTTGTCTTTGTTTCAGTGTGAAATTACCAAGTTATGGATTTATTCATGAAGTTCATTGAATAAATTTTTCTTTTGTTATTGATATTGTTTTTTGTGTTCTAATTGCAAGGAAATAAACTGCAATATTGTTGGTTGCTGTGAATAATACATTGAAGATTCTTGAGAGAACACAGCATACCAGGGAGATTACAACAATGTCTATCAGGAGTACAGTATGAAGAGACTAAAGTATGCTTGTTAGCCAAGGTCCCCAAGAACAAAACCAACTAAAATCAAATAAATTAAATAATGAACTAGAGGAGGATTTAACCTGTTTTAACCAGTTGGGTTATATATTAATTTCTTGTAATTGAGTTTTTACAACAGTAGATGTGTTTATCCAGGTACAACGGGAGGTGTTAGCTATGCATAGACTCCTTCTTGTTTAGCCAACAAATAATCTAAAGCAATCTAAAACTATGCAGTACTTGAGAAAGAGAATTTAGAGATTTTTGTTTGTCAGCTATAGCCTTAGCTGTGTAACCAGCTATAATAAGTAATGTGAAAGATGAATTTTATTTATACTACTCCAAGCCATGGAAAAATAGACCTAACAAACAATACCCATCCAGCAGGATTGATACCTGCTGATAAGTCCCTTTTTGATCTATGGTGTAGGATTAGAGGAGTGGACCAATTCTTAGCTTCTCACTGGTTACGGAGTGATAGTGGTACTAGTCTGTATTGGTCTTTCATACTCCATTTGTTAAGGTGTGAAGTGACCCATGCATATGATTGTTTGTTAAATGCTCCAAAGATAAAAATGTACCCTTGGGGTGCATGTAGTCTCCTTTTTGGGTGACAACATTTATGGAGCAATTTGTTGGAATAAAGACACTGGCAGTTTCTGACCAAGAGACTAATACTGAGCTATCGCATATTGAGAGGCTATCAAAATACATAGGTCAAGAGGCAGTCTTGCAAATAGTTTTATTTAAGCTTTCCTTCCTGTTGGATAGCCCCCTTATAATGTAATCAGAGGATCTGGTCTTCCAATTATGTGGTTGAATTAAAAAAAGGAATAAGAATTACCTTGATACCAACATCAGACAAGGACACAATAAAAAAAGAAAACTACAAGCCAATATCCCTGATAAACATAGATGCAAAAATCCTCAACAAAATGTTAGCAAACTGAATCCAGCAACATATGAAAAAGATAATACACTGTGATCCCAGGCCATTGAGGGTGGCAACTATATGAAATCCATCTCTAGATGCTGAAATGCTCAGTGGATAGTAGAAATGTTATGTTTGTAATTTTGATAGTTTTTCCAGGATTGTGAGTCTGACAAACCAGGCTTTGGTTATAAACCATTCTTACAACTCAAGAGCTATCATTTCAGCAACATTTTTTCATAATGTGGACCATTTTCTCTACACTATAGTGACTTTTAGAGTATAGTAAGCATTTATTAGTGGTAGTTTTTAAAGATTTAAAGGACCAAGCCATGGTTTAGGCCCTCAGTGGATTCACATTTAAAATTAAATTTCATTCTTTCAAGTGACAGTTTTGTTTTTCTGATTCAGGTGCATAACATTTTTTATTGAACAAATTATCATAGGTGATTAGATTTGGATAAATTTTATGAAGTTTATTCAAATTGTATATGTCAGTTGTTTCAGTATTAGCTTATTTAGCATGAAAGTATTCAGGTTCAGTTTTACAGGTGTGTGCTTCCACCTTAAAAACAGCCATTTGTGAAGACAGCAAAATAGCAGAAAGAAGCTTTTCTACTCAGTGTCCACTTTTGATGAGGGTCCCACCAGAGGCGAGGAACACTCTTTCTTTTCATACTATGTCAAAGTTGTGAGCTACCCCAAAAGATATCTACTATTTTTAGAAATGTTGACTGATTTGCCCTTAGATAGTTGACAGACCTGAGTGAGAGCATATAGCTCTGCTGGTTGGGCTGACTTAAATTGGGGATGATTATCTTTTCTATTAGTTCATATTGAGTTGTCACGGCCTATTTTGCTTGCTGTTTTCCTTCTGCATTTTTGACATAAGATTCATAAACAAAAAGTATTAACTCAGGATTATCTAACAGGATATCTTGTTGATCAGTGACAGGGGTCAGCCACCGTGAGACCACATTTACAGAATTATGGTTTTCGCTGTTGTCAGGAAAGGGTAATAAGGTAGCAAGGTTAAGCTGATTATAGTGCTGAGATGAAGATCAGAAGGCAAGTTTGATAAGATGTTAATCTGCTTGCTGAAAAATGTTGTGAGTAATGGCAGGTGACAGCTGTCAACTGAGTCCCTCTCTTGGAAATGGCCTGAGCTGAAGAAAATTGTCTTATCAAGTTTGCATCCTTTTCTTGGGAACAACTTGTATCCAATGACTATCCCATGAGAAATATAAATTCCAGGTCTCCTTTCCAGAACGAATGGGTCTCTGACAGGACATCCCAAATCCTCACTTCTCTGCAGCTGTGGCTAAGGACTTTTTTTGTGATTACATTCAACTATGCTTCTGCCCAGTATTCCTTCACTTCCTCAATAAGTACTGAGCCTGAGGACATTCCCCAGCAAACTCCGTACATGCACGTCTACACCTCAGAGTCTGTTTCCTAGGGATCTCTACTTAAAGTAGATGCTACAGAAACAAAAGAAAATCACAAGGTCAGAAGACTGAATTAACCCTACCTGTCAGAGATAAACCAATTATTAAAGAAATAGCAAGTCACTGTAGCAACAGAGTTGGGTACTCCTAAATTAATAAATGAGTATAGTATGCTCTCACTCCTGCCTAACTAGAATTCATCTATCATTCATGATCCTAAGAAAAGACATTTCTAAATAAACAGAGAAATGATAGACTATATCCACACAACACTAATAAAGAAGAAAATAGAAAACAAAGATCAAAACATTCTATTCGACAAAAATTCTTTATAGATTATAACCATAGAGAGAAAACTCTGACACAACACTGCAACCTGAATTCATTATATTTAACATGCATTTCCTGATATGTGAAAACATCTTTTATATAAATTCAAAATCACGATACAGATGGACAAAAGAAATATATAAAATGAGAACTGGCTAAATGTAGAAGATAAATTGGAGAAAATGATATAATTATTTTAGAAATTAATACTAAATTTTAAGATTCACAAGGAGTAAGAGCTTCTGCTGTTTATATAATGGTCATTGAAGAGCCAAAGTAAAACTAAGAGAATAAAAATAAACACGGAAAGGGATAAAAAGGATTAGAGTCAACATGATCAGCATGTAAGATAAACAAGGGTAATAGCACATAAAATTAAAGTCCTAAAAAAGTGAAGGAAGGAATAGAAAAGAAATTTGGGGGAATAACAAAAGATCTGAATTTTGCCAAATGATATATACTTGTCATAATTCATCCAGAATATTGAATTCTAAGATATATCCTAATAAAGATGTTATAGTTTAAGATGAAGAAAAACTATCTGCACCTACACATGGAAATACAACCTCACTTCCAAAGAAAGATAATCAGGTTAGCATCTGACTTCTCAACAGCAATATGCAAAGGTAAAATAACTGTGGATTAATATTTTCAATAAACTCAAACAAAATGTGTGTGCCAAGTATTTTATATCTAGCTAGGCTATAGTTTCCAATTTATACATGTGGAAAGAATCAGAGAAATAGAAACTATTAGAGCATCAAAGTAATAATTACTGAAAGAAAGATCAGCTGGTGGGCAAAACTTTAGAGAAATAGGAAATCTGTCTAGTTTCAAAGTATCTTCCCAATATGTTTATTAAATACTGGTGTGCAGCTACCATTTTTCTACAAATTCATTGATCCTCCTACCTGCAGGTGATAGAGCATAGTTTTCCATCCACTTGAGTGTGACCTGTAACTAGTGACTTGTTGCTAATGAATGGAGTATGGAAAGAGAAATATAGTTAACTCTACAGTGAAGAAACCTAGCAGATCCCGCCTTAGCCAAGTGATCCAGGTTAACATCATGGATAATTAGTCAGGTAATATCATGTACTCCCTGACATGATACAATGAGAAGGGCACTTCAATTCTGTGATATTCTGTCCCCCAAATCCCTAACACAAGTCTAACCATGAGCAAATATCACACAAACCAAAACTAAAGAACATTATACAAAATATCTAACTATTAACAGTGCTCTTCAAAGTATCAAGGGAGGCCAGGGGTGGTGGATCACGTCTGTAATCCTAGCACTCTGGGAGGCTGAGGCAGGTGGATCATTTGAGCTCAGGAGTTTGAGACCAGCCTGAGCAAGAGTGAGATCCCATCTCTACTAAAATAATACAAAGAAATTAGCCGGACAACTAAAAGTATATGTATAAAAAAATTAGCCGGGCATGGTGGCGTACGCTTGTAGTCCCAGCAATTTGGGAGGCTGAAGCAGAATGATTGCTTGAGCCCAGGAGTTTGAGGTTGCTGTGAGCTAGGCTGATGGCATGGCACTGTAGCCCAGGCAATAGAGTGAGACTGTGTCTCAAAAAAACAAAAACAAAAACAAAAACAAATATAAAGGGCATGAATGACAAGGAAAGACAGAGAAACTGTCACAGATTAGAGGAAACTAAGAACACTTTTGAGACAAGTGGGAAAAATTGTGATGTGAACTGCATATTAGTTGATATTAAATTTCTTGAGGGTAATAATGATAAAATGACTATATAGAAAATGTCTTTGTTCTTTTGAGATCTGTTTTGAAGTACTTATAGATAAAGTGTCATGATGTCATTGCCTATATATGTATTATATGTGCATATATGTATTATATCTACATATGTATATATGTGTTGTACATTTAGAGATAGTCAAAAATAGTAGAATGTTGAGAATTGTTTAATGACTTAATCAATTTTTTTAAATAGTTAAAAATGTGTGAGCATTAGTCATATTATTCTATCAATCTTCTGTAAGTTTTAAATTTTTCAAAACAAATTTGAGCAAAAATCTCATTCATCCACATCTCTCTTGAATCTCTATCCTAATTCTTTCTCATTTCAAAGCTTCTTCTCTTAGCTTCTTTAAAATTTCCCTTTCATGCTCCGATACTTTATGCTATATATAGTATGACTTAGTGGTTACAAATATAGATTCTGGAATAAGTTGGGTTTGATTCTTGAGTTCCACCTTCATATGTCTGTGGACAAATTATGAAATCTCTATGCTCCTAAATTTTTAAATATAGAGATCAATGCAAACTAAAACATAGTACCGAAAGTAAAAGACTTAATAGATGTGGTTTCATATTTAAATGGATGCCACCACATGAAAAAGTTATTTGTAAACTAAAAAAAGTTTGGGAATTAATTTATAATAGGATATAAAAGAAGAAAGATACAAGAGAAGGCAGAGACATGAAGATATCAATATTTCCGTTTCAAATAAAACACCTTTCTTAAACAAACTTAAATAGTTATACGATCTATGGATTGTACAAAAAGGAGTGGTTTATTCCAGTGACTCTGGGTCTGTTTCCTGTGTGATTCCCTCAGCCACGTCCTCTTTTGTGTATTGGTTTCATCCCCAGGCTAGTTTCCCTGTTGATGGCAAAATGATGCAGGCCATGCCGGATTTCACATCCACACACTGTGGCATAAAGAGAGAGAGAAAGTCTGCCATTTTTGTGGATCTCTCATAATGTAAAGGAACATATTTCTCAGAAACTTCCAGAAAAATCACTGCTTCTGTTTCTTTTACCCCAAATAAATCACATACTCTTCTCTTGACAGACCTCTGGAATTTATTGTTGCTAAGAGTTGGGAGTGGATGTTCTAGAAATACATAGCAAAACTTATGATACTATTGGAAAAGGGAAAAAAATTAATGAATAAAAGTCTGATGACAAAAATATCAGTTAAACTAGAGCGTAGATCCAAGAGATACAACATCCATCTAATTCAGAGCTTCTTAAATTTTTTAGTCTCTGAATTCCCTTATATTCTGAAAAAGTATTTAGGATCCTAAAGAGCTTTTATGTTTATGTGGGTTATATCTAATTGTAATTATCATGTTAGAAATAAAAATG
>VBSM01000272.1:71738871-71749812 GCA_008086735.1 Cheirogaleus medius
GACAGAATTTCTGACCCTGGGACACTAAGTGATCATGGGAAAAGACCTGCCATTCATAATCTGAAATTTGCCAGACTAAGTATAATGTTGGGTGGGCCCAGGAGATATTCATTAAAAGATGAGAGAGACACATCTAAGGATCAATCATTAGCAGGACACAGGATACCATAGCTGCATAAGCAGGTGACACAAAACCCCATGTCTTCCACCACCATTGCACTGACATTCCTCCCTCAGCTCACATGTCTGTCTTCAAAAGGCCAAATTTGGTTCTTATATAGTCAGCTTGGAATGTTGGTCAAGCCAAAATGTATTGTTTCTGAACTATAGCTCCACCCAGTTTGACCTTGAAAGTCATCCATGAGGAGAAATCCTCCCTTTGGGCAGTGAATCAATTATCTGTTTCCATTGCATAGAAGGAAAAGTCCAAGGTAAGCACATATAGATTTAATATAGAGGTGAATAGCTTGGATGTTGTCAGTGACCTGCAGTGGACCAGATCTGAGGAATAGGCATATGAATGAGTGCCCTGGAGTCAGTACTAAATGTGGAGATCTTCATATTATTCTCAACAGAGAGTATCGTGGAAGAGCCACTAAGCAGCAAAGTAAACAGAATCTTAGTCTGATCTCAGTCAATTGAGATCATCCAACTTTGTTCTTCCACAAGCTTAGTGCTGGCAGAGAGGGCATGTGAGCAAAGTGGCTATAGTGTTTGGCTGGAGGCATACACATGCCTAACAACATGGGCTTCAACTTTTCAAGACTGTTAGAGCAGCTGTTCCTGCCTGGTGTCATACTTGCCAACAGAAAAGAGGCAATGTGGAGTCTGCAGTGTTGTAATAATCCTCAAGGTGATTGGTTGGCAGCAAGTTGATTACTGTAAATTCCTTTTATGTTGAAGGGAGTGGAAAGTTATCTTCACTGGAATTAACTAAATCCAGTCTGCAAGGTCTGAAAAAACACTCTATATGAGGCTGACCGGGTGATGTTTGAAATTATATATGACCAAGAAATTTTGATTACAGCAAAGAAAATGGGGTACTGGACAATGATGGGTACACTTCTTTCTTTTGTTTTTTAATTTCAATGGATTTAGGGGATACCTTTTTTTGGTAGATGATGAATTGTATGGTGGTGATATCTAGGCTTTTAGTGTATGCATCACCTGAGTAGTGTATATTGTACCCAATGGGTAATTTTTCATCCCTCATACCCTCCTTTCTGAGTCTCCAATGTCCATTATGCCACTTTGTATGGCCCTACATATCCTTAGCTTAGCACCCACTTATAAGTGAGAAAATGCAGTATTTGTTTTTCTATTCTTGAGATACTTCACTTAGAATAATGACCTCCAGTTCCATCCAAGTTGCAACAAAAGGCATTATTTCATTCTTTTTTATAGCTGAGTAGTAGTCCACAGTATACATATCCCACAGTTTCTTTATCCATTCATCGGTTCCTGGGCACTTAGGTTGATTCCATATCTTTGCAATTGTGAATTGTGCTGTGATAAACATTTGGGAGCAGTTGTCTTTTTTATAAAATGACTTCTTTTCCTTTGAGTAGGTACCCAGTGGTGGGATTGCTGGATAAAATGGCAGGTATATTTTTAGTTCTTTGAGAAATCTCTATACTACGATCCAAAGAGGTTCTACTAATTTACATTCCCACCAACAGTGTATAAGCATTCTCTTTTCACTGCATCCCATTCTCTTTTCACTGCATCCAAGCCAATGTTTATTGTTTTTTGACTTTTTGGTAATGATCATCTGGCTGGGGTGAGGTGTTATCTCATTGGGGTTTAATTTGCATTTCCATGATTATTAGTCATGTTGAGCACTTTTTCATATGCTTGTTTGCCACTTGAATATCTTACTTTGAAAAACTTCTATTCATGTCTTTTGACCACTTTTTAATGGGATGATGATGATGATGATGATTTATTTTTTTTTGGTGACTTGCTTGAGTTTCTTATAGATTCTGGATATTATCCCTTTGTCATATATTTGTGAATATTTTCACCTACTCTGTAGGTTATCTATTTACTTTGTTGATTATTTCCTTTTCTATTCAGATGCTTTTTTTTAAAATTTAATTAAGTTTATTTATTTATTTTTGGTTTTGTTTTATTTGCTTTAGGGGTCTTAGTCATAAATTCTTTGCTTCATTACAACTAATAACACCAAAATACAAAAAATAATGTGAGACTACTATGAACACCTCTATGCACAGAAACTAGAAAATCTTGAGGAACTGGATAAATTTTTGGAAACATATAACCTCTCAAGCTTGAATCAATGTAAATAGAAATCATGAGCAGATCAACACTGGGTAGCAAGATTGAATCAGTAATAAATAATCTCCCGACAACAAAAAAGCACAGAACAAGAAGGATTCACAGCTGAATTATACCAGACCCACAAAGAAGAACTAGTACCAATCCAGCTGAAACTGTTCCATAACACTAGGAAGGAGGGAATCCTCCCTAATTTATTCTACAAAATCAGTATCACTTTAATATGAAAGCCAGGAAAGGAAACAACCAAAAAAGAAAACTACAGTTCAATATCCCTCGTGAAGATGGATGCAAAAATCCTCAACAAAATACCAGCAAGCCAAATCCAAAAGCACATCAAAATGATAATTCACTACAAGAAAGAGGGTTTCATCCCAGGGATGCCTGGGTGTTTCAACATGTGCAAGTCAATAAATGTAATTCACCACATAAACAGAAGCAAAAACAAAGACCACATGATCATCTCAATAGATGTAGAAAAAGCATTTGATAAGATCCAGCATCCCTTTATGATAAAAACCCTCAAAAATCTAGGCATAGAAGGAACATACCTCTAAATAATAAAAATCATATATGACAAACCCACAGCCACCATCATACTAAATGGGGAAAAGTTGAAAGCATTCCCCGTAAGAATAAAAAAAGATAAGGATGCCCATTGTTACCACTTCTATTCAACTTACTACTGGAATTCCTAGCCAGAACAATCAGACAAAAGAAAGAAATAAAGAGCATCCAAATAGGAAAAGAGGAATTCAAACTATCCCTGTTTTCTGATCATATGATCTTATATCTAGAAAACCCTAAAGATTCCTCCAACACACTCTTGGAATTGATAAATTAATTCACTAAAGTCTCAGGTTACAAAATCAATGTGTACAAATCAGTAGTATGTCTATATACTATTAACAGCCAAGCTGAGAATCAAATCAAGAACTCAACCCCATTTACAATACCTGTAAAAAATAATTTAAAATTTTGGAATATATTTAACCAAGAAGGTGAAAGATCTCTACATGGTACTCTGTTTCTATCATATATCAGATCATACAGAAAAACCTTACTTAATAAAAATTGATAAAATGGCTTTCCTATGCTAAAATTGAGATCTCAGAACTTTATCCTCCAAGATGCAGTATGTTAAAAACAAGCAAACAAACAAATAAGAAAACACACACAAAAATGATAACTATATGGTGCCATGTCCTCAGTTGGTTAAATACCTGGGTCCAGGAAAACTTCAAGTGACTAACTTGGGGAATTTTTACTCCATGTCCCCACATGTCTGAGCTATATGGGTTTAGAGATCCTGGTTCTTGGAGACAAAATACTCTTATCAGAAGACACAGCAAGAATCCAAGTATTTATATAGCAATAGTTTTGACCCAGGCACTCTGGCTACTATTGTCACAAGACCACCAGGCAAGAAAAGAAGCCACAAGCTTGCAGGAGTTATTGACCTTGATCCTTAGAAAGAGGTAGGGCTGGTGTTACACATGGGACAGGAAAGAATATGTTTGGCATTCAGTTGATTCATAGGCATCTCTTAGTACTCCCCTGCTCAAATTTAACAATAAATAGAAAAATGCAACAACCATGGCCTGTAAATGGCATGGTGATGAATTGCTCAGACTCCTAAGGGGTCTGACTTTTGTTTCATCTCACCATGATAACCACCTGGACCTGCAGTTTTAGGAAAAGATGGAGGAAATCAAGAAAAGGGAGAAGATGACTGTTAGTATGGCTTTCAAACTAACTGTAAAGTGGGGATTTCAGGTTGTCTCATTAACTTTCAGTTTGTAAAATTCTCCAAGAAGAAATAAAGATAAAAACTCTGGAGGGGCTATTCAAGGAATTTATTATAAGAAGTAAAAATAGTTCTGAACAGTGTAAGAAGTGGGCTGTGATGGATATGCAATTCACAGCCCATATTTTGTTTTATTTCTCTTGCTGTGGACAATACCAGCAGCTGACAGTAAATTTTGAGGTAAATTTAGATTTTGAGGTAAAATTTTGAGGTAAAATTAGAAATGACTAACCGGAGTAAAGAAACTAGAGAAAAGACATAATAATTTTATCAGCTTGGTATTTGGCTTTTCAACAGCAAAAAAATAAAGTGTGATATCTTTGGATCAACATTTTTAATAAACTCAAGGGAAAAAAATGTCAGTCAAGATTTTATATCTAGCTAAGCTATACTTTCTAAATAATACACATAGAAATAAAGAAGAGAATAGAAAATATCTATTAGAACCCCAAAACAATAATTGCTGTAAGCATGATTCATTGGTAGGCAAAACTTTAAGGAAAAACAGTATATTTGTATAGTTTCAAAGTATCTCTCCCAAATATTTATTAATTACTAGAGTTGTGTTAAAATATTTCTAAAAAATTTTTAATGGTCTTCCCTCCTGGAGATAGTGCATAGGTCCTCTCCTTTTGATTATGGCCTGGACTTAGTGAATTGTTTCTAATATATGAAGTTTAGAATGGGAAAAATGTTAACTTTACAGTGGAGAAACCTAGCAGATCCCACGTTAACCAAGTAATCAAGGTTACCGTCACTGGTAATAAGTCATGGTGATGTCAAGTGCTCCTTCTGATATGGTAAAAGGAGAAGGACACTCAATTTTGTGACATTCTTCCCTCAAATCCCTAACCCAAGTCTAATCATGAGCAAATATAGAAAAACAAAAACTGAAGTAGATTATTGAAAATATATGGTCAATACTTTACAAAAGTGTAAAGATCATAAAAAACAATGAAAGACCAAGAAACTGTTATAGATTTGACAAAAATAAGGAAACTTGTCAACTGAATGCAAATTGGCATCCCTGAAAGGATCCTGGGAGAGAAGGTGGAAAAATTGTTAAAATCTAAAATAAAGCCTGTAGTTTAGTTAACAATAGCACATCAATGTTAACATCTCAATTTTATTAAGTGTGCCATGATCTATAAGGCGCTCACATTAAGGGAACTTGGGTGAAGTATACACGGGAACTCTCTGTACCATCTCTGTAAATCTAAAGTAAATAATAAAAATTAAATAAAAGTAAAAATAAATAAATAGAGAAGAAGGGAGAGAGCTAAAGTAGAAGAAGCCCATTCATTGCTATGCTGCTCAGTGATTGTCATGTAAGAACTAGAGGAAATCAAAGAATATTATTTAAAGAAGAGAAACCAAAAGTAGCATCATGAATGCAGAAACAGGGGATCAAGTATATAACAAAAGTACTAACATAAAAGTAATAACTAAAACAAAAATGCAAGCTATTTTAACTACCAAAATAAATATTTTAAGAAGCAAATACAATAAGCCATATAAAAACAGTAATATAACACAATATAGTTGGAAAATACTAAATGAAGTAATATGACAGAGTTTGGATCAAACACACCAGTCACTGAAGTTAATATAAATGCCTTTAACTCAACAATTACAGGAAAAAGATTTTCAGATTTGCTCAAAAATGAAAACCCAGGTGCATACTTTGTACAAGAAACATAGCTAAAATAAAGTGACTCAGAAAGGATGACTCTGACTAAAATGGATGAGGAGTGTAGATGTATCAGATAAAGTATTGGAAAACATTTCAATACTTATTGATAAGACCAATTGAATAAATGCCAACAGAGTGCTATGAATATACATACACATACATGCATACACACACATGCATACACACAAACATATAGCCATTTGAGTAAGAAAGAAGGGAAAATAAGGTTGTGTATATTTGTATTTGATTTTTTCTTATTTTTTAAAAGAAACACAGGAAATATAGACCAAAAATCAGTGAAAATTATTACTTATAGGGCCTCTTTAGAACAATGTCTAATTAGCCTAGATGTTTTGTACAAGAAAGTGAGAAATCTTTCAGAGACCACTGGAGTCCTATAAGAAGGTCTCAGGAACCAACTTGATGTTTTTGAGTTGAGTTTCTACTGGCTAATGAATAATAATTATAATTGATTTAATCTGAAAAAATATAAAATGTATGAATTTATAATGGCAGTGTTTAAAATGTTAATGATTTTTGTAGGTATTAGGAAAACACTTATCTGAAAACTGGTAGTTGGGTTTATTTATTCTGCTTTTGCCATGTGAATTTTATTTGTTTTATACACTCAGGTTCGTCTTCATTGAGAAAGTAAAAGTTTTAATTTTAAAAGAAAAAGAAAGAGAGAGAGTGAGAACAAGAGAAGGAGGGAGGAAGGAAAGCAAAGAGAGGAAAAGAAGGGAAATAAAAAGAAAAAAAGAGAAAAAAATAGAGAAAAAAAGAAAAAGAAAAGAAAAGAGAGCCAAGCTGGGAAAAAGGAATGAGACAAAGGATCCACCACTATTTAGAAAAATTGATGAAAAAAAGCTAAAGTTTTTCATTCTGAGATTTAATAAAGCCAGAGATATAGAAAATCTCCTGAATGTTTCCAGGGGAACAACAATGGAATGGGAATCCGAATAACATGCAATTTCTCAAAAGCAACACAGAGTGCTCGAATATAAAGGAAGAATGCCCTCAGAACTCAGAAGAAAAATTATTTCAAATCTAGAATTTTAAACAAGCCAAATTATTAGTCATATCTGAGGAAAGACAGCCAAAGGGCAGTTTTAGCAAAATGAGGAATTGAACCATGAAGAGGAAGATGGAGAACTTGGAAACTGAGTATCTGAAACAAGAAATCCACAAAGGGAAGTCTCAGCCAGACATGCTGGAGCAGGGAGACTGAGGCCACCAGGAAAGAAGTTGCAGAGTAAAAGAAGAACCCACAAGTATTTAATATGGTTGAGTTTTTAAGGAATATATTTGATAGATGAATAATGAATCTGATTAAGCAAATGGAGGAAACAAAGTTTTTATTAACTGTTTAAAAAATCCCATAGTAATAGAGAAAAGGTTACATAAGCATGGTAGCGTGGTATGCAAGTCTTTGCAGTGGAAAGTATTTGCATGTCACTAATAAAAGATGATTATTGAATTATCAAAAACCATGTTAGACTATTGAAGATGAAGGAAATGAAAGGTGATAAATAAATATTTATTTGTTTAAAACAAGAAGTTGCTTAATTTGTCTACAATTGCTACTGAGTAATATCAAGATAAATATTTAGAGAAATAGCTTAAAAATTAGAAGATTGTTGTAGGTGAAATGCATAAGTTGTAGGCAGAAGACTACAGTTTTTGGAATGCACCTTTTAGTAACTATTTTAAAAATAGGTTTACAATTTGATGGAAGAAATAAGACCTAGTGTTTGGTAGATTAGTAGGGTGACTATATTTCAAAATAGCTAGCAGAGAATAAGTCAACTATTTCTAGCATAAAGAAAAGACAAATATTTGAGGTGATGGATATCCCAATTACACTGATTTGATCTTTACAAATTATATGACTATTAAATTATCACATGTATGCTGAAAATATGTGCATTTATTATGTATGAAAAATAAATAAAAATTTAAAATTGGTTTATAAATAAAAAGTAAAAAGAAATGAAAGGAGCAAACCCGGGAGACTAGTTTGAAGCTATTTATATTGATATTGTTCAAGTGAGAGATGGAATAGTGTGCAGGTAGTGTAAATGGAGAAATTTGCCATGTTTAAGATATATTTCAGTGATGGAGTTGACAGATCTTGTGAAAGTTTGGTTAAGATAGGAGAGAGAGATGCATAGGATTACTCTTAATTTCTGCCTTGCCCAACTAGCTGGAAGATGTTACTATCATGATGTATAAGACCATGTTTAGGGAAAAATTCAAGACTTATGTTTTGATCATGTTAAATTCGAGATGTCTTTGTGACATTCAAGAAACTATGTGAAGTATGCAGTTGGACACATCAGTCTGGAGAGCAGGGGAGTATACATTCTGGGCCATCTTCATATTGAGGATATTAAAAGCCATTAAAAATCGATGCGGTCACATAGAAAGAACAAAGAAAATAGGTACCTTACATCTGAACCTTATGTAACTCTAACAATAGATTTTAGATAGAAGTAGAAGAGTCTTCTCCAATCAAAACTTATTACTTTTTAATTTTGTTACTTTTAAAAATGCCTTCTTCCCTACTGGGATATAAATGGAGAGATTTGGGACTGCCTTGTTTATGTTGTGCAGAGGGAGATTAGAAATAGACCTCTCAGTGTATACATGTACGTGTGAGTATATGAATGTTCATGTAAAAAAAGAAAGCATAAGAAATCAGGAAGTAGGGGAAGAGATAGTTAATAAATGCTCTGGAACTACTAGTTAACCAAAAATCAAATTTTAATTCTTACTTCACAAGATTTTAAAATGAATTCCAGTTGAGTGCTATGTATTAAAATATAAGCTATGGAAAAGGAAAAATTACAAATTTTCTTCATAAAATATCTCTGAATGTGGGGGAGAGCTTATAAATTTTAACATAAATGGAAAGGATAAATATTTACCCAGTTGGCCCAGGACCACTGAATAATCCTTTCTTGTTGATTTGTAATGCTATTGTTACTTTATATGGGAGTTTACTTTTGGATAATTTGGTTTGTTCTATTCATCTGTTTATTACTTCTATATTTAAAAACAAGTAGTTTTAATTATTGAAATTTCATCATACATTTTAATATATAATAAATTAAGTTTAAGTTTATTGTTTTATTGCTCATTATTTTCTAGAAAAATCTAGAATTTAAGAAAAATTTTAGAATCATTTTGCCAGGTTCCCAAAGAAGTCCTTCTTGAGTGTTTATTTGAATTAAATTAATCCGTGGATATATTTTGGAGAAACAAGCCAAATAAAGTTACATTTTAAACTTATGCTATATACTAAATAAATTCCAGGAAGAATCAAGAGTCAAGTTGCAAAAATTTAAACATCAAAAAAGGAGGAGGAAAATGAGGAGGAATAGGAGATGAAGAAGAAAAAGAGAAAAAAATTGTTAATAGTAGACTTCAGATTAAAAAAGAAATTCTGGACAAAAAAGCATAAAAGAGATCAAATAAGAAAAAAGTCAATAAATATGAGTGTCTCCAATTAAAACGTTTATAAATTATATCACAAACAAATATTAGACTATCAACACATAGAAAATTTGCCACAAATAGTCACAACATTTTAATATCATTTCTTTCTGAATAGTGGTATAAATAAATTAGGAAAAAACAGTAATACAAAGAAAAATAAAGACAATTCATGAAAACAAAAATGGCATAAGCGCAAACATAATTATGTACATAACATATTGGTACATCTCACTATTACTACTCAAAAATACAAAAATAAAAAAATGTCTTCACTAATATGTTTTAAAATGTTTATTGAGTATTTAATATGTAAGCTGCTATTCTATATTCCATAACACATAACATAGTTGACACCTTCAAGGATGAAAAGGACCTTAGTCATACTTCAGGTTAAAGTATACTTTAATCTTCTCTATTCAATTTGTTATAATTCATTGCTAATTATTCTACAAAATGTGAGTCTCTGTGTGTGTATGAATATATTCCTTCTTGTTCTATTTTTTTCCATTCTTGGAATCTTATCTAAATAAAATTTCATTTCTTTCAATATAGATTACTGCAACTAGTTTGCTTATAGTCACTTTCCCTCTAAACTAATCTACATATGTCTGCCAGGTCACTTTTCTGAAAGAAAATTATCATTACACATTCCTGCCAGGAAATATGAAATGTTTCAAACACTCTCCATAGGATTGGATATAATGTCTTCCATTAACTAGACAGCATGAATTAAAGAAGACTCTTTTACACATTCAAACACGTAATTGATAGTATGTAAATTTCTTGAGGCTTGGAACAATAAATATCCTCTGTCACAATTCCAGGAGGATCATGAGAATTAGTAATGACAATTACTATTGAGTTTTACCTGATTTACCATAGTTGTGAAATTTGGATTAAGATTTGTCAAGCAATTTTGAAATTCCATTCACACAATTTTTAACTAACATAGTCTAATTATTTAGAGATTCATATTTTGTGTAGAACACCTTTTTATCTTTTTATGTTTCTTATTTATGAAAGCATTTTAATAAACTAAAATTTGAAGTGGAGGATGAAGTTTGTTTAAAAATTTTATAATTCCTCATAATTTTTTTAAGAACATTTATCACCTCCTTATTTCTCAGGCTATAAATGAAAGGATTTAATAACGGAATTACTATTGTGTAAAATATTGCCACTAGTATATCCTTATCCCCTTTTTCAAATGGTCGAATATACATGAGAAGACAAATGTAGAATATCGAGACAGAGAGAAAGTGGGAAGCACAGGTAGAAAATGCTCTACCTCGCCCCTCCTTGGATTTCATTTTGAAAATGGTGAAAAGGATGCAGACATAAGAGATCAAGACAATAACAATGGTAAAGATTTGAATTGGCATTGAAAAAATATATATCATTAGTTCATTAATAAAAGGATCAGTACAAGAGAGTCTATAGAGTGGAAGTATATCACAAAAAAAGTGGTCAATTATATTAGACTGGCAGAAAGTTAACCTCAATAGAAGCCCTACATGGATCATGGAATGTAGGTTACTAGCTATGTAGGTCCCTATGGTCAACTGAATGCAGAGTTTCCTTGACATCTTCATGTGGTACTGCAGTGGGCTGCATATGGCCACATAGCGGTCATAGGCCATTGCTG
>VBSM01000272.1:71749912-71761916 GCA_008086735.1 Cheirogaleus medius
GAGCAGCAGGAATCCATCAGAGCCAGGTTTCCCAGAAAGATGTACATTGGTGTGCGCAGATGATGTTCTGTATAAATTAGTGCCACCAAACCAAGATTCCCCACCATGGTGATCAGATAGATGGCAAAGAACACCACAAACAGAAGGGTCTTCAGCTCTGTGTTATCTGTAAATCCTGTGAGGATGAACTCAGTTGTCAAGGAGTGGTTGTCCTTAGCCATTTCTAGCTTCTTTGCTGAGACATAAATTGTAAAGAAATTGAATTGAGATTCTAAAGCAGACTGTGTCTAATTCTCCCCTTCAAATTTCTATATGCACAAAAGGGAAAGACTTCTTCAATCATCTTATGCTGTTTCCTAAAAACTAGCACACTCACAGTAGGTCAAGTCATGTGAGAAGAAATACATCATAGATTGTGTGCACAGGGATTGTCTGGAAATATTTGTGTGAATTCTCAGGGCAGAAAAACATTTTCTGAATGAATTATTCTATGCCAACATACAAATTCATGGTCAATATAAATAATTTGCCATTTTTTAAAATTAAAAGACATTTTCTTATTTTTTTTCTCCTGGGGGGGAAAAAGCAAGTTTTAAATAGTATCCTATGGGATCAAATTCCTCTTTAAAATAAATTTCTCTTTAGACATTTAAATGTCTAAATGTCTAACGTTAAAAATTGCACATAATTACAGTAAGTTTATAGCATACTTTTGTTAGCTTAGTAACCCTTTCCAGATAAGGTCATAAAAATATATTTTTAAAAAGGATCTATTTATTCTTTAAGACAGATTAAGAATATAAAATATCTATAGATTTTTAAAAAGTTAATTTGGCTATCATTTTTATATTCATTTCAACATATTCTGGATTATATTACTATGTTGGTATGACAAATTTCTCAAGGAATTATTACTCTTAATTATCCATTTATCCTAATACTTTGTGTCTCTAGTTTTAAGTGTTTTACATGCATGTCTAACATTATAAGATTTGGTGACAATGTCCTCACAGTGTGAATATTCTTCATGATAAATTTTTATCTTGTACTCTCTCAAATGTCTCAGTATAAACTAATGTCTTTATTTTTGGTGAGTTCCAAGGAAATTCCCCATATATCTGCATATTTAAGCTTATAAACTCATATTTACTCCTAATCTGTATATATTTATTGTAGTTCCAGTGTCAGCCAAATTTATTATACATTTATTAGAGTATTTCATCTATAACATTGTAATAGCTAAGGTGCAGAAACAACATGGGTTTTAAAGAGTGATAAAATCATCTTTCTTTTCTTTCACAGATTGCTAAAAGTCTTTGACTTCAGCACATTTCAAATAGATAATTTTGGAGAAGAGCTTACAATAGTTACTCAAAATATTAATACATTGTTTTAAAAACATATTTTGGTTGGTTTTTCTCTGTTCCTACTCTGGTCTACACTGAATTTAACGTGAATTATTCACTCACATAATATGGTGAGGTTTTCTGGAAATTTATCACCAGAGGCTTGTAATCAAATGAATAAAATATATTTTCCTTTATATTTTAGGTTATCACTCTTATAAAAAATCTTCAGAATTATAATATTTTGAAGAAACACTTTATAAAAATAAACAAATACTGCTTGTCATCTTTATTTTAGTATCACATAATGGTAAATCAACTGAAAATACTTACGTGAATTTTGGAAACAGAGGTTTTGTTTTTAATAATTATCACTTTATATAGAAGATGTATCAGAATATAATGAGTGAAAACTCATTTCTCTTCTTCAGTATGAAACATAATTATTCAAATGAAGTGGAAATCAATTTTATACTATACATCCCAGAATTATTCTACAGGGTTATTTATAGCCTTACCTGTATATTTGCTGATGAATATATGGTTCTTTTGAACACAGAATGGTCAGAATGATCCAATCCACTTATTGAGTCTTATTATGGTTTTTTATAGTGTCTTCAATTTAGAGACAAACCAAAAAATATTAAGTAGATAAAATGTAAAAACAATAAAAATATTGAAGTAATTTAGAGAAATTTATATTTCTGCATTTTAAAACTGTAATATAAATAAATTAGAATCAGTTCTCATATTTTGAGTTCACCGACAAACATTTTATAGTAGCTGATTGACCACCAGATGTTCTCTGTTTTTAGGGAGGTTAAGAATAAACACTATGGTCTTTAAAAACATTGGGGAATAAATTATGAAAATCTAAGACACTCTTTCAATAGTTCAGTGACAATAATTACGTTAGCCTCAAGGCAAAGTTAAAGTTTTCCATGGATTCTAAAGGGATTTCCTTGGCATTAGCATCAGAGTATTTCTGCAGAACCTTAGAAGGCCTGGTTCTCAAAACACTAGTAAGTCAAATAGCATTAATTAAAGAAAGATGCATTCTGAGATTCTGAAGTGAATGGCCATCACTTAAGTTGGTTTAAGGATTATCTTGATTCTTTTTTCACACACTTTATCTATTTCTCTCTTGTCCTATCTACCTGAAAACTATAATGGAGAGAAAAAAAGATTTATACCCATCACTTGAGGTGGAAGTTAAAGAGAGAGTTGGAAAGAGATTGGATTTGTGGAGATGAGGTGAAAATGTGGTATGATCAACCAAAGTTGCATTCCTTTTTTTCACTCTGTATGATAAATCTGACCAAATCCTATATATTCATCCTCTGAAACAACTCTGATATTATGTTCTTATGTGGCATAAGATAACCTGAAAGAACATTGTCAAGGTAAGATTAATGTACAAAAAGCTGTACATATTTAGTGTATACAACACAATGAATTTGAAGATTAGTATACAGCCACAAAGCCATCACCACAATCATTGCCATTATCATAAAACAGATAACTTATTAATTGGCCTTCCATCCCCATTCTTTCTCTAGTATAGATATGCTCTTATTGACTAGAAACATTTTTGGCTCGTCATTACTCTTCAAACAAAGTTTTTTGTCCTTTATGTTACCTCCGAGGGCTCTATACACAGGGCTTATATCACATATAACATTATTTTCTACCATCCACTTTAAGAATACATCTCCGGAAAGATACCCCTCACTCCTCTATTCCTTGATGCACTGGAGTTCAATCCTGACTCAATATTTACTCAGAATCTACTTATCATCTGAAATGCCCTCTTTGACTTATTCCTTTATCTAAGTCCTACTCAATTTTTATATAAGATTTGATTCCCACCATAAAGACATCCTCAACTATTTAATCTGCAAAATAATTTCTATCATTAGATACGAAGAGCTCTCTTTTTAAAATTATTTTTTATTTGAAAATTTCAGTGGGTACAAGTGTTTTTATTATATGGATAGATTTTATATTGCTTTAGTCAGGGTTATAAATGTGCCCATCACCTGAATAGTGTTCATTGTACCTATTAGGTAGATTTTTACCCCTCCCATCCTCCCCCCTACCCTCTCCCTCTGCTTGATTTTCAATAATCTTTACTTCTTTCTGTGCACATGTGTGCCCATAAATTAGTTCCAAATTATTAGAGAGTACATGTGGAGCTTGTTTTTCTGAGATACTTTGTATTGTGGGTATTGCTCTGCCCAGGGTCTCCCCACAGAGGTGACAGTGGCAGCTGGGTGAGGCTATCTAAGAAGTGGTCACATGTGCCCCAGCTGTGGACATTTGTTCAATACAGACCCCTATGTAATGGTGGCTCGAGGCTGGAAGGTCCCTGGTGGGTAGCTGGACCTTGGGGCTGGTCTACTTGGGGCCCAAAAACCGTGGTGGAGTCTCAGGGCTGGGATCTTGTGGTTCAGGTGCAGTGATGGAAACTCAGGGCCAGTGTCCTGGGCCTGGCAGGAGCTCTGGGGCCATGGGGGGGAAGCGGGGAGCCTTGGGCTCTGTCATGACAGCCTCAGAGCTGGAAGGGCCCATAGAAGCAGGGCCTTGCAAGCAGTGGGTTGTTCTGACCTGGGGTATGGGGGCAGGGCTGTGTAGGTAGTGGGCTGTTCCACCAGCTCAGGGACTGTGGATGGCAAGTTGCATAGGCAGGGCTTGGTTCCAGTGTCCCAGGGACTGTGGAGTTCTCTTCACCCCTCAGGTCCCACTCAGGCTTCACCCAAAGCTTCCCAGGTGGAACCTGTAGCACCCGATGCAACTCCTCTGCTTAGATCTTGTCATGCTGGAGGGGAGGGTTGCTTGGCTTCCATTCACCAGGTATGGCTCAGGGGAGGATCCACTCTGTCCACTCCCTTCATAGCCCATTCGAGTTGTGAAGGGATGTGAAGGATACTGCTGTAAAACTTAGTTCTGTGCAGACCTGACACTGTGCACCTGATAGCTCAGGATGGTGTCAGGTGCAGAAACCTAGGATTGGCAGCCACCTACTGCACCTGTTCTCCAGTGCAATGACTCTGCACAGACTCTAGGCAGCTCCCTGGTCAGTCCAGAGGTCTGTGATGGTGGAAGGAGCTCCCTCACAAATTAGCCACAGTAGCTGCAGGGTGGGTATGGTGCCCCAGTGCTCTATCCTCCTAATCTTCCCCACATGTAGATGCTCCCCCACAGAACCCTCTCACCTTGTCAAATGAATTGCCCCATCACCTTCTCCCTCACTCCAAGTGTCCCATTTTGCTTCTCTGGGGTTTCACAGTGTTCCTTCTGAGAAGAGCTATCCATAAGTAGACATCTCCCTGCAATTTACAATCATTTCCTTGAGAGCGGCATGCTCCTGGGCTGCTTCTAGTCCACCATCTTCCCCACAAAGGACTCTTGATTGCACTTAACTTGTGTGTTCATTCAGCTGTTCTTCATGTGCAAATATTGTTTGTTCTCAGATGGATTCATTTTCTTTTTGGATTTCTACACTGCAAACCTCTCACAGTTTCAGATAACGTAGGCCCTCAATGAATGTTTGTTGAATTAGTTGCAGAAATTTCAAACAAGCAATTAAAATCAACATTTATAGATAGGGTGATTATAATAGACAAGTTACTGAGTTAGACACTGGGTAGAGAGGTACCCATGATAAGAGTGGGGTTGGGCAGGAAGCTACGTAGAAAGATATTAATAAGAAATAATCCATCCTGCATGCAGCTCACAATCTAGAGGATAAAATCACTTATGCAACTATATAGAGAAAAGCTCAGACTGAATTAAGTGTTAAAAGTAGAACTATAAGCAAGTGATATAGGAACACAAAGAAGGGCTTACCTTAGAGGACGAAGGGAAGACATTATAAAAATGACATTTCCTATGATTCTTGAAGGATAAATTAAATTTCAAAAGTCAGAAAAAGTGTGTGGCAAGGCATTATAAGCTAAAAGAACAACATGATTAAAGGTAAAATCATGGACATTTAAAAGCACAAAGCATGTGCAATGGAGAGTAAAGCAGAGTAACCAGAGTCTGGGCATGTGATAGGAATAGGAGGAGGAACTGGAAGGTTTGGATTATAACTGGTTTTACTTTGGCCCTCTACCTTTTGCTGACACTAGTCTCTTATCAAGATCACTACTAATCTCCTAATCACCAAATCTAAAGCATTTTTGTCAGTTATTATCTTAATTAACTATAGGATTTGTTACCATTGACCACACTCAGTCTTCTCTTAGACTTCTGTGATAAAATTTTATTCCTACATCCCTGGCTATTCTTTCTCTATATTTTCTATTAGATCTTCTTTTCCTCCTTTCCTCACAGACACATTCATTGACATAAAAAATACAAAATTATGGTGCTTTGTTTTAAATACTGGCCATTAATTTGTAAAAGACTTTCCTGATATTTAGCTATATATTTAGAAATTACCATATTCCCTGATATCAATCAGTTGCTCTTACTAAGTAATCAAAAAGAACCGAATTTCTATATTAAAAAATAGGCTTAAACCTCACTAAACTTCTTTTTATGTATTTTTATGTAGGTGGGAAAATTCTGTTTACAGGATTTTTCTTTTAAATATGCAGACATAAGAGTTTTTAACATGTTACTTGTATAATTTTTGCCCAGAAAATCATATCAGGATATACGGAAACATCCCAAACATTTTTTCAAGATACTTTCTGTGTTGCATGATTTCCTTTTGAAAAGCAGTTACATATCACTTAGGTAAATATCAAATTTATATTAAAGGACAAAATTAAGGTATTACTTTTAAATTATTTGTTAAATAGCTACTTATCATAGAGAATGGATAAGAAAATTTAGAACACTTGTCTTTTAATAGAAGAAAAATATATAATTTATCCTAAATACAGCAATTCTTTTAAGTATTGACATAATTCCCAGTGAATCTCTGTGCTATAGATGGTCACTCATTATGAGATATCATAAATTTTCTAGGTATCTTACTTATTCTATTCATTGATTCATAATACAACAGTTTTTAATGATAAAGGAACACATTTTCCTTTGTTGCCACATTACCTTTCCATATTATTTTCAACAATTTTTAAAATTTTATTTATTTATTTTTTCCAGCATATTATAGGGGTACAAATGTTAAGGTTACATATATTGTCCTTGCCCCCCCCCTCCCGCCTTGAGTCAGAGCTTCAAGCGTGTCCATCCCCCAGTTGGTGGGCATCTCATTCATTATGTATGTATATACCCATCCCCTCCAAATTAAACCAGTGCAATATTTTTACTTTAATAAGGGGGAATAAGCATTACCGCAATGATATATAGCTTTTGTTTTCACTTTTAATTAAGTAACCTCATTAAGGGCTTTTTAACTTTTTTTTATTGATGCATCATATTTTTACGGGGTACATGTGATATTTTGTTACATACATAGAATGTATATTAATGAAGTCAGGGTATTTATTATGTCCAGTAGCTAGAGAATTTATTATTTTCACATGTTGAGAACATTTCAAGTTCTCTCTTCTAGTTATTTTTTTTTGTGAAAGTCTTTTAATATCTTAAAATTGCATAACAAATTTTAGAATATATTTAAAATATTGAGAAAAAAGCAAAATACAGTGGGATAGATATGATATGAAATTTAAAAACCACATAAAATACTATATAGTGTTTATGGATTCAAATATGTAAAAACAAGTATAAAAATAAATGAGACAGATTCACACACATTAAGTTCACTGAAGCCAATATAGCAAATGTTAACATTTGTTAAATCTACTCATCAGTTTATTGACATGTGGGTTGTTTTTACCTTTTGGCTATTATGAATAATACTGCTAGAATATTGTGTACATGGTTTCAGTTCCTTTCTTTCTTTCTTTCTTTCTTTCTTTCTTTCTTTCTTTCTTTCTTTCTTTCTCTCTTTCTCTCTCTCTCTCTCTCTCTTTCTTTCTCTTTCTTTCTTTCTTTCTTTCTTTCTTTCTGTCTTTCTTTCTGTCTTTCTTTCTTTCTTTCTGGATATTATGGGAGTACAAATATTTTGGTTACATGTTATGACTTTGCCTACACCCAAACCATGATTTGAGGCTTGTCTTTTCCCCACTAAAATGCTGACTTTGTCCATTACTTGTGAGTTTACCCACTCCCAACCCCCTAATCCCTGAAGAATATTACTACTGTGTGAGCACCATAGTATTGATCAGTCAGTGCCAATTTGCTGGCGAGTACATGTGGAGCCTATTCTTCCATTCTTGTGATGCCTTACTTCTGAGGATGGGCTCAAGCTTAATCCAGGAAAATATAAGAGGTGCTAGATCACCATCATTTCTTATAATTGAGTAATATTCCATTGTAAACATATACCAAATTTTAATAATCCACTCATGAATTGACGGGCACTTGGGTTGTTTCCACGTCCTTGCTATAGTGAATTGTGCTGCCATAAACATTCAGTGCAGATGTCTTTATTATAGAATGTCTTTTGTTCTTTTGGGTAGATGCCTAATAGTGCTATTGCTGGATCAAATGGTAGTTCTACTTGTAGCTCTTTGAGGTTTCTCTAAATTCTTTTCCACAGAGGTTGCACTAATTTGCAGTCCCACCAGCAGTGTAAGAGTGTTCCTTTCTCTCCACATCCTCGTCAGCATTTGTTGTTTTGGGATTTTTTTGATAAAGGCCAATCTCACTGGGGTTAGGTGATATCTCATTGTGGTTTTGATTTGCATTTCTCTAATGACTAGGGATATTGAGCATTTTTTATATGTTTGCTGGCCATTATTCTGTGTTCTTTTGAAAAGTTTCTGTTCATGTCCTTTGCCCATTTCTTGATGGGGTTGTTTGATTTTTTTCTTGTTGATTTTCTTGAGTTCTAGATAGATTCTTGTTATCAGCCCTTTATTGGATGTGTAGAGAGCAAATATTTTCTCCCATTTGGTAGGCTGTCTATTCTTTCTAATGATAGTTTCCTTGGCTGTGCAAAAGCTTTTTGAAATATGTAGTACACTGTTGTTAACTATAGTCACTCTGCTCTATTGAACATTAGAACATATTCCTTCCATCAACTGTATATTAGTACCCATTAATTAACCTCTCTTCATTCACTCCCACACATATACCCACATTCTTTTCATCCTCTGGATATCATTCTACTCTCTACCTTCATGAGATCAAAAATTTTTTTAACTCTCACATATGAATGAATGCATGTGATATTTGTCTTTCTATGCCTGGCTTATTTCACTTAACATAATGACCACGAGCTCCAACCATGTTGCTGCAAGTGACAGGAATTTATTCTTTTTTATGGCCCAAAGTATTCTGTTGTGTATAATACCATTTTATCTTTATCCATTCATCCATTGATGGGCAGTTGGGTTGACTTCATATCTTTGCTATTGTGAATAGCGCTGCAATAAACATGAGGGTGCAGGTATCCTTTTGATCTATTGATTTCCTTTCCTTTACATACATATCCAGTAGTGGGACTGCTGGATTGTGTGGTAGTTATATTTTTAGTTTTTTGAGAAAACTTCATACTGTTTTCCATAATGGCTGTACTAATTTACATTTCTCACTAACAGTGTATAAGAGTTCTCTTTTCTCCACATCCTTACCAACATCTGTTATTTTTTATCTTTTTGATAATGGCCATCAGAACTGTGGTAAGAAGATATCTCATAGTTGTGTTGATTTGCATTTCCTTGATAATTAGTGATGTTGAACATTTTTTCATATGAATCTTGGACATTTGTGTGTCTTTTTTTGAGAAATACTTATTCAGATCCTTTGCGTATTTTTTAAATAAGATTGTTTGTTCTTCTGCTATTAGCTTGTTTGAGTTCCTTATATATTCTGGATATAAGTCCCTTAGATGAATAGTTTGCAAATATTTTCTCCAATTCAACAGGTTGTCTCCTCACTCTGTTAATTGTTTCCTTTGCTATGCAGAAGGTTTTTAGTTTAATGTAGTCCCATTTGTGTATTTTTATTTTTGTTGGCTATGCTTTTCTTGTCTTAGCCAAAAATTTTTGCCTAGACCTATGTCTTGGAATGTTTTCCCTATGTTTTCTTCTAGTAGTTTTGTAGTTTAGGTCATATGTTTAAGTCTTTAATCCACTTTGTGTTGATTTTCACAAACAGTGAGAGATAGGGGTCGTGTTTTATTCTTCTGAATATAGATTTCTATTTTCCCCAGCACCATTTAATGAAGAGGATGTGTCCTTTCTCTGATGTATGTTCTTGGTGCCTTTATTGCAAATCAGTTGGCTGTAAATATGTAGATGTATTTCTGGGTTCTCTATTTTGTTCCATTGGTTTTTATACCAATACCACACTGTATTGCTTAGGATAGCCTTGTAATATGTTCTGAAGTCAAGTAGTATGATGCCTCCAGCTTTCTTCTTTTTGCTCCAGATTGCTTTGGCTATTCAGGCTCTTTTTTGGTTCCATACAAATTTTAAGATTATTTTTCTATTTCTGTAAAAAATGTCTTTGGTATTTGGATAGGGATTGCATTGAATTTGTGGATTGTTTTGGATAGTATGTATGGGAATTTTAATTCTTTTAATCCATGAGCCTGTGATGTCTTTTCATTTGGTTGTGTTCTCTTCCACTTCTTTTATCAATGTTTTGCAGTTTTCCTTTTAGAGGTCTTTCATCTTCTTGATTAAATTTATTCCTGAATATTATTGTTTGGTTGGTATTAAAAATGGGATTAATTTTTAAATTTCTTTTTCAGTTACTTCATTTTTTATGTATGGAAATACTGCTGATTTTTTAATGTTGATTTTGTATCCTGCAACTTTATTAAACTTGTTTATCAGCTCTAAGAATTTTTCGGTATGCAGTGAGTGGTCCTGCTGATAGGGAGGAGGGTACAGCATTGCTGTCTGTGGTAACTGCACCAGATAGGCATCTCCCAAGCTCTGGAGAGCACATGCTTTTCCCATGGCAGCAGTGGCTGGCTGGGCGAAAAAGATTCAAGATCTAGTATCAAAAAACCTGACTTGTGGCTGGGCATGGTGGCTCACGCCTGTAATCCTAGCACTCTGGGAGGCCGAGGCCGGCAGATTGTTCAAGGTCAGAAGTTTGAAACCAGCCTGAGCAAGAACAAGACCCTGTCTTGGCTAAAAAATAGAAAGAAATTAATTGGCCAACTAAAAATATATAGAAAAAATTAGCTGGGCATGGTGGCACATGCCTGTAGTCCCAGCTATTCAAGAGGCTGAGGCAGGAGGATTGCCTGAGCCCAGGAGTTTGAGGTTGCTGTGAGCTAGGCTGATGTCATGGCACTCTAGTCTGGGCAACAGAGTGAGACTCTGTCTCAAAAAAAACCACAAAACCTGACTTGTGTCACTACAGTGGAGAGTCATTCCCTGTCACCCATTTTTGAGACCTAGGGTAATCTGCAGACCAAGATTTAGGGGGTCAACATCCCCCTGGTAAAAAGACCATATAACACTGCCACAAGTATTTACCATTAAGTATCCTTTGAGCCTTTCCCAAAGGGACCTGGGGCCACGTGCTGGAGTGACTCTGCCCTGGGGAAAAAGAAATATCAACATTTTAGGGATAACGCCTGGAGACCAAAATGCCAGTGTTATCCAACAATTAAAGAGCAGGTTTATGTTAGTCATGTGACAGATGGTATCCTATTTCAAATCTGATTTACAGGGTCCTAGTTGTCTCATGGAGCCACTCTGTGGTTATTTCCCAAGTTATTAAATGAACAACTGAAGTAGACAACAAGCAGAATCCCCACATTGTCTCAATGAACCATGGGTGAAAACTATTATGGTAGGAAGGGCTAAATAAAAGCCCCTAGAAATTCTCCTTCCTACCAATGTAGTAAACTAGAAGCAATTATAAATCCATAGAGTAATTTCAGAGATTAATGCAACTGTCAATGTCTTGAAAGAAACATGTATAAATTATCCCAATTGGATTTCCCATTTTAACTCACTGGCTTAGTCTGTACAGAAATGAAATTGATCTTGGAGAATGATTGTGGACTATTATAAACTTAATCAGGTGGTGACTTCAATTGCATTTGCAATTCTAGGTATAGTAATGTTAATAGACCAAATCAACTTCATTTGATATGACTCTTAGCCTAGTTAATGCCTTTCTATATTCAAATTTGTAAGGACCGCCAAAAGCAGAGGCCTTTTACTTAGCAGGTCCAGCAGTATATCTTCATATTCTTCTCTCAGGACTATGTCAATTTTTTTTCTTTTTTTCCACAATATTGTCTAAAGAGATCTTGATCTGTTTGACACTTCACAGAATGTTGTATTGGTCCATTACATTTGTGACCTTATGCTAATTAGAACTAAAGACCAGGTAGTAGCAATTGCTTAGATACCTTTATAAGGCATATGTGAACTAGAGAGTGGAAGATAAAACTCACAATTCAGGGTTCTGATATATCATTGTAGCTTATAAGGTTCAATGACCTGGAACATAGCAAGATATCCTTTCAAAGTAAAGAAACAAGTTACTATACTTCACACCACCTACCATGGAAAAAGATAACATACTTTGTTGTGGCCCGTTTGCAGGACGGGAGATGAACACAACATGCAAAAGAAAGATACAGACATACACAAAGACGGTACAAGACTGCAGTGCAGAACGCACCAGTTGTTTTATTTTTA
>VBSM01000272.1:71775089-71788409 GCA_008086735.1 Cheirogaleus medius
CTCACAGCAACCTCAAACTCCTGGGCTCAAGCAATCATTCTGCTTCAGCCTCCCGAGTTGCTGGGACTACAAGCATATGCCACCATGCCCGGCTAATTTTTTTATACATACACTTTTAGTTGTCCAGCTAATTTCTTTTTATTTTTTAGTAGAGACGGGATCTCACTCTTGTTCAGGCTAGTCTTGAACTCCTGAGCTCAAATGATCTGCCTGCCTCTCAGCCTCCCAGAGTGCTAGGATTACTGGCATGAGCCACCACACCTGGCCTCCCTTGATACTTTGAAGAGTACTGTTAATAGTTAGATATTTTGTATAATGTCCTTTAGTTTTGGTTTGTGTGATATTTGCTAATGGTTAGACTTGTGTTAGGGATTTGGGGGGCATAATATCACAGAATTGAAGTGCCCTTCTCATTGTATCATGTCAGGGGGTACATGATATTACCTGCCTGATTATCCATGATGTTAACCTGGATCATTTGGCTAAGGCGGGATCTGCTAGGTTTCTTCACTGTTTGTTTAGGAATGCTATTTCTTTCTGGCTGAACCTAGGGAGGCTGTGTGTTTCTAGAAATTTGTCCATTTCTTTCTCATTTTCCAGTTTGTTTGCTTAAAGTGTTTTGTAGTATTCATAGATTATATCTTGTATCTTTGTGGCATCAGTTGTAATATCTCCTTTTTTGTTCCTGATGGAGCTTATTAGAGATTTCTCTTTTCTGCTTTTCATTAGTCTAGCCAAATGGGTGTCAATTTTGTTTATTTTTTCGAAGCACCAGCTTTTATATTATTAATCTTCTGTATAGTTTCCCTGTTGTCAATTTCATTTAGTTCTGATTTAATCTTGTTTATTCCACTTCTTCTGCTGGGTTTCGGATTGGTCTGTTCTTTTTCAGCTCTTTGAGTAGATTCATTATGTTGTCTATTTGTAATCTTTCTGGCTTTTGGATATAGGCATTTATGGAAATAAACTTTCCTCTCAGGACTGCTTTAGCTGTGTCCCACGGAATTTGATAACTTGTGTCTCCATTGTCATTAAATTCAAAGAATCTTTTGATTTCCATCTTGATTTTCTTGTTTATGAAATAATCGTTCAGCAGAAAGTTGTTTAATTTCCACATTTTTGTGTAGAAATGTGAGTTCCTGTTAGGGTTTATTTCTACTTTTATTCCACTATGATCTGAGAAGATACATGGTATAATTTCTATTTTTTAAATTTTTTTGAGACTTGCTTTGTATCCTAGAATATGGTCAATCTTAGAGAATATCCCATGAGCTGATGAGAAGAATGTTTATTCAGTGGTTTTGGGGTAGAATGTCAGGTAAATGTCAGTCAGTCCCAAGTGTTCTAGAGTTTTGTTTAAGTCCATTATTTCTTTATTAATTTTCTCTTTGAAGGATCTGTCCTGTACAGTCAGCAGGATGTTGAAATCCCTGGCTATTATGGAGTAGCTGTTTATCCATTTGCTTGGATCAAGTAAAGTTTGCTTTATGAATCTGGGTGCACCTAATTTGTGTGCATGTATATTTAAAACTGTTATGTCTTCTTGTTGGACTGTACTGTTCACTATTATATAATGACCCTTTTTGTCTTTCATTATTTTTGTTGGTTTAAAAACTAAGTTATCTGAAATCAAAACTGCCATGCCAGCCTTGTTTTGGCTTCCATTTGCTTGAAACACTGATCTCCACCCCTTTACCTTTAGTCTATATGCATCCTTGCAGGTTAAGTGAGTTTCCTGAGGACAGCAGATACTTGGCTTGTTTTTTTTTTTATCCATTCAGTCAGTCTATGCCTCCTAAGTGGGGAGTTTAAGCCGTTCACATTCATTGAGAGAACTGATAGGTGGGGCAAATTTATGGTCATCTTGTTGGGTTGGACTTTGTGGTTTTGTTTTTTCTCTTGAGCCATTGTGGCATCTGGCCTTAGATCTTTAGCTTTTGAGTGGATTTACACTCATGAGTGTTTATTGTGCCAATCCATGTGTAACACTGTTTTGTGTACTTCTTGGAGGGCTGGTCTTGTCTTGGTGAAATCCTTCAATCTTTGCTTATCTGAGAATGTCTTTATTTCTCCTTCATGTATAAAACTTAGTTTTGCAGGGTACAAGATTCTAGGCTGGGCATTATTTTGTTTTAGAAGAATGGGAATGGTGCCCCAGTCTGTCCTTGTTCATAAGGTTTCAGATGAGAAATCTGGCATTACTCAGATAGGCTTTCATTTGTATGTTACTTGCTTCTTTCACCTTACATTTCATAGAAGGACCTCTTTAGTTGACATTTTGATCAGTCTGATGACTACATGTCGTAGTGTCTTCCTGTTTGCATTGTATCTCCCAGGGGCTCTTTGAGCTTCTTTTACTTGGATATCTAGGCTTTTAGCAAAGCCTGGGAAATTTTCCTCAATTACATCTTCAAATAGCTTTTCCAATCCTTGTGTGTTTTTTTCTTCCCCTTTGGGAATCCACAACAACCTCAAGTTAGGTTTCTTCATATAATCCCACAGTTTATGTAAGCTTTGCTCTTTTCTCTTATTTCTCTGCTCTATTTCTGCGACTGACTTATTTAATTGGAAGGTGTTATCTTCAATCTCTGAGATTCTTTCTTCTGCTTGATCTATCCTGTTCTTGAGGCTTTCCACTGTGTTTTGTAGTTCCCTGAATAGATTTTTCATTTCCCAGAGTTTTGTTTGATTTTTATTTAATATTTCAATGTCTTTAGTGAATTTTATTTTCTTCCAAATCATGGATTTTTTTTTTGTGGTTTCTTTGCATTGGTTATCCATTTTTTCTTGCATATCTTTGAGTTTTCTTACAATCCGTGTTTGAAATTCTTCTTCTGTCATTTTAGTGTTCTGATTTTGGTTAATGTCCATTGCTTGAGCACTAGTGTTCCTCTTTAGGGGGGTACTTTCCATTTGATTCTTCATACTTCCAGAATTCTTTCACTGAGTCCTCCCCATCTTGATCAGTTGTTGTTTTTTCATTTGGGAAGTAACAGGCCCTGTGTAGCCTCTGTTCCTATAGGTTCTATAGGAGCCAGGTAGCATGGGTGTGTGCACTTCTATGGTTGTTGATCTGCTGCTGGGGGGAGCCGCTATTGTGTTGTTCAGAGCTCTTCCACCACAGTTGGGCAGCTACTCCTGATGGAAGGGGTTACTTGGGGAGGCCATTGTGGTCTCTTGTGGGGATTCTTTTTCCTTCACAGTGGACCTCACTGTTGGCAGCTGACTGGGTGTGGAGATCCAGCCCCAGCATTTTGATCCTACTGGGTGTCCTAAGCCAGTCGGAAGAGCAAAGTCACTGGGCCGTCAGCCATTGATCTGTGCCAAAGCCCAGCAGATTCACCCTAGTTGCTGAGGGAAAGTGGCTTTTCTTGTCTCATCCTGCCTCCAGGGGTGGAACCTACCACTTTCAGGCATGAAAGATGCTGGCTAGTGGGAGGGGTAGTTCCCCTGTCTGCCCGGCACTCTGGTGCCCCAGTGCCTGTAAGTCCTGCAAGTGTTAGTGTCCTCATGACTAAGGAAGTGTTCAGAGTTCATCCATCAAGACAGGCCTAGCTAGTTGAACATAGATTGTGTAAGGGTGGAGCTTGTCACTAGAGTCCCTGGGCTGGGGGAAGGGATCTGCCCGACACACCGTATCACACCATGGCTGCTGGGCTGTGTACCCCAACAATGGCCACCGCCCAACTGCAGAGCACCAGCACTGGGGACGACTGTTCAGGAGATGGCAGGTGCTGGATTGGGGAGCTGGGTCATCAGGATGCCCCATTGATTGTCTCTTTTACGTCGCCTTCCCACTGACTCAAACCTGTTCAGTCATAGCTCTCACTCTTACTGTCCCACCCTGAGCAGGCCTATTTGCCCAATGGGGTTCCAGATTAGAGTCCCCTACTTAGTGCTAATACCTCCATAAGTCTGGATCTGCTGGGTGCCAGAGGCAAGTTATTTGTTTCCCAACTACCTCCCACAGCAGCTCAGACTGGATCCCTCCCCACTTAGTGCAGTCCTGGCACAGAGCTCTGGGGAGTTCAAGGTGCTTTCCTCTATTGTCCCCTCTCCACAGAACCCCATGCCTCCTACCACAATTTTTCACCAACTTCAGGCAGGTCCCTGTCTGAGTGGGTGTGGAGGTCAGTGGGGAAGCAAGAAGTTCTCCTGTGGGTCTGATCCCACTTCACTTGCTGGTCCAGCAGGCCAGAGCCCTCCCACGCTCTATGCTCTATTGTTTGTTTAGCACTCTCCAGATATCATGATCCTATCTCCCATTCACCGTTTTTTCTTCCTGTTTTGTGTGTCCAGCGCTGATTCTCTGCCAATTCACAATGCTGTTCTTGTGGAGGAGAGATCGACTCATGTGCAGGAGACCGAGATCTATGCCTCTTTCTCTGGGAGCAGGAATCCAGGAGGTTACCTTTACTCTGTCACTTTTTCCCTTGGTTGATGTTGATTTTTAAGACCTTTGTTCATGATGAAGTTATATCATTTTGCAACTTCTATGGTGCCCAGGGATCCTTCTTGCTGATGTTTCAGAACCTGCTGCTGAAAAAGGCTGAAGGTTACCTGAGTTTCCCAAAGCAAAGAAGTAGGAGCACTGAAGACAAACAGGAGCTTGGAGGATCAGCAGGAGACCTGTTTCTTCTCATTTTGTGGCCAGTTTGTAGCTTTTCTTACTGGTATCTTTTGATGAACAGAAATTTTTATTTTGATGGTATAATTTATCTTTTTTAAATGGTTATTGTTTTCTCTGTCTTGCCTAAGCACTTTTACCTAATCCTAATTCTTTAAGTTAGTTTCTTGTTTACATCTAGAAGCTTTGTGGTTTTATATTTTAGACTTAGGTCTAGGATTCATCTTGAATTAACTAGTGTATGTGATAGGAAGTAGCAGGCACGGTTTATTTTTCCCATGTGAGTATATAGTTCTCCCAGTATGACTTTTTGAAAAACTTATCTTTTCTCCCTCTGTTGGATTGCTTTCATGTCTTTCTTGAAAATCAGTTCCTTCATATGTGTGAATCTATTTTTAAGTTCTCTCCTGTCTTCCATAGATCTACTTACCTTATTTCCATATCACACTGTATCAGACATAGTAGCTTTATAATTAGTATTGAAATCAAGGAATTAATCCTCTCATATGTTTTTTCCAAAATGGTTCAGTTATTCTAGATTTTTTGCTTTTTATTTAAGCTTTAGAATCATCTTGGTGTGATACGGTGTGTCGGGCAGATCCCTTCCCCCATCTTATTAATTTCTACACAAGATCATAGTGAGATTTTGCTTGAAATTGCATTGAATCTATAGATAAATTTGGGAGTAATTAATGTTCTAATGATGTTGAAGATTCCCATCTATAAACATCGTATTATTTTTGTTTTCTCAGGGCTTTTTAAATATCTCACAGTAATGTTTTGTAGTATTCAGCAAACAGGTCTTCCATATCTGTCATTAAATTTATTCCATGGTAGTTCACTTTTTTATGATGTTGTATATATAGTTTTACTTGTTTATTTTCTAAATGTTTTTAAATGTTTGTGGTTGGTATATGAAAATATAATCGATATATATGTATATTAACCTTTCAGCTTGCAACTTTACCAAATCAACCTATTTGTTACTGTCATTGTATAGATTCCTTAAAATTCTCTACATAAATAATCATGTCCTCTTTGAATAGAGAAAATTTTGTTTCAAACTTTCTCATCTTTGTGTCTTTTATTTGTCTTGAAGAATGACTCTAGTACACTGTCAAATTTATACTATTAACCTTTCTCCTAGCTTTCCCAAAGGGACCTATGGCCTTTTACGAGGACAACTGTGTACTAGGGAAAAGGAATAATCAGAATTTTTAGAAGCTACTGGATATTGCCTCTGAACTGATGCTAATTCCCAGAGACCCAAACATTGCTGTGGCCCAACACTTAGGGTAGGGGCTTATGGAAATCACATGATCAGTGGAGTTTTTGCCCAGACCCATCTTACAGAGGGCCCAGTGAGTCTCTGAACCCACACTGTGGTTATTTTCTCAATTCTGGAATGCATAATTAGAATAGATATACTCAGCAGCTGGCAACCTCTCTCTACATTGGTTCCTTGACCTGTGGAGAAAGGGACATTATGAGGGGGAAAACAAATGGAAGCTACTAGAACTGCCTCTACCTAGGAAAATGGTAAACACAAAGCCATGCCACATTCTTGGAGGGATGATAGCAATTAGTGCCACCACCGAGGACTTGAAGTAAGCTGGAGTTGTGATTCTCATCACATCCTCATTCAACTCTCCTATTTGGCCTATGCCAAAGAATGATAGATCTTAGAAAATGACAGTGGATTACTGTAAACTTAACCAAGTGGCAACACTATTTGCAGCTGCTGTACCAGCTGTGGTTTCAACAAGTTAACATATCCCCAGTTACCTAGTACATAGATATTTATTGGGAAAATACCTTGTTCTCCATCCTAGTCAATAAGACCCAACAGAAGCAGTTTGTTTTTAGCTGGCAAGACAAATAATACACCTTTACTGTCCTACCTCAGAGGTTGTGGTAACTAATTTTAATGTCAATTTGACTGTGCTATGGGGTGCCCAGAATAAACATTTGTTCTGGGTGTGTATGCTGGGGTGTTTTAACAAGAGATTAGCATTTGAATCAGTGTCTTTGTTAAAGAAGATTGCTTCCCCCTCAATGTGGGTGGGCATCATCCAATCCATTGGGAGCCTGAATGGAAGAAAAAGGCAGAGAAAAGAGAAATTCTCCCCCTGTTCTGCCTTTACCCTTGTTGTGGTAGAAATTTAGTCTTCTGCTCTTAGACTAAGATTTACACCATTAGTTCACCTGGTTCTTGCAACCCTCAGGCCTCAGGCCTGCAGACTCAGAGTAGAATTACACAACCTACTTTACTTGGTCTACACCTTGTAGAGAAGAGATTATGGAACTTTTCAGCCTCCATAATCAGTTGAGCCACTTGATTATATATAAAAAATTCATTCTGAGGTATTGGCTCACTTGATTATACACACACACACACACACATGTATATATGCACAAACATATAGTCAGTCCTCTATATCTTCAGTTCTGAATTTTTTGGACCCATGGATTCAAGCAACTGCAGATCAAACATAATCAATAAAAGGAAAAGGATAGTTGCATCTGTGCTGAACATGTACAGCCTTTTTTGTCACTGTTCCCTAAACAATGCAGAATAGCAGCTATTTATATAATATTTACATTGTATTAGATATTATAAGTAATATAGAAATGATTTAAAATATATGGGAGGATGAATATAGGTTATATGCAAATACTATACTATTTTATATAAGGGACTTGAGCATCCATTTATTTTGGTCCTGGAATCAATGCCTCACAGATACTGAGAAATAACTATATATTTTTTATTGGTTCCAGTTCTTTGGAGAATCCTGACTAATATAGGAGTATATCAACTCTCCAGCCCTATGTTAAAATTTAGTTCACAGAAACTTGATTATCTTTTCATATCACAAGGTATCATGCTGGTCCATCACACTGATGACACTATGCTGATTAGACACAGAAAGCAAGAAGTAACAACTATTCTAGATTTATTGGTAAAATGTTTGTGTCAGAGGGTAGGATATAAATCTAACAAAAATTCAGGGGCCTTTTATCTTGGTAAAATTTCTTGGAATTCAGTGGTATGGGGCAAGCTGAAGTTTTTGCTTGTAAGGTGAAGGATAAATTTTGCATCCGGCCTCTTCTGCAAACAAAAAAAGAGGCACAACATCTAGTAGACTTTTCAAAGGCAACATATTTTTCATTTGGCTGTTACTCCAGGTCATTTACTGAGTGATTTGAAAAACTGATAGTTTTCAGTGGTGTTCAAAGTAGGATAAGGCTGTGCAATGGGAGCAGGCAGGTGTGCAAGCTGCTCTGCTACTTAGGCCATACAATTTAACAGATCTATTGATGTTTGAATTGGTGGTGGCAGACAGAGATGCTGTTTGGAGACATTGGCAGGCCCCAGTAAGAGAATCACAAAATGGACCTTTAGAATTTTGGAGAAAAGCCATAACATTCTCTGCAGAGAATTTTCTTTTGAGAAATAGCTCTTATCTTGCCACCGGATCTCAGTTGAGACTGAACACTTAACCACAATCCAACAAGTTACCTTGTGATGTGAGTTGCCCATCCTAAATTGGGTATTATTTGTAACCCATAGAGTTGGGAGTGTGCAGCAACTCTCCATCATCAAAAGGTTGAAGTGTTGATTGAAGTGTTATATTTGACGTGGTATATACTTGATTGCACTATTTTTCTATTCTATTTAGTAAATGAATAAAAAGGTTTGCATATGGCTACATGGTGATCATATACCGTTGTTGCCAAGAGAAAAAGTTCTGCAGTTGCACTGATTTCAAAGGAAAAAAAAATTGTACTATGCAATCAGAAAGATATAACCATATTCTTGACTTAAAAGTTGACCGGCATCATGGGGGTCACAGTGGATGATATCCAAGCATCCACAAAGGCTGAACTCCCAAGGAATAAGTATGTGGAGATGTGAAGGTGAGGGTCATTACAAGTAAGAACAATCAGATCAAGATTTCTCATGATGGTGATGAGATATATCACCAAGAATGCCAGGAACAGGGTGATTTTCCACTCTGATCAATGTGTAAGTCCTGTGAGAACAAACTCTGTCAGCAATGTTGCATGTTCCTTTTCCATGCACTCACTTATAAAGACTCACTTAAAGACTTATAAAGAGAAAATTTTGTGAGAGAAGTTGAATAAAACTATTCACTTATTAGAATGTCTTCTTAATTTCATTTATTATTATTATAGCAGATGGAAACTATTTTGAAGAATTAAAGAAATGGAAATAAATGCAATTATTTCAATTCAAAATTGTGCAGAAATTAACACATTTAGAGAAAAGGAGAGTAATTCTAAGCATGTGGTAAATTTATGAGGACATTATTGAATATGAAAGGGAAATTTGTGTCTAAGAAAAGAATGCAGTATTAAGAAACGAATTAACTGAGGCAGAAGGATTGCTTGAGCCCAGGAGCTGGAGGTTGCTGTGAGCTAGGCTGACACCACGGCACTCACCCTAGCCTGGGCAACAAAGTAAGACTCTGTCTCAAAAAAAAAAAAAAAAAAAGAAAAGAATTAAAATCAGTTTTTTGAAAAAATATCTGCACTCCCAAGTTTATCGCCACACTATTCACAATAGCAAACATTGGAATCAACCTAAGTGTCCATCAACAGATGAATGAGCAAAGAAAATGTGGTACATATAAACAAGAGAATATTATTCAGCCATAAAAGGGAATCAGACCCTGTTATTTGCAAAAACATGAATGGAACTGGAGAACATTATGTTAAGTGAAATAAGCCAAGCACAGAAAGACAAATTTCTCATATTCTCACTCATATGTGGGAATTAAATATTAAAACAATTGATCTCATGTAGATAGTAGAATAATGATTACCAGAGGTTGGGAAGGGTAATAGGAAGAGGAGAATAAGTAGGAGTGGTTAATGGGTGCAAAATACAGTTATATAGATAGAATGAACAATATTTGATAGCACTACAAAGTGACTATAGTCAACAATAAGTTATGGTATACTTTAAAATAACTAAAAGAGTGGAATTGGAATGTTCCTAACATAAAGAAATGATAAATGCTTAAAATGATGGATCCTTAATTACCCCAATTTGATTATTACACATATATAAAAACATCATATAAATGTATCCCATAAATATAATAAATACAACTATTATGTACCCATAATAATTAATAATAAAAATTAATTTAAAAAGAATGCAGTAATAAGGCAAAGGATGTTTGAGGGGCCTGGATTAAAAAATAAATATTAAGCTATGTGAACCATGTGAAGGATTTTCAACTTTATTCCTTAGGCATTTTTTCATGCCTTAAAATATAAAACACAGTGGAATGTCTTAAGAATAGACTAGACCAAAGAGAAGAAAGAATGTCAGAACTTGAAGGCAACCCTTTGAATTAAGCCCATCAATCAACAATAAAGAATATTTTCCTAAATGAATTTTTCATTTCCAGAAGTTCTATTTGTTTTTTTTAAATATATCTATCTCTTCAGCAAATTTTTCCTTCATTTCCTGTATAATTTTATTGGTTTATTTCAGTTGGTTTTATATTTTGTCCTTGATCTCAATGAGTTTCCTTAAAATCCATATTTGGAATTCTTATCTGTCCTTGTAGTATTTTCATTTTGCTTGGAATCCATTGATAGAGGGCTGATGTGCTCCTTTGGGGAGGTACTTTCACTCTCATTTTTCATAATTCTGAAGTTCTTGTGCTGATTCCTTCTCATCTGGAGCATCTGTCACTTCTAACTTTTGGATTTTTATTTAGATGGGACTTTTTTCCCCCTCACTCTTATGGGTGTGCCTATAGCATATGTTGAGTAAGGAACTTTGGCTTTGCTTATGCATATTTTGATGGGGGTCTAGGTTCCGGATGCCTAAGTTGGACCAGCATGCTTCTCACTGGTATGGTCAGGGATTGAACTTTGGGGATCAGAGGACAGGAATGCAGGCTGGATCCCATATCCCTAAGACTTGAACATGGTGCTCAGAGGCAGAGGGAAGATTTGTGAACTAATCTTGGGAGGCAAGGGAGCTCACATGGGCAGAACTTAAAGGAGAGTGCAGTTGTGGGTCTGAGCCATAGCACACTCAAGGAGTACCCTTTTCCACGTAGGAAAGCTGCACTTTCAGTCTGGGGAAAGATCTTGGGCAGAGAATTTCCCAGCCTTTGGCACCATTGCTGATGAACTCAGCTAGTCTGGGCTGCTGCTTAAGGCCACACTCTGGAAGGAAATCCATGGGGCAAGGGAGGAGGGAGAAGAGCGAAACCCACTCCCATCTGCCAGGCTGTGAATCCAACACTGCCCCTCCCCTATGATCAGATTTTTGGCACTGTGAGGCAGCCTTAGCCCTTCCCTGATGGTTTCTCCCAGTGGCCTGGGTGCTGACTTTCAACCTTTGACAAACTCGCTCTTGTGCTTGACTTTGTAGAGCCTAAACATAAGTTGTCCTGACCCAGCCCTGCCCAACCTCACTTTTCTACCTACCTCAGTTGTGTGTGGAGCACAACTAGGGGTGACCTGGGATCTCTAGAGCCCCATTCACCACCTGAGACATCTGAATGCTTCTCTTGATCAACTAAAGCCAGTCATAGGTCCCCCAAAACACCACCGCAGCTGGCTCTTTCCTGCAAATGTGACCTACTGACAGGGAGGACAATTTCTACAGCCTATTACAGTATTTACTGATTGAATCATATAGGATGTGGCTGACTCTTACCCACAAGTACCACCTACTGATTTAGAGATTAAACTAGGTGTCCCAGTATAATTCATACTGTTAAGAAGACCACAGGGCTGAGGAAAAAGAAAGGATTTCAAAAACCTCAATCTCCCCTTGTCAGCAAGAGACAGGCAATCTGCCTACACACATAGTACATCACTGCTACACCCCACAAATAATTAGCAATTGAGAAAACCACAACACTAAGGATATCTATAACCAAAGTATCCATCCAGAACCTAGACCCCCATCAAAATATGCATAAGCAAGGCCAAAGTTCCTTACTCAACATATGCTATAGGCACACCCGTAAGAGTGAGGGGGAAAAAAGTCCCATCTAAATAAAAATCCAAAAGTAAGAAGTGACAGATGCTCCAGATGAGAAGGAATCAGCACAAGAACTTCAGAATTATGAAAACTGAGAGTGAAAGTACCTCCCCAAAGGAGCACATCAGCCCTCTATCAATGGATTCCAAGCAAAATGAAAATACTACAAGGACAGATAAGAATTCCAAACATGGATTTTAAGGAAACTCATTGAGATCAAGGACAAAATATAAAACCAACTGAAATAAACCAATAAAATTATACAGGAAATGAAGGAAAAATTTGCTGAAGAGATAGATATATTTTAAAAAAATATAGAACTTCTGGAAATGAAAAATTCATTTAGGAAAATATAAAACACAGTGGAATGTTTTAAGAATAGACCAGACCAAAGAGAAGAAGGAGTGTCAGAACTTGAAGGCAACCCTTTGAATTAAGCCCATCAGTCAACAGTAAAGAATAAAGAATCAAGAGGAACGAACAGGAGGACCCAGGAGGACTAGAACCGGCAATTGCCTTTTCCTGGTGAAAAGGCACTGGACACTGGCATTAGAACTCACTCTTTCATTACATTAAATATGCTTAGGAAGCTCTTATACTATTCTTAATACAAATTGTGGGTTATTCATTTTCCACTTGACTTCATAAAGTTGGTAATATTAGTGTCAAGATTTTATTGTTCAGAACAAATAAAATCAGATAAACATAAAGTATTTTAGAAGAGAACTTACTACTGATGGGGTCTATAGTGAATTTATATCCTCTAAACTGGTGATTCTAGAATTGGTAACTCAAGCTCATTCAATCTACATATAGAAACAAGGGACATCTTGAATTTCCAATATAAGTAATCTGCAATGGATAGCAATTATAGTACACAAACCAGAAGGAGAATATATTCTTGGCAAAAAATCCCAGACTCTGTGGGAAAGAGCATATCTATAAACTTCCAGAAAGAATATTTTACTAATAAAGAAAAGTACAGTAACATCCGACTTCTCATATGTTGCACTGGAAGTACAAAGAAAAAGGAACAAGATTTATATACTATTGAGAGAAAACAGTGGGTTCTGTGAATAGCGTTGAGAAATGTGTTTGCAGAGGGATTGTAAATGAATGTGCAGGCTGTGTGCACTGCTCATCTCAGGGGCACTGTTCACAGACACATTATTTTGTTACTGGCTGCCCTGCATGTAAGACACCATAAGGAATGAATCAATGGATGATGATGATAATGTGATTGGGAACTAAATTATAAGTGTTTCATTACATTTTTAGGACTATAAAATAAGTTGAAGAACATTTTATCACTCTAGACTTTCTTCCAATTAAGAGGCCCCATGTAAGTGTTATGTGCATATAAACTATATGCAATGATTCACTTTGAAACACTGTTTTCCACTTTTCTAAGCCCATAAAAGCAAGTTTTGTCATTTCTTTGATCATTTGTTGACAAACTGCAATTTTGGTTTCTTGAGCCTGAGTTGCTTGAGGAATAGCCTTACTCACTATAATACACCTAGGGTTGAATGGTTCATTCAATGTGAGTCACAGATGACATTGCCCTTTGTCTCCTACAGATTCCCAGTCATAGATACTGTTGTTTTCTTTTTTCTTTTTCTCCCTCTGGCATACTATTTATTTATTTATT
>VBSM01000272.1:71790606-71808926 GCA_008086735.1 Cheirogaleus medius
GGTGTTTCTCGTCCGCCATCTTGCTCTGCCCCCCCTTTTTAATGGGGTTGTTTGATTTTTTTCTTGCTGATTTGCTTAAGTTCTTTATAGATTCTAGTTATCAGCCCTTTATCAGAAGTATAGCATGCAAATATCTCCCCCCATTCTGTAGGTTGTCTATTTGCTCTAATGACGGTTTCCTTGGTTGTGCAGAAGTTTTTGAAATTTTATCAGATCTCATTTATTTATTTTTATTGTTGCCATGGTTGCCTTGGAGTATTCTTAATAATTTTTTTTGCCTAGGCTGATGTCTATAAGAGTTCTTCCAATATTTGCTTCTAGAAATCTTATGGTTTAATGCCCTAGATTTCAGTCTGTTATCCATTGTGAGTTGATTTTTGTGAGAGGTGAGAGGTATGGATCCTCATCAGTCTTCTACATGAGCCTATCCAATTTTCCCAGCTCCATATGTTGAACAGGGATTCTTTACCCCAGTGTGTGTTTTGTTTGCTTTGTCAAAGATCTGATGGTAATACGAGGATGGTTTTTTTCTGGGTTCTCTGTTCTTTTCCTTTGGTCTATATATGTTTATTCTTGTGCCCAGTACCATGCTTTTTTTTTTACTATAGCCTTGTTGTATAGCTTGAAGTCTGGTAGATTGATGCATCCAAATTTGTTGTTGTTGTTGTTTTGTTTTGTTTTGTTTTTTGCTTAAGGCTGCTTTGGCTATATGGGATCTTCTCTGGTTTCATACAAAGCATAGAATTTTTTTTCTAGATCTGTGGAAAATGATATTGATATTTTCACAGGGATTGCATTGAATCTGTAGATCATGTTGGGTAATATAGACAGTTTAACAATGTTGATTCTGCTGGTCCATGAGCATGTTATGGTTTTCTATCTTTTTATGTCTTCTGCTATTTTCTTCCTCTTTGTTTCATAGTTCTTCTTGTAGAGGTCTTTCACCTCCTTACTTAAATATATTCCTAGGTATTTTATTTTCTTTATTGCTATTGTGAAGGGTATTAAGTCTTTGATTTGGTTCTCAGACTGCTGCTGTTGTATATGAATGCCACTGATTTGTGTACATTGATTTTGTAACCTTAGAGTTTGCTAAATTTATTTATCAGTTCCAGTAGTCTCTTGGTAGATTCTTTGGGGTTTTCTAGATATAAGATTATATCATCAGCAAAGAGCCGTAATTTGACCTCTTCTGTCTCCTATGTATACACTTGTTTTCTTTCTGTTCTCTGATTGCTCTGGTTAGGATTTCTAGCATCATGTTGAATAGAAGTGGTGATAGAGGGCAATTCTTTCTGGTTCCAGCTCTAATTGGGAATGCTTTCAATTTTTTCTCCATTAAGTATGATGATGGCCGTAGGTTTGTCATATATAGCTTTTATAATTTTAAGATAAATCCTGTCTATGCTATTTTATTAAGCATTTTTATCATAAAAGTGTGCTGAATTTTGTCAAATGCTTTTTCTGCATCTATTGAGAGAATCATATAGTCTTTGTTTTTACTTCTATTTATGTGGTGAATTACATTTATTGATTTGTGTATCTTGAACCATCCCTGCATCTTTGTGATGGAGCCCACATTGTTGTGATGGATTATTTTTTTGATGATCAGCTGAATTTGGTTTGCTAGGATTTTATTGAGAATTTTTGCATCTATATTCATAATGGATATTGGTTTGTAGTTTTCTTTTTGTGTTGTGTCCTTTACTGTCTTTAGTATCAAGGTGATGTTGGTTTTTAAAATGTTTTGGGGAGAATTTCTTCATTCTCAATGTTATGGAATAATTTCTTTAGGATAGGTATCAGTTCTTCTGTGTCAGTCTGGCAATATTTAGATGTGAAACCATCTGATCCAGAAATTCTCTTTATGGAAAATTTTTTATTGCTACTTTAATTTCAGTACTCAATATTGGTCTGTTCAGGAATTCTATATCTTTCTGATTGAATCTATGGAGGCTGTGTATTTCTAAGAATTTGTGAATATCTCCTACATTTTCAAGTTTATGTGTGTATAGATTTTTATAGTATTCAGAGATGATATTTTGTATTTCTGTCATATCTGTTGTAATTTTTCCTTTTTCATTTGTGATTGAGTTTATTAGAGTCATTTCTATTCTATGTCTGGTTAATCTAGTGAAAGCCCTGTCAATTTTTTTTTATCTTTTAAATGAACCACCATTTTGTTTCATTAATCTTCTCTATAGTTCTTTTGTTATCATTTCATTTAGTTTTCTTCTGATATTGGTTACTTCTTTTCTTCTGCTGGGTTTGGGATTGGTTTGCTCATCCTTTTCTAATTCCTTGAGATGATTCATTAGATTGTTCATTTGTGATCTTTCTGTCTTTTGGATGTAGGCGTCTGTGGTTATGATTATTTTATGTCAGGACTGCTTTAGCTATATCCCACAGATTTTCATAACTTGTATACCCTTTATCACTTAGTTCAAAGTATCTTTTGATTTCCATCTTAATTTCTTCCTTTATCTGACTATCATTTAGCAGTAGTTGGTTAGTTTCTATGACTTTGTGCAAATATGAGTGTTTCTGTTAATGTTGATTTCTAATTTTATTCTAGTGTGGTCCAAGAAGATGCTTGGTATAGTTTCTATTTTTAAAAAATTTATTGAGACATGTTTTGTGACCTAGGATGTGACCAGTCTTAGAGAATGTCCCATGAACTGATGAGAAGAATGTATATTCAGTGGTTTTGGTGTATAATGTTTTATAAAAGTCTGTCAGGTCCACTTATACTAGAGTTCTGTTTATGTCCATTGTTTTTTGTTTAATTTCTGTTTGAAGGATCTGTCCTGTTCTGTCAGAGGAGTGTTAGGGTTCTCAGATATTATGGTGCTGTTATTTATCATTTTGTTTGCATCAAGTAGGATATGCTTTATGATCTGGGTGCACCTATAAGGTGCATAAATATTTAGAATTATTATGTCTTCTTGTTGAATTGGTCTCTTTACCATTATATAATGACCATCTTTGTTATTCATTACTTTTGTTGATTTGAAGACTATGTTTTCTGATATTAGAACTGCTACACCAGCTTTCTTTGGGTTTTCATTTGCATGGAATGGTCCATATTTTCACCTTGAATCTGAATGAATCCTTGTGGATTATATGTGTTTCCTGGAGACAACAGATACTTAGTTTATTATTATTATTTTTACTTTTATCCATTCAGCCAGCCTATGTGTCTTCAGTGGAGAGGTCAGGCCATTCACATTTATTGAAATACTTGATATGTGGGGTAGATTTCTGTTCATCCTGTTGAGTAGGGCTTTGCTTTGTTTTACCTCTTGAGCCATTATGGTATCTGGGCTTTTACTGTTAGCTTTTGGGTGATTTTACACTGATGGTTGTCTATTGTGATAATCTGTGTATAGTGGATGTCTGAGTAATTCCTGCAGGGCAGGTCTTGTCTTGACACACTCCCTCAATGTTTGTTTGTCTGAGAAAGTCTTTATTTCCCTTTTACATGCAAAACTTAGTTTTGCAGGATACAAAATTCTAGACTGGCCATTATTCTGTTTGAGAAGACTTAAATTGTGGCCCCAATCCCTTCTGGCTTGTAAGGTCTCAGTTGAGAAGTCTTCAGTTAGTCTGATGGGTTTTCTTTGGTAAGTTAGGTGGTGCTTTCCCCTTATAGCTCGTGAGAATGTCTCTTCTATGTTTATTTTGGCCAGTCTGATGACTATATGTCATGGTGTTTTCCTCTTTGTGATGAATCTGCCAGGAGCCCTCTGAGCTTCTTGTACCTGGATATCTAGATTTATAGCAAGGCCTGTGAAAGTTTCCTCAATTATTCCCCCAAATAGGTTTTCCAATCCTTATGTATTTCCTTTTTCACCCTCATCAATGCCTATAATTCTTATGGTAGGCCTCTTCACACAATCCCGTATTTCTTTTAAGCTTTATTTATTCCACTGGGTATGCTCTATGAACATCCTGTCTGCTCTCCACAATAGGCCAGAGTGGGGCTCTGGGGTTGTTTGGCAAAGTGTACCCACAGGCTGGATCTGAGTTTTGTATCCCTAAATGTAAAGAAAAGTGGGAAGAGAAAAAGATATGCCACCTCATATTTCAACACTTTGCACTTCTACTAAGCTTGATAGGGCAGGAGTGCAATCTGTAATTATTTTAAAATGAATTTTTCTTCCATACACCATGTATCATCTTTTTCTTGAATAAAAGGTGATATTGATTTAGCAAGGGTGTTATCTGTGCCTTGAGGCTAGCAATTATAGAATAGATCCATCTAAAACTGAAGCCCCTAACCCCTGGGTGCAGACCTGTATCAGTCTGTAGCCTGTTATGGACTGGTTGCAGAGCTCCACCTCCACAGCTCTTCCCCCTCACTGTTGCCATCTCCCTTACCCCCCACCCCATGGAAAAATTATCTTCCAAGAAACTTAGGAAAGGTGGGGGGACAGCAGTAGGTAAGCAGCTAGTGAGGGAGGGAAGCTTCATCTGTATTTACAGCTGTTCCCCATCATTCACATCACTGCCTGAGCTTTGCCTCTGCTCCCCCTAACCTATACCCATTTGTGGAAAAAGTGCCTTCCATAAAGCCAGTCTCTGGTGCCAAAAACTTCAGGTACTGCTGATCTAAAATATGATAATCTACACTTTGGTGCTTTAACTTCCTAAAGAGAGTAATACCAAACTGTCTTCTTTGAAGAAACCAAGTTGAAACTATTGTTTCAATAATCAGGAATATTTTTTCTGTTTTGAGATGGGAGCATGATCAAGCATGCTTTGGGGGTTTTCCGTACTTAGGAAATTCTGATTTTTTTTTTTTTTAGACAGAGTCTCACTCTGTTGCCCGGGCTAGGGTGCCCTAGTATTAGCCTAGCTCACAGCAATTTCAAACTCCTGGGCTCTAGCAATCCTTCTGCTTCAGCCTCCCAAGTAGCTGGGACTACAGGTATGTGCCACTATTCCCGGCTAATTTTTTCTATATATTTTTAGTTGGCCAATTAATTCATTTCTATTTTGAGTAGAGATGGGGTCTTGCTCTTGCTTAGGCTGGTCTTGAACTCCTGAGCTCCAACAATCCACCTGCCTCAGCCTTCCAAAGTGCTAGGATTATAGGCATGAGCCACTGCGCCTGGCCTAAATTCTGAATTCTTAATTGCTGGCCAACCTTCAGACAAAAAAAGAATTAGTTCTCTAAGTTTACAAAAATAAATGCACACACTTCTGATGCTAAAGGATAAATTCTCAAAATAAAACATTAGAAGGGGACTAATGATTCATTGAAGTAAATTGATGGTTTTGCTACTAATTCTTATTCCATACACTTAATACAAAAGAAGTGTTGGTAATGGATAAGTAACATATCCTGGGCCAATGAATTCAATCTAGTAGATAAAATTTTGCTTTGGTCACAGTTTGTCTATGAATATGGGTTTCAAAACAAAAAAAAAAAGCCTTAGTGTAGAATTTCTTTATGTTTTAGAACTGTCATTGCCTTAATGCTCAAATATTTACTTAAGTTCCCCCGAAGAAGGAGGGATGCATGCTTATGGCTTTTTGTAAATACGTATGCAGTGTCTATGGCTTTAAAAAATTTTGTTTCTGTGACAATATTTGGTAATCCTTCCAATACATTTATAGAAAAATGGAGCATGTAATAGTTTGTCATGTAGAAAGACTGTCTCCCCTCAATATCTTAGTTATCTGAATCGATTATTAATAAAAACTGAAATTGAGTAATTAAAGAGAAGCTAGAATTCTAAAAAAGTATATGCAAGACCTACTTGGTGAAAATAAAAAAAAAAATTCTAAGAAAAATTAAAGAAGTCATAAACAAATAGATGTATGATGCTTAGGTCGAAAGACTCAATATTAAAGAAATGTAAATTTTCCTCAATTGCATCTATAGATTAAATTAATAAAATCTCTATCAAAATCTCAGCAGGTTTTCTTGTAGAAATTGACAAAATAAATCTAATATTATGAAAATGCAAAAAATGCATAATAGCTAAACACAACTTTGCAAAGGAAGAACAAGTATGGAGGTCAATCACTATTTGATTCTAAGACTAAATTTAGAACTTCAGTATCAAGACAGTGGGGTATTGCTGTAAAGACAGACAAATAAAGGGAACAGAACAGACATATAGAAATAAACCCATCACATATGGACAGCTGATTTCAGACAAAGGTACAAGGGTATCTCAGGAAGAACAAATAAACTTTATGACAAATGAGGCTGGAGCAAGAGGATATTCATGAGCAATAGAAAAACCACTTTGGTCCTCACAATATTCAAAAATTGAATCAAATGGATGACCTAAATATACAACATAGAAATACAACACTGAAAGCATAAACTATAAAAGTAAAATATGTTCAATTAATTTATGCAAATTAAAAGTTTCTGCTTCTCTAAAACATAGTTAAAATGAAAAACAACCTCATAGACTTTCAGACAATATTTTCAAATCATATATTTGGTAGAGTTTGTCTCCAGAATATATAAAGAGGTCTCAGAACTCAATAATAACAAAACATAATTTAAAAATGGGCAAGAGATTTGAATAGACAACCAAAGAAGAAGTATGGATGACAAATAAGAACTAGAAAAGGTGCTCAACTTCATTACTCATCCCACTGTGGTCCTTTGCCTTTGCTTTGCCTTGGCTCCACCCCCTTTGTCTAGTAAGATTTCAGTCCTCTAAAAGCTGAGGACTCTGGACTTGAGCTCCAATTTGCATGAGAAAGACAACTTTACCTGGAGTTAGCTACTGAAAGAAAGCTAGATCTCTGGCCACATTAAAATTATGTTTTAATTATCTCAGACAAGACCATACCTCATAGTAATCAAGGTCCTCAGAACAACAAATTTTATATATATACTGAGGTTTGCCTGAACATATCAGAAGTGTCACCAGTGGTGGAAAATAGTGGCATAAAGTGTAATTTCAGTTGTTAAAGAACTGCCTACAGTTAATAGATATTTATCATTTCAAAGACTGTAATGACCTGAGGGACAATTTGAACTTCTCACATGTCCAAATCCACAGTGCCCAGTAGAAGAGCTTCACTTTATCTTCCTACAGGAAATCGTAAGGTGCTCTTATGGGAATTTCAGTTTTCCGCTCTGTCCTCTTCTGGCAAAAGCACACAGTTGTACTATTGGTTGACTGTTGTGTTCAAAGAAAATTTATATAAGCAACATTTTTATGAGCTTGAGAAATGAAGCTCACAAAATGAATCACTGTACAACAAATTGCTATCTTTGTTACTGGCATTCCTATGCTATTATATTTTCTGTGCATTAGAGAGTCTAACACTATTAAAGGATCTATACAATTTCTTTTAAGATATGGGTAAGAGAGAAATGATTTATATAATACTCACTATCTTTTATATAGAAAGTTAAAAATGCTGTTTAATTTATAATAATTTTAGATTGGATTTATAAGATGCCAGAACAGATAGGTGAGAAATAGAAAGCAAATAGTATATTTTCTGTATATTTTATTTTCATGACTTAATCTGGACAAGCAAAATAGTTATAAGACTGATTTTTCCACTTTAACAACGCTCTTTTTATTTTGTTAATCTAACTATAATGAATTTATGAGATAAGTTCTAGTAAATTGAGGAAGTAAATAGTTTAAAACTATGTTTGAAGATTTAGGTCATAATTATTCTTATATAAGCAATCTTTCTGATGATTCAAATATAAAACCCCATGCTGTTGAATTAAATATATATTCTGAATAAAAGTTTTAAGGTAAGTCACTTAAATATTAGCTCCTATATCCTTTTACCCACTTGTGATAGTGATTTAATTTAGTGTTATATATAATATAGTACTAATATGCATAACTATGTATATATTAATAGTAGGAAATTTGCAGAAAATATCTCTCCAATGATCAGTTTATTACTTCTTAAATTGCAGCATTTATGACTTCATAAGTACCCATAAACAAATTGAATTTAAAATTTTAAGATATTTAGTGATTTAGGATTACATAAAAGGAAGCCATATCAAATAAAGATACATTTAACAACTGGAATTATTGGCTTTGCTATTTATATAAGCTGTTTCAGGTTATAGTCTTGGACTTTATTTTATTCTCCTAAAAAATTTGGTGGATAAAAAATGTTCTCAAGTAATAAAATTAGTAAGATTCCTGGAGAAAGTCAGTTGTAATCATTGTAAAAACAAAGATGAAACAACTTTTAATTATTTAAACAAGTTTCAGGCAGCATTAGTATCTTTATGAACAACACAAAGTTTGTAAGGCAAAATTTATTATCGGATCTCTCTTTCATGTCAAAACAGCAAAGGAAAAAATATTTAAATTTTTAATAACAGAAAAAGAAAAGAATCCTATGTTTGACAACTTTTAATAAATCCTAGGGTTAAGACATATAGTTACCCCATTCCCAAGCCTGTAAGCTTTCCCCTTTATTTAGCTTTCAACCTTTCTCTGATGCTTCCTTTCTCCAACTTCTTTGGTTTGACTTTTCTACTCTAATCCATATATACATTTGTTATTCTCTACCTATTTCTCTTCTTTTTCCGTGTTCTCTTTTCACCCATCTAAGTTTTCCTTTCCATCTTTGTTCCCTTTCTCCTCTCCATATCTTCCTCTCTTCTCTTTGAAAACTTTTGTTAAAAATTCTATAGAAAAAAAGTTACATTTGTCTATGGCAGCAGAAAAATCCCAGCTACTGTCCTCATTTCTTAGAGTGCTCCATCTTATTTCACTTACTGTTCTGTCATTTGTTACCCATTTATTTATTATTATTCTCTGACTTTAATTCTATCACAAAATAGAAACTGCTCCCAAGAAAGCCTCTGAACATTTCCTGATCTCCACACTCAATGATCTCTGTTCACTCCTTGTTCTACTAGGGCATTTATTTTGGTATGTGGCCCTGTACTTCACTTTGTCCTTCTTGAATACCTTTCCTCTCCTATGTCCACACACTCAGCTTTTTAGCATTCCTCCTGCTTCTCTGATCACTCTGCTTGATATCCTTTTCTGGCCTCTCCCTAGTGTTTCTTTTGTTTGAGGCAGTTGCTTTGTTGCATTAGGAAATTAATTTATTGAATGGATATTGTCTTTAACACAGAAAAGTTGCTATGGTTTGAAGCAGCAGCTGGAAAATGGGGAGTAAAAGAAGGAAGCAGGACAGCTAGTCAATAGCAAAAATCATGTCCCAACATGAGCTCAATGAAAGCTGCTTTGACTGCTGCTGACTTTCAGATGCCCTAACTGACAATGTCAGTGTCATTGTTGTGGATGCAGGATGCATTTGCTGGGGCTTTGATATTTCTGCCTTGGCTTTTATTATCACCCAAATTCCCTTTGACATTGTAATTGTCCCTCCCTTTCCATGTTCCAAGTCTAGTTTGGTGGATTTGACTGACCAAACATAGATCAAGTCCTCTTATTCTAGGTGCAAGGGGGATGAAAAAATGTCTTTCTAGCTTCTCTGGCTTCTAGAGTGGATGGTAGCCTCTGCTCACCACCAAGAACCATGTGGTAGGAAATGGGATCATATATTGGTCATCTAATAAATGACATATACAGTAACCACCTCCTTATTTGGAGGGCAATCACTCTGTGACTCAGAGTGGATGCCTGAAACATTGAATAGTTCTGAACCCTATATATTCTGTACTATGTTTTTCCTATAAATACTACCTGTAATAAAGTTTAATTTATAAGTTGGGCACAGTAAGATATTAACAACCATAACTAACAGTAAAATATAATTATAAAAATGTGTAATAAAATTTATGTCAATGTGACCTTTCTGTCTCAAAATATCTCATTGTATGTGATAGTTTTGGACTGTAGCTGGTAACGGGCAACTAAAACCATGGGTAACAATACTGCAAAAAGGGCAAACTACTGTATTGACTTTTTTACCTCTGTAATACAACTTCCTCAAGTGTCTATGTTGCTTTTCTTTCCTTTGTTTTGTATACTCTGCAATGAGCAGATCATCTGTAACTATGCTGTCAATGACTCCCATGGTTCCAAAGTCAGCATTTTTATTAAGATTTAGTAGACTTACACTGCTAAGTACATCTCACCTAACTGTTCAGAGGACCCTTCTTCCATATTTTGCCAATGCACCTAAGTTCTCAATTCAGTATTTGATGTACCTCTACCCAGTAGCCAAGTGACTTAACTCTCCTTCACTAGCCATCTCCTCCACATCATATATGCTTAGTGACTCTATATTCTCAATTCTTTGAATCTATCTCTGTTCTCCTCATCACTTCCAATGCCATATCACTCTTGGTCTAATCACTTCACATGCATTTGAATCACTTGAGCATTTTCAAAATGAAGATTCCTAGTCCTCATTGTTGTACTACTGTGTCTATTTCTATAACATGACCTTGTAATCTGTATTTCTTACAAGAAGCTCCTGCAAACAATTTTGATGTGTAACCTATTTTGGGGAACCCCTGGAAAACAGTAGTAGCTTCCTGATTAGTATTCCTAACTCCAGTTCCCCCTACTTGCAGCCTGTTTTCTATACTACTAAATATTTGATTGAAAAAATCCTGTTCCTTCAAATATTTTTCCTTGATGCTGGATCTACATCCTAGAAAAATGATTTGTTTTCCACGTTTAATCTGCACAAATTTAGCACATGCTCAGAATGCTTCTCATTTTCTCTAAATCTGTTAAATCCTGAACAATTTTTGAATGGATAGTAATTGTATTTTCCCTCCTATAGTTTCCTTCAGCATAGTAGCAATAAATACAATTAAAAGGCAATCTAATAAGAGTTTGGTTTCATTTCAACTCCCCTCACACAATTTCAACTTATAATAATTACATATGAATGTACATTTCTTTTTTACAGTTACTGCATTTTATTTCAGAGGACATCAAGTGAGGACATGGAAAAGGAAAATACAACATTGCTGACAGAGTTTGTTCTCACAGGACTTACTCATCAACCAGAGTGGAAAATCACCCTGTTCCTGGTATTCTTGGTGATATATCTCATCACCATCATGGGAAACCTTGGTCTGATTACTCTCATCTGGAATGACCCTCACTTTCACATCCCCATGTACTTATTTCTTGGAAATTTAGCCTTTGTGGATACTTGGATATCTTCCACAGTGACCCCTACCATACTGGGCAACTTCTTAGCCAAGAGTCAGATGATGTCTTTCTCTGAATGTAAGATACAATTTTTTTCCTTTGCAATCAGTGTAACCACAGAATGTTTTCTCTTGGCAGCAATGGCGTATGATCGCTATGTAGCCATATGCAAACCTTTACTCTATCCAGTGATAATGACCAATGCACTATGCATCCGGCTATTAGTCTTGTCATTTTTAGGTGGCTTTCTTCATGCCGTAATTCATGTGGGTTTTTTATTCAGATTAACTTTCTGTAATTCCAACATAATACATCACTTTTACTGTGATATTATCCCAATGTATAAAATATCCTGTACTGATCCTTCTATTAATTATCTAATGGTTTTTGTTTTCTCAGGTTCAATTCAAGTATTCACTATTGTGACAGTTCTTGTCTCTTATACACTTGTTCTCTTTACAATCTTAAGAAAGAAGTCTGTCAAAGGCTTAAGGAAAGCCTTCTCCACTTGTGGAGCTCATCTCTTATCTGTGTCTTTGTATTACGGCCCTCTCCTCTTTATGTATGTGCGCCCTCGATCGTCACAATCTGATGATCAAGAAATGATGGACTCTCTGTTTTACACTGTTATCATTCCTTTTTTAAATCCAATTATCTACAGCTTGAGAAATAAGAAAGTGATAGACTCATTGACAAAAATATTAGAAAAAAATGTTTAGTACATTTGCTAATATCTCTTCTCTTTTTAGTAAAATGGTCACAAAATTGTGTAGGTTAGATATGGGTCTGATTTTGTATATGTTGAAAATTTTTTGCAATTGCAATTGTCCTAGCTTTTTAATGGCTTGCAGCACTAGTTCCAAACTTAAAATAATTGTATCTATCTTTCAAAAAATGTATGAAATTTTAATCATGTGTTCCTGTCATACCAGAATATTTAAAGCAGAAAACAAATGAAAACATTTTACAGGTTATATTATCTTCATGTGACTTTATAAATACATCAAATGCTAAAATTGTATAGCTCCCTTGGAAAGGATTTGAGTAAGATAAATCATACAGCAAATAGAGCTGTATAGACTGGATCAGGGGTGGAGAGCCTTTTCATGTTGGGAAACCACATGAAATTAGCTGTAATCAAATAAGGGTGCATTCAACAACTTCAAATTAGATATACTTTAAAATGTATGTTAATTTGTAAAAGTCTAACTACCACGTACTTAATAATTTCAAAAAAGAAAGCTATTTGTTAATTTTAAACTTTAACCTTTTAATAACTTTGATTTTTCCTGCTTTTTGTTGGAAAGCATTTGAATATTTGGTTGCAGCATGGAGGTCCACAGTTTCAGTTGATGCTCTAGATGGATATCAGTCATTTGTGACCTTAAGGACATCTTGATTTGGGATAGGTAGGAGAATGTAGACTTGTAGCAATAAGTGGTTGAAAAGCATAGAACATTTTTCAGACACGTTACTGAAGGTTTGGGTATTCTACTGCATTTTTCCATGTCAATTGGATCTTTCTTAGCCTCAAAATTTATTTTTTTTTTGCAGATATACTACAATCCCATTTTAATAAAAAGAATAGCCATGTATACAGATACATACATCAAAATGTTGATAGTGGTAGGTCATGGATGATTATTTTATTTTATAGATAACCCTCTGCATTATCTGACTTTTTAAAATAACAGCACTTATCATTTTCTGATTTAAAAATTATTTCCATTTTGAGAAAAATATAGATATTAAAATGACCTTTTCTTCCATCACAAAACTTCACTTGAACTAATTTTAGCATACGGTATTTGATTGGACAATATTAGAAACAACCTGAATTTATGAACGTAAATCAAAATGTTGGATTATATTCATTTTGATGCTATTTCTGATTAAAGTGGACTTTTAACATAATGGTCATTATGAAATCTTCACTGATGTATAAAATTTATTATTTTATTTTTGACCCACAACTACCCATTAGACACCTTTCTCCTCTAATCCACATTCTTATTTAGGATACGGAGAATGGAACAGACCTTAATTCCCTATCTTAACCTATTTTTTAGCTGAAGATCAAGAAAATTAAAAGGGAGCAGACATCTCAATATATAAAAAGTCAGTCTGATACATTTAAAGTTGTTTCCTTATGTGATGGAAGTTTGCAAAGGTGAAGTTCTTTCCCAACAAAACACTAAATTATTACCAAAATTCTAAAAGTATATCAATTTTAAACAAATGCCTTTAATAGACTGGTTATAAAACTATAATAGGGCATTTTTAAGATCAGGTTATCGTTTTCCCTTTTAAAAGATGTTAATTTACATGAATAAAACAGAGATGATATTTCTATACAGAGCAAGAATATACTCCTGGATATCTTAAAAGATAAGTATAATTGCGCTTATTTTATACAACAATTAACATGATTGTAGGGAAATGGAAAATAATTTTTGTACACAAATTCCTTTTCCAATTAAGCAGAATTAAAACGTTTCCTTCAGAGTCAGCCAAAACAAAAACAAAAACAGGGCAAATACTGTGTATATATATGGCTATCTGTCTTATTGTAACATTAATTTTGTTATTGTTTGATTTTCAATCCATTGACACAAATACCTCAGCACCATATTGAGAAGTCACACTCTGACCTATAAAATATGACGGCTCCAGGAGAACAATTACACCATTATTCATTTTCAGTAAAAAGTCTAATAGAAAAGTGATAAATATTGTGCCTTAGAACCTTAATCATATAATACAAATCACTGATAATACAAATTATAAAGATAAACATGTGCTGGCACAGCTAGGCTTTACATCCTCTTTGGAAACTCAAAAAGTTCAAGAATAGATTTATCAATCTTCATTTCAGATTTAGTAGCATAAGAGCTGGGTTTTCTAAATAAGATTTCCACAAATTAGAGAAGCGTGATATTGTAGCACCATCAATAACTCTGTGATCAGTTGACCAGCTCACATTCATTATCTGTGCCTTATACACTTCTCCTTTTTGGTTAAAACGGAGAAGGGCCTTAATTGATCCAAAGGCTCCAATGGCTACTTCAGGTGGCAATATCACTGGTTTGGCATAGGTACCACCAATTGATCCAGTGTTGGAAAGAGTAAATATCCCTCCTGTAAGATCAGTGGTGCTGAGCTGACCTGCAGAACTCAATTTGTGGAGGCGATCCAGTTCAGTGGCAATCTCAAATACAGAGCAGGCCTGAACGTTTTTTACATTAGGGACAATCAAACCCTGCTCAGTATCCATTGCTATCCCAAGGTTATGAGAAGCCTTATATGTTATATTCTGGCAGTTTTCATCCACAGAAGCATTAAGGATGGGAAACGGTAGTAATCCCAAGGATGCAGCCTTTAAGAAGAAGGGCATAAAGGCGAGTTTAATTCCACGAGCTAAAGCAATGGGTTTTAATTCTTCTCTTCTCGTAGCTTAACCAGTTCAGTAAGGTCAACCTCATCACATAGCCAAAGTGAGGTGTCTGCAGGGATGCAGACATAGTCTTGACCATTGCTTTTGAAAGCATTGTTTTCCCTCTCAAGGCAATGAACTGCAGGAGTTGCCAGTGTTTTTTGGCCCTTTATCTCCTGGTGTGTGTGTTCATTATGAGACACAGCGGGAGTTTCCACATCTTCTTCTGAATCTTTTAAAGCTTCCGTTTCTATGTCTACTAATGGCTTCCCCACATAGGCAGTATCATCTAGATTATAATAGAGCTTTTTAATGACTCCATCATAGCGGCTAGTGATGGTAACAGTAGCTTTATCACTTTGTACTTCACAGATGCTATCAAACTGAGACACTGTATCTTCTTCTTTTACATACCAGCTGCCCAGCATTGAGGCTCCAGGTCCTCAGTGCACAAGCTGCAGCCATCTTCTAACCTCAAACTTTAAAATGTCATCTACTGAAAGCTCTATCAATTCCATCTGTACTTCCTTAGGTGCCTTGGTGATATCAACTAGACTAGGCTGAGATGCTAATTTGAGTATGATGTCATGATTCTCAAAGTCAGTGAATCTTTCATTGCATTCTCTAATTAATAGATCTATAACAGCTATGTATTCTTGAAATGATCCACATATATCATCCTGCATATCAATGACCTTTGTTAACTGGGGAAAATTTTCATCCAAAATCTCCTTTTGAAGAAGTGTTTTGAAAAAAAGATAGCTTGTTTTGAAATGCTTGTATTTTTTTGCTACATATCATATATAGACTTAATTTTACCTTGCAAAGAAATATTCATGTTGTTTTGATTTGACATGATATCACACAGAAACACTGCATTCCTGTGCAAATCTTCTTTCTGTACTGCACATTGCTGCTACTGTTCTTCATAAAATGTAGCTATCACAGAGATAAAATTTTAGCTAATCCTGTCCCTGGGATAGCCAACACATTTTAGAGTAATATGGCATCCACATTGAATACCTCATGGTTCAACTTTAGTATGTTACTAAACTGACAATGTCATGCTGCATTTGCAGGAATATAGTTAACAATCTTATAACTTGTTGCAAAGTGTCACTTAAAATAGAAACTTTAACACAGAGATTTCGCTGATGCAAGATATTAATACAATCAAAAGAAATTAGAGTATCTGGATCTGTTAATACTTTTTTTTTAATCCATGCAATAAATATTTCGTGTTTTCCTGTCATTGAAGGTCCATTGTCAATACATACACTCACTAAATTTACCAAATTCAGTTTAATTTCATTACATTTATCTTTAAAGTTGTTTAGGATATCTATTCCTCATGTTCTGTTTGCAAGTATGCCCTAAGTGAGTAACTCTTCATAGCAAAGAAAATCTTCTGTTGTCACCCAAATGAAGTGTAAAACCTGCATCAAGTCAGTAGTATCTGTTGATTCATCCAAAATAATTGAATAATATACATTTTCCTTTTGAAGTATTGCATCAAGTTGTTCTGTTATATTGAAGGCTAATTAATGCTGCCAATCAGTTATGGTTCTCCTTGAAAGAGGCAATTGTTTGTACTTTGAAATGTTATTGGTGTCTAAGCATCCTAAGACTTCCACAATGCATCCTTTTACAATTTCTACATCACTGAACAGGGCTTCCCTTTTCCCCTGAGTATACAAGCTACTTTACAAGTTGCTTTAGTGGCATTTATAGCTGCTTGAAAGAATTGTCTTTGTTTTTGCTTTTCATCTTTTTCATCTTTTAGTTTCTGCAATACAACATTTCATGCCTCTCTCTATCTAATTTAAAATATTTATGGTCCTTATGAGTGTTACAATGCTGATGACCCTTGAATTTGTTTAATGTTGACATTGCAGTATCACAAAGCAATCAAATCATCTTATCTTTAGCAGAAACAAGATAATTGCCATTCCCAATCCTCATTAAAAAATCTGTTGTCTTCCTTCAATGTTGTCTTGGTCTTCTTTTACATGATGGGCTATTAACCAGGCAGGATTTAAAAAATACTGCCAAGCTGTGCAACTGTTCACATATTCCACTTTGAACAGAAGCACAGTGCACCATTGTCAAAAGCTGATAATAGACTGGTGCACTTAACCTCCATAAAATCTCACCAACCATCCTTGTGTGGTAGTGGCACTAGTAAGGCAGGGGAAGTTAGACCTAAATCATGATCATAGCAGCTGTCAATTTAGTCCTTTATGGTTTACTAATATTCTAATTGTGCTGGTCAATATGGGAGAATTATTTCAATGAAACTAATTTTATCCTTTGGTATTTTAAATATGTTATAATAGCCTCAAATAAAATAAAATATCTAGGTATATATTTAATGAAAGAGGTGAGAGACATATACTGGAAGAACTATAAAATACTAAGAAAAAATTGTGGAAGATGTAAACAGATGGAAAAATCTACCTTGCTCATGGATCAGTAGAATCAACATGGTTAAAATGTCCATACTACCTAAAGTGATCTACAGAATTAATGCAATCCCTATTAAAGTACCATCATTCTTTACAGATCTAGAAAAAATAATTCTACACTTTGTAGGGAATCAGAGAAGACCTCGTATAGCCAAAGCAATCTTAAGCAAAAAGAAAAAAAATGGGAGGTATCAGTCTACCAGACTTCAAGCTGTACTACAAGGCTATGGCAACTAAAACAGCATGCGATTGGCACAAGAACAGAGACATAGACCTTTGGAACAGGACTGAGAATCCAGAGATGAAATCATCTGCATATTGTCATCTAATCTTTGACAAAGCAGACAAAAATATACACTGGAGAAAAGAATCCTTTTTCAATAAATGGTGCTCGGAAAACTGGATAGCTATATGCAGAAGATTGAAACTGGATTCCCCCCTCTCACCTCTTACAAAAATCAATTCAAGATGGATAACAGACTTAAAACTAAGGCATGAAATCTTAAGAATTCTAGAATAAGTTATTGGGAAGACTCTTCCAGACATCAACCTAGGCAAAGAATTTTTGAAGAAGACCCCCAAAGCAATCACAGCAGCAACAAAATAAATCAATGGAACATCATCAAATTAAAAAGCTTTTGTACAGCCAAAGAAACTATCATTAGAGTGAATAGACAGCCTAAAGAATGGGAGAAAATATTTGCTTTCTACACATCTGATAAAGGACTGATAAAAAGAATCTATCTAGAACTCAAAAAAAATCAACAAGAAAAAAAATCAAACAACCCCATCAAGAAATGGGCAAAGGACATGAACAGAAACTTTTCAAAAGAACACAGAATAATGGCCAGCAAACATATAAAAAATGCTCATCATCTCTAATCATTAGAGAAATGCAAATCAAAACCACAATGAGATATCACCTAACTCCAGTAAGATTGGCCTTTATCAAAAAATCCCAAAGCAACAAATGCTGCCGAGGATGTGGAGAGATAGGAACACTCTTACACTGCTGGTGGAACTGCAAATTAGTGCAACCTCTGTGGAAAAGAATTTGGAGATACCTCAAAGAGATACAAGTAGAACTACCATTTGATCCAGCAATAGCACTGTTAGGCATCTACCCAAAGGAACAAAAGTCATTCTATAATAAAGACATCTGCACATGGATGTTTACAGCAGCACAATTCACTATAGGAAGGATGTGGAAACAACCCAAGTGCTCGTCAATCCATGAGTGGATTAATAAAATATGGTGTTTGTATACAATGGAATACTACTCAATTATAAAAAACGATGGTGATCTAGCACCTC
>VBSM01000272.1:71809026-71822523 GCA_008086735.1 Cheirogaleus medius
GAGGGAAGACTTTAGTTGAATTCATTAAATTTTATTTCTATTTATTTTTTAAATGTAGAATGTGAATCAAATATTACAGAATAGGTATATACAGGTGTTACATTTTTGCACATTCCTATTTGATTCAAAATTTCAGAAGTGATTCAAAATTAAAGTTTAAAGTTTAAAAATAAAAAACAAATATGTTCATTTTAAAAATAAAATACAAATACAAAAAACCCCAAAATGTATTAATTAAAATAAAATGATTTGTTCTGTGAAATTTGGATTCAGTTAAAAGGCTGCACTTAACGATGTAAAATGCCAGAGGTTCCCCACCCATGGTCTGGATACTGGTATCACATATATCCCATATTTGTTTCTGGTTTTTATTTGGGTGAGCAGGGCAAAAATCCCAGAAAGGCTGTTATCTAGCAAATCCCACTTGTTCCTGGGATAGACTGGAAAATATTGGAGAGAAGCTATTCAATCTTTTGGATTAAAGAATACAAAATATAAGTACTTAAAACAAATGTCATTATTCTTTATATCTGCAGGTCCAGCACACCTAATTAGACCATGCCATTTGCTCTTTTTTTGTTCCTCTGAGAGACATTGCACACCCCAGGAAAGAGCACAAATGGATGACAGTCCAGCTGCTCTTACTTTTTCACCCTAGAGTAAGATATGATATAATTGCATATGTAATTCATATATAATTGCATATGTCTTTACTTTGTTTATTTTTATTACTGTATTATATGCTGATTGTACTGATGGTTTCTTGTCAATTATCTAGATTTTTACTTATTCATTCACTGTTGTGACCCAAAGACTAGATTGGTAATATAAGCATCCAGTGTCTCTTTCTTCTGCCATTTTCAAGATCTCTTTTCCTTGAATGAGAAAGTGAATGTAAAGCTATGAGTATATGGGTAGAATATGTAACCTGTTAAGTCCTACTTTATGTTGGGTGAGTATGGAAGGGGAAGTTGGAAGCTTCTCAGAAACTCAGACTTCCTCTGCAGCCTTCTCTTGTACATGAAATAGTCTATACAGTCCTCTTCTCCGGTTTGTCTGTCTATATAATCCCAACTTCTTCACACCTTTATGAAATTCAACAAAGTCTCTAGTCCATTAGTGTACTTCTGCTGTCACTTCTTTTATAGATTTATTCCCTTCAGTAAATCATTTTACATAAGTGGGTGTTATAAAAAGTTAAAATACACACTTGTGCAAACCCTGCATTTTAGACTAGATATTCTACTTTCGTTAAAAAGAAACTAAGTATAGTTACTTTTAAAAGGAAATATATGCATTATTTAATGAATATTTAGATATAAAGTGTAATATTATTTTTGCTATGTTCATCTAGTTTTCTGGCACACTGCTGATGTTGAATTTAAAACTATTCCATTGAAACACTAATAACATGATGGATGTATTCTCAGTTATTAAGAATTAAAGTATATTCATTCCTTAATCTGGAGATTTAAAGAATTTGTAGTTTCTCTGTATTTATATATGTACATGTATATACATATTTTTCTCATCATTTTACAACACTTTCTAATGTTTAGGAAATTTCTGACATAATTATCCTAGACTATGTTGAAGGGAATAACATAATTAGGAATTAGAAAAAAGTAACAAACACCAATCAAAACTAGAACATATTTTTCACAGTCTGGGATGTGAACTAGCTATGGTATAATTTTATCTATTATGTGTATTAGGTATCTGTCAGAACCTTTTTTTGTCTAGACTCCTTTTTGTTTATTTGTTTGTTTATTTCTGATAAGACAATGTTTCTCAAACTTCAGTGGGCATTGTAATCACCCGGAGAGCTTGTGAAAACATTGATTGATAAGTTCCATCACTAGTTTCTGATTCAGCAATGTTGATGCCCTTGGTTTGGGATCACACTTAGAGAACAATTGTTTCTGAATAATCAGTTAAGCAAAATTGTTATTATTCAAGTTATTTAGAGGCCAGTCAGAATGGAATTTATACACATTCTATATTCATTATTTAAACAGCACTACACAAATATTCTAAGGGTTTCTATCCTCTATTTGTACTTTTGTCCATGTTTGGGGCAGGTGGTTACAAAATTCAATAGGGTATCTGTATCAAAGGATGAAATATTATGATTTTTTAAATTTTTCTTGGGAAGGAAGATTGACAGTAATAATTACCAAACTCCACAGCCACATATCAGTAAGGTTGATGGGAAGGACCTCTGTTGTAGAAAAAAGCTGTGAAGATGAATCGATCAACATTTGAATTATTATTCTCTAAGTTGTAGAGAAGTTGTTCCAAGCGCTATAATAACATGATATTTACATCATCTTAGAAGAAATCTTCTAAGTAAGATGTTTGAGGGCAATAGCTAACAGTGCCATCAAGCTATTTTCCTCTATTTTTCAAGAAAAATAAATTCACTAAATGTATAGCAAGCGTTTGTATTAGCAGAAGAACAATGTCTAGATCATCTTTAAAGTCCCCTTGACCCCGAAAATCTATGGTTCTGTTTCCAAGTTAGAAGGCATAATGAGAGTGGCATTGTCTCCTTACTGACATCTATTCTGTAGCGGGTGTCACATTCTGGTTAAGAGAATAGGGTTTAATGTTAAACAGACCTGGGTTCAAGTCCTGGCCACATTATTTAGCTGATATGTGAGTAGGGGAAAACATTCAACCCCTCTAAACTTGTTCCTTCATCCGTAAAAGTTATAAGATAATAGGACTTGTCCAATGGATCATATGAGTATTAAAAGAGATAGTGAATGTACAATATTTAACACAATGCTGAGTTCTTAGCATGTACCTAATCAATGTTTTACTGTTATTTTTATCATTAATATTATTTAATGTGTATTATTAATATTATATTAACCTGTATCATTTAAAATTCTCAGGCAAAGATTGCTACAACACACACCAGGCCATATTCCAAAACCTCTATTCATTTAACACATATGCGATGAACATTATATTAAGTTATGGGAAATAAAACATATATGGTCTCTGCTTTCATTAAAAACAAAACAAAACAAAACAAAACAAGAAGAACAATGTCCCAGATCAATCAGTCAGAAAAAGAGTGAATTCAAACTTCCTCTGCCATTTTGTGCCATTCATGCCCTCAGTGGATTGGATGGATTCTTTCTGTATGTTTATGTATGTTTGTATGTGGGATATTTTTCTACCTCTGGATAATATTTAAAAATCAATTTGTAAAAGAGTCCTGTTTAATTGGCTGAAAGAATATGTGTTTATATAAATTAAGGATTCCTTAAACTCTTAGAAAAATAGGAACTGTCCAAAATATTTTTCAAGTTCACATAATCTGGGATAATCTTTGGTAAATAAAGGCTAGTTTTGCAACCAAATGCAGGCTCAGCTGCCTGCTGCCTGTAAGCCATTATCAAGAGATGAGGGGTGGGAGGAAGGTAAAACAGGTTTATTCAAGAGCTGGTATCCTGAAGAGATGGCAGACTCATGTCACAAAGCCATCTCAAGTTTCTCATTCTGATGAAGGGCTTTTTATTTATTCAGGATATTATGGGAGTACAAACATTTTGGTTACATGTAATAGGTTTGCCTCACCCAAGCCAGGGCTACAATCATGTCCTTCCCTCATACAGAGCGCTCGGCTTCCATTAGTTGTGATGAAGGGCTTTTAAAGGGGAAGGAGGCTTCGGAGTAGCTGGCCATTTGCAAGTCTTGTTTATGATGGTCATCTTGAATAATGGGCCATCTAGTGATTTGGTAGGTAACAGGTAGATGGCAGCAGAATTGAAGATTACCTGCTCAGCATTTTTCTTCAGGGGGAGTTCTGAAATCTTATTTCTATAGTTAGTTGTTCAAGGCCCCTTCATGGAATTTTTAGTCATGCACATAATTAGGCATTTAAAAGAAAGACTTATTATTTAGCTTTAAGATGGAGTGACTGTTGCTGTTACCAATTCCTCGCTGTCAATTTTTCATTCCATTTCTATGGAAGATGAGACATCAACTTCAATCTCGCTAGTTCCTGTTGAAAGGGGCTGTTTATTGAAGGAGTCAGAATGAAAGAGTTTGACATGGTGGAATACATAATTATCAGTCCCTTCTTTGATGAGTGGAGGTATTAAGGATGATCGTTAATGGTTTTAAATACTCTTTTATATGTATTTTTGGATACAAAAGATAACCAGCTTTAACACAATGTATGACCCAAGCATAATCAGCAATATATTTAACCCTAATATTATTATTCCTCCAATTAGAGATTTGATGCCAGAAGGTATCCAGGAGAATAAATTAGAAAGCCAATCTTTCGTTCCCGGTAGTAGGAGATTGTGCTAGCCTGGTGGAGCCACGTGGCTTGTGGTCTAATTTTGTCAATACTGGTCTCTGTTTCAGAGGAGGAATTAATATAAGTGCAACACATGGTGTTATCGACCATACAGACTCCTCCTTATTCTGGAGAGATGTAGTCTAGGGCAACATGGTTATCAAGCAAATCTTTACCAAGGGAATCCAATTATTTTCACAGATCAATAAGATTAAGAGGAGTTTCACTAATAATAATGTGTAAAATCTTAGATAACCTTCTCAGTGCATGCTAAAGGGCAGCTACATCCCAACATGGGAGAAGGGAGTGGCTGAAGAAATATTTATCTCTGTTGGGAATTCCCACTGGGAGATCATGAGCCACTCTGGTAAATAATTTTATGAAACTTTTTCAATGGGCAAACTCCTACCTGTTATGTATTGAAAAGGAGGTCACTTGTGAGTTCTATGAAGCATAATCCCTAAAGATTAATGTTAGTAGCCATCAGCCTTTTCCCCAGCTGAATACACAGATATATCCAAGAGGGGTATCATATCCTCAAGAGGGTCCCATCTATAGCCAAATCATATTGAAATAATAGTAATTCCAATTTATTCCCTGGCTTATAGACCTCTTAGTTCTGATTCTATTATAATTAAAGTTATAATACAAATGGAAAGAGGCCATGAATTTCTAGGCTTAAAGGCTTTTAATAGATTAGGAGGGATCCCCATAGCTGTATCATTTTATGGAGGTGATATACCTAAAAATAATATAGGGACCTTAATCTGATAAGGGTCAGATATAATATTTGCTATATAGGACTTGGGGAGAAGTGAACAGGTGTATATAGGTAAGTCCTCTGTGCCAATTTAATGTTAAAAACTGAATAGGTTGCACCCATGTCCATTAAAAACTCAATCGGTTTGTTCTCAACTTTCAACTATACCTGGATCCTGTGGGGGAAATATGAATTTGGTGCCAGGTTTGCATCCTTCATTCTGTAATACCTTTATCTGAGTGCTTTTATCTATAATTTTAGAGCAGCACCTTATTCCTTGCCTGGCATGGCCTCAGGTTCTTTTTACAATTTGATCTTCTGATCTCTATTTTAGCATTGATGCTAAACTCAAGAAAGGAGGGGGTATTATGAGTTATGTCTGACTTCCCTTCCCTTCATGACCAAGAACTCAATTTTAAGATTTTTTGAGGCACCCTTGGTCAAGAGCATGTCCATTCAGTCAGTGAGGGGGTTCACATTTTCTCCCTTTTGGCCAAGATTTGCTAGAGGCAGCATTGATGACAAATCTTTAATTTTGTCCCATAATTGCTGGCATGGTGTGGCTACCAGCCCTGGGGACATCTCGTCCCCTGGTGGGACCCTTGTGGCCAAGGAGCTTAGAGTCAAAAGGTTTACAGTCAAGTAAACATTCTAAGCCAGATGGGAATGGAGGTGGACAGGCATTCATTAACCCTTTAAAACCTTTTAGGTAATATAAGAGCAAAAACCAAAATGCCAAAAGCAAAGTTACAAAATTAACTTACCTATTAGCATTGAGCTACTGTAACTTTGGTTTTATTTATAGACATAGGATTTGCTAATTTGCTATACAAAACTTAAGCATTTTGATAAAGTCATTTGAGCCTATGGATTTAGAGACTCTTGTATCAGAATGCTTTTTGTGGTCCCTTTAAAGAATTAACTATGTTTTAAACAAAAAATTATAAACCATCCCTACTCCTGACAGTGACAGGAAAAGTAGCTTATAGGTAGTACATATTCAAATTATCTAGTAACAAATTACATTAATTTAGTTAGAAGTAAAACTATTAAGTGAGTTTTAATGTCTCTGAATACAGGCTTGGTCCTTCGCCTCGTGAAAGCAGATCATTTTGATTTTTGCCTTATCTCAGGTCTAAAGACAAGGTTCACTTGAGTTTGGTGTTAGACATACAGGAGTCAAGGCTATGTGACCTAACAGCACAAGGCTTAATTAACAATATGTGATATAGCTCTGATTTGATTTTCAGAACACTTGTCAAAGACGTTAAAAGGCTTAAACATTTGATTAAAACAGAATCACAAGTTATTGTAAAATAATAGCAATTTACTTAGCCAAGAGTGATAATCAAAAAACTCCTCTAAAGGTGATACAGAAATTTATATGGATGTAAAAACCTTAACTTTGTGAAGCTCAGTTTTTCCCACGTAATCAAAAACCTAATAAGAACAGCATAGGAATTATTGTGATAAAACATTACATTTTTGTTTCTTAGGCCAGTTACCAAAAGATAAAAACAAACAAATAAACAACAACAACAAAAAGCATCTGTAGTACAATTGTTTCTTCTTACGGGAAGCCCATTTAGACAACTTGGAAGTTAAACCTTCCTGTCATAAGTGTTTATCTCATTTATATTTACCTAATTTATTTATTTTAGCAGTTTACTTAGAATCTAGTTACCATTTCAAGTTATTTTCCTGTTAACTATTTTATAAAAACCTATGAATATTTCACATATAGCCAATATAATTAATTGTGCCTTCAACAAAATCATTCAAAGTCTAAACAAATTTATATCTAAAAACATCTTCATAAACAAAATTGGGAAAAAGAGAAGGAAAAGAATTTCACAACAGAGACCAGAAAACAATTACAAAATATATTAATAGTTTAAATTAATTATTACTTTTAAATTAAAAAGAAAAACTATGAAGAAAACAAATGTAAACATTGTAGTAAGACTTACCATTTGGAACAATGTAACACCTTTTCTAACTTCTATAAATATAGCAGAAGTTTTAGAACACATCCAACTTAAAGATATTAACTATTTAGATCTTTTTAAAGTACTAAGATCCCAAAATAAAATTTATTGACATTGTCAGGTTGGCAGTCTGTTCCCAGTTCTTGGTGTGCTGTTGGCTGAAGAATGAACAGACCGATAGCAAGGCCAGCATGAAACAAAGTTTATTGATAAAGAGCAAGATAGGTTATAGAGCAAGAGCAAAACAGATTTGCCACAGACAATGAACGGGTCCCTTGTCATAACAAGAGGCCCTGGTTATGCTCTGGGGTCCTGTTTTATATTGTCTGGATTGGGCCCTCCTCATGGTTCAAATGAAAGAAATATAAGATGAGTTGACATGCAGCAGCCAACCCAGGCCAGGTAATCTTCTCGGGCTCATATCAAGGTTAAAAAAGAATGATACACCCTCGCTGCATTCTATGGATTTGTGCTGTCAGTTTCATTTAAATTTCAAAAATATTTCATAAATACTTACTTAGGGTCTCATGTGTGTAAGCCACTATCTACACGCTTTAAAAGACACAAAGAGTTGTAAGACTTTAAATCGTAATCTAGAAGGTCCTTTGGGCCAAAAATAAGTATTATACATGACCAATTTTGGCATAAGAAGAATAAATAAACTGCTGCATATTTCAAATACGTTAGTGCATCATGGAAGCAGGAACATTTGACATTTTGAAGAAAGAATGCCATTTCAATTGTAAATGAGAATGAGTGCAGTCAGGGACAGGGGTATTCCTGTAGAGGGATCTGTATGAGAAAAAGCATGTATGATATCTGAGAGACTAAGTCTTTAGAAGTCTCTCAATAACTAATTTTGGCTGAAACATAGTTTACATTAGGACAGTTGTAGAGGAGGAGACTCCAGAGTTAAAACCAAGTTTTGATTAGAAAGGAACTCGAGTGGCAGGGTGAACAAATGCAGGGTGACAAAGATACATATTTTCAGCCCTCCATCCCTGTGGGTTCTGTATTTGTGGACTAATCAATTGTGGATTGAAAATATTCAAGAAAAAAATTGTATCTGTACTGAACAGATACAGATTTTTATGGTCATTATTTCATAAACAGTATAGTATAACAATTATTTACATAGTATTTACATTGTATTTGGCATTATAACTAATCTAGGTATGATTTGAAATGTATGAGAGGATATGCATAGGTTAAATGCAAATACTATGCCATTTTATATCAGGGACTTGAGCATCTGTGAATTTTGGTATCCAAGGGAGGTCCTGAAACTAATCCTCCATGGATACTGAAGGATGACATATATACATACATATGTATATACACACATATTCATTTATATTTAGATTCAGATATTTACATTTAGATATTTATATGTATCTATATATATACATATATCATAAAGTCTGTACATACACATAAACAAATAACCATATGCATAGGTATATACAGTAATGAGTTGCTTAACTATGGAGCTATATTCTGAGAAATGTGTCATTAGATGATTTTCTCATTGTGTGACCATTGTAAAGTGTGTTTACACAAACCCTGATAGTATATCTTAATACACACAGGCTATATGATATAATCTATTGCTCCTAAGCTACAAACCTGTACAGCATGTTACTGTCCTGTATACTGCAGCAATTGTAACACAATGGTAAGTATTTGTGTACCTAAACATACCTAATCATAAAAAGGGTAAAGTAAAAATATTATATAATAAAAAAGACAAAAATGGTACACCTGTACAAGATACTTATAATGAATGAAACTTACAGGACTGGAGGTTGCTCTGGGTGAGTCAGTGAGTGAGTGGTGAGTGTTTGTGAAAGACTAGGACATTCCTGTACACTACTGTAGACTTTATAAATACTGTACACTTAGACTACATTAAATTCATAAAAAAACATTTTTTAATACTAGATTAGCCTTAGCTTACTGTAACTGTTTTACTTTATACACTTTTAATGGTTTTTAAACTTTTGACTCTTTTGTAATAACTAGCTTAAAATACATTGCACAGCTGTAAAAATTATTTTTTTATATTCAATAGGCTTTTTTCTATTTTTAATTTTTTGTTTTCTTTTAAAATGTTTTTGTTAATAACTAAGACACACACATTAGCCTAGGACTACACAGAGTTAGGATCATAAACATAATTGTCTTTCATGTTCACCTTTAAACATCACTGATTTCTTTATCTTACTAGTTTCTTTTTTATTATTTTTTTTAATTCTGGGAAGATTGAGACCATTTTTTCCTTATCTTCAGGGACAATAACACACATGGAGTTGTCATCTTGTATGATAAAGATGCCTTCTTCTGGAATACTTCCTGAAGCCCCTGCCTGAGGCTGTTTTACAGTTAACAACTTTTATAAGTAGAAAAATACTCTAAAATAAGGATTAAAATTATAGTACAGTAGTAACATAGATAATTTATTTTTATTATCAATTATCGTGAGCTCTATATAATTGTTTGGCAATGCATTATGTTTGAATACAACAGCCTCACCACAAACACATGATTAATATGCTGTCCTGTGACATTACAACAGCTACGAAGTCACTAGGAAATAGGAATATTTCAACTCCATTATAATCTTATGTGACCACCGCTCACATGTGGTCCGATGTTGACCAAAACATCACTATACAGTACATGACTGTATTCAGATCTAGGTACATATACCTTATATGTATATAACCTGGTAGCAATGACAAGCAATTAAAAGTTATTAAAGAGGGATATGATTTAATCAGAGTCCTGTTTATAAAGAGTCATCTGGAGCAGTGTTTGGAAGATAAGAGAGTGACAGCTAGATGGAAAAGATAAATGACTTCAGTTTTGCAAAACACATAGATAAGTAGGATTTAGGGTGAGGGGCTAAGTGGTATTAGCAGAAATTTATGTAATTTCAGCTATTGAGAGAGGAAAGGCGGGGTGACTGAAGACGGATCACTTGCTGCAATGAAAGAAAATCAAGTTTGAGAAAAGCTAACAATCGACGGTGTTTCAGGAAGAAAACATTCAAATTCTTGCTCTTTTTCATGTCTTTTCCAGCACTCACTATGCACTATGACATCATGTGATCATAACATCATTTATGCCTTTTTTCCCCCATAGGTTTCATTTTTTTTTTAGTTTATATATATTTTTTATTTCAGGAAATACTTTTTAAAATGAACTTAAAGTCCCTCATTGTCAAAGACACATTCCAAAAACCTTTATGTGTCACTGATTTCTTTATCTTACTAGTTTCTTTTTCTTTTCCTTTTATTTCATCATATTATGCGGGTACAAATATTGTTAGGGTTACATATATTGCCCCTGCCACCCCTCCCCCCCTTGCCGTGCCAGAGCTTCAAGCGCATCTATCCCCCAGGTGGTGCGCACCGCACCCATTATGTAAGTAAACACCCTTCCCTTCCTCCTCCCTCCCACCTGCCCACCCCCCTATAAAAGTTTTTCATTTTTTTTGACATTTTGGTTACATTTTATATCTTTGCCTCTCCCTAAGAAGGGTTAGAGGTATGCCCTTCCCCCCCACAATGCTCGCCACATCCCTAAGATCAAGGGCGCACATACATGAAGAGAAGAGGGCCATAGTACAAAGACACAGATAAGAAATGAGCTCCACAGGTGGAGAAGGCTTTCCTTATGCCTTTGACAGACTTATTTTTCAAGGTTGTAAAGAGAACAAGTGTATAAGAGACAAGAACGATCACAATGGTGAATACTTGAACCTGAGAACACAAAAACCATTAGATAATTAATAGAAGGGTCAGTACAAGAAATCTTTAACAATAGGATAATGTCACAGTAAAAGTGATGTATTATATTGGAATTACAGAAGGTTAATCTGAAAAACCTCCTTCATAAATTAAGGCATGAAGAAACTATGTACAAATGACAAGACGAATAGCTGGATGCATAGTCTATTGGTCATAATCACTGGGTAAAGTAAATGTTCGCATACGATTGCATAGGGATCATATGCCACGGTTGCCAAGATAAAATATTCTGTGGTTGCACTGATTCCAAAGGAAAAAAATTGTATCATGCATTCAGAGAGAGACACCTGACTCTGGGCTAGGAAGTTGGCCAGCATGTTGGGGGTCACTGTGGATGATAACTAAGTATCCACAAGGCTAAACTCCCAAGGACTAAGTACATGGGAATGAGAAAGTGAGGGTCATTCTTGATGAGAGTAATCAAACCAAGGTTCCCCATGATGGTGATGAGATATATCACCAGACACGCCAGGAACAGGGGGATTTTCCACACTGATACGTAAGTCCTGTGAGAATAAACACTGTCAGCAATGTGGCATTTTCCTTCTCCATGTCCTCACTGCACATCTCTGAAATGAAATAATTGTAAAAAGAACATTCACTAAGGATTTTTAAAGGGAATAGTGGAGGAGGGGTGTTGAAATAAAACTGTACATTTATCAGAATGCCCTCTTTCATTCATTTATTAGACTAGAATAGAGTATTTGTAGGGGAATTGAAGGAATGGAAAAACTAAAATTATTTCAGTCCATAGAATATGCACGAATGAATGCATTTACAAAATAGTAGAGGCATTCTAAGCACATGTTAAATTCATGTGAACACTATTGAATGTGGTAGAAAAATCTTGTGTCTGAAGCACGTATGTAGTGTGAATGGAAAAGATCTTTGTAAGGCCAGGAATATAAAAAAAATTCAAAGACTTATGAAGAACACTGAACTTTATTCTTCATGCAATTGTCATTAACTGAAAACTTTTATGACAGATAATGGTATTTAAGATTTCTTTGAAATGAAACAATTGGTCCTGTAGAAAATCAGTGGCAAAAAGGAGAAACTGGAGCCAGAGTTACTAGTCAGGAAAAAGTTTTTATTATCCAGGGATCCCAAACCAGATACACATCAGAATTGTCTGAGGAACTTTCTTGCTAAATATATAATATGAGGGATTAGTATAGAAACAGATTCAGTGGTTCAAGAATAAAGTATAGAAATATGCATTTTTAAAATGCTATTCAGGTGTTTCAAATGATGTGAAGTACCTAGTGATGTGTGATAAGACATTGGGAGTGAAGAGTAGGACAAAGGAATAAATCCAAAATAATTCAGAATGCAGAGTCAGCAGGACTGTATGACATATTCGAAGAGGATGGTCAGTGAAAGAGCAAGTCACTTCGTGATTCAAAATTAGATTGAGAACAGATTCAGAGGCAGATATATGGAATGAGCATCCTCTGACCATCCAAGTCAGAAGTACTTAGGAGTGTGACTCTACTAGAGCTTCATAAAATATAATAATGACATATGAGTCATTGACATAGTTGAAGACATAGTTATGGATGCCGTATGCATTGGAGACCTGAGCCAAAAGTAAAGGAGGAACAAAGAGGAAAAAAGTCATATCAATCAGGTTATAAAGTGGATATATGCCATTTATTAAAGCAGCCAAACCCTAGTCCCCTTTTCTACCACATGAATCTTGGTGGCCACAGAGAATACTACCTACTCTAGAGCTCTTCCATCCATCTTGCACCTAGGGTGATGAGACTTGATCTAGGTTTTGCAGTCAAATCCACCACCATAGATTTGGAATTTGGAGAGTAGGAAATAATGGAACAAGAGCAAAAATAATTTTGGATGCAAAGGCAGCCAAAGCAGCAATATCAGGACTCCAGCAGATACATCCCACACACAGCAATGAAATTGGTAGTGTGAATTGTGGCACTGGAAAGTTCAATGGCAGTAATAGCAGCTTTCATTGAGCTAGTGTTGGGACATGATTTTGGCCATTGACTGGCTGCCTTCCTTCCTACTGTTCCTGCCCATTTTTACAGTAGATTCCTCCTACTTACCTAGTGTTTCTTTATGAGAGCCAATATCCATTGAATAAATTCATCGCCTACTGCAACTGAGATTCCTGGTTCAAACAAAAGAGAGACAAGGGAGAGACCAGAAAAAGATACTGAGGAGAATGATTACAGAAGCAGGAAGAACACTGGGAAGCGGATTGTCATAGGTACAAGGAGAGGAACGATACTCAAAAAGGACAAAGTGAAGTATTGCCCCAAATGCCAAAATAGATGCTCCAGCTGGACAAGTGAACAGAGATCACTGAGTATGAAAATAAGATTTTTAGTGGCTGTGAGTGTTAATTGCTATTAGTTTTCCTCTCAGGTAAGCTTTTGCTTTATCCCACAGGTTTTGGTAAGAAGTCTCACCGCTATCATTTTGTTTGAAGAAATTCTTGATTTCCCTCTGAATTTCTTCCTTAACCCAATAATTTTTCAATAGTAGATTGTTTAGTTTCCATGATTTTGTGAGGCCTTGAGTGTTTCTATAGACATTGAACTGTAATTTTATACCATTATGGTCTGAAAAGATACAAGGTATAATTTC
>VBSM01000272.1:71838765-71863914 GCA_008086735.1 Cheirogaleus medius
GCAATAAAGGAATATCTGAGGCTGGATAACTTATAAAGAAAAGAAATTTGTTTGGCTCCTGGTTCTGCCCAGGCTGTACAAGAAACATGGCACCAGTATCTGCTGCTGGTGAGGGCTCCAGGTTACTTCCACTCATGGCTGAAGGCAAAGCAGAGCCAGCATGTGCAGAAATCTCATGGCAAGAGAAAAAGCAAGAGAGAGAAAAAGGAGGTGCCTGGATTTTTTTTTTTTTAAACAGCTTTCATGGGAACTAATAGAGCCAGAATTCTCTGATTATTATAAGCATGACATCAAGCCATTTATGAAGGATCCACTCCCATGACCCAAATACCTTCCATTATATCCCAATATCCCATCTCCAACATTAGGGGTCAATTTCAACACTATAGCAAGCCCCTTGGGAATAACTGGTCTTATATCTGCTCACTGCATATCTAGCCGTACAATGTGAGAGAGGAAGATCACTTTCTAGAATGTGTGGAAAACTTTAAAATATTTTGAGGACCTCACGTAGAAGAGAATTCACCTAAATCTACAGGTATTGTAGGTGAAGGCTGATGGCATGACTACCTAGCCTGCAGAGGCTTTTATATATTTCATCTGGGATTCCTTTATTAAAGGTCTCAGCAAAGCAAACTTAAAAAGAGATGATCACTATTCTTATGCACTTAAGTGAAGTTTAATGAGAATAGACTTATTTTTCAAACAAATTAATCTTACTGTGTTTATATTTGATAGAAATGGGGGTGGCTGTAGAGGAAAGAAAAGTGTGTTTCAGTAGAAAACTATAATGTACCCATTATTAGATCCAAGTTCTGTTCATTGTCTTTGAGATTTTCTCATCTACCTATAGCTTGCCCTATTCCTGAAGCCCTAGAATTAGACCTCAATGACTTGCTAACAAACTTTAGAGGACAAACTTCATGCCTGCTGCTGAGTGGGCCAGTCAGGAAGTTCATCCAAACATCCAATGATTAAACACATTCAGAATGGAAATCAGTAAAATTATCACATGCAACTGCCTTTTTTATTTCATCATATGAAGATGCTTTGCGCCCAAATCTAGAAATCTTCTCAGCTAACTACCCTCAGAATTCAGAAACTGAGTTTATAGATTGTTCTAACCCTCAACCTTTATTTTTATTTTGTTTATTTTAGTTGTTTTAATTCATGAGCCCCTTGACTATGAAGCATAGCCCAGTCTCTTGATATTCTCCCCATGATAATCATCATTGTCATCTCCCTGATGTGCTGCTTTCTCTAAAGAGTACCAAATGCAAGTTCCTAGACATCAACGTATGTGAGATTTATCACTGGGATTAGAACAACAAAAACAAGATGAACAACGAAGGAAACACTTCTTTAAGAAATCAAACTTTGTAACTTTTGAGTTCCATTCTGAGATAAAGACAAATCAGCTGTGATAATTACAGAAAGTGGCAAATGTGCCTGAGCTTTGGTCCATTTTACATAATAGAGATGCTGATCCAAGGGGAGAAATTGTTTAAATAATTGAATGACAGTACATTAAGCTGTGGGGGCACCAGCAAAATGGGCTCCCACCTAAGAACACAGAAACCCAACTCAATGTAAATGGTAAAACAAAAGTTAAGTGTAACCAATTAGAAACTTCCAAATAGTTAGAGACTTTCCACGAGAATTATCTACATAAGGCTACTGCTCCATTTTAACCAATCAAATATTTTCTTTACCTTGCTTCCATATTCTCCCTAAAAAGTCTTCCTCTCTTACCCTTCAGGAAAGCCTCAAAACACATGCTGTCTGGCAGTGCCCAGTTGTAAATCTTTGTCTACTCAAACTCTAAATTTTTAATGTGTCTACATTTATGTTTTATCTACATATGTATATTCATATCACATGGCTATGCATACACATAAATAATAAACATATGCATATTTATGGATACAGATATAGATACCTGAAACATGTATGTGTACAATCTGGTATCAATCACAATCTAATAAAAGCTATTGGAAAAGGATAAAATTAATTAGAGCTAATTAATTATAATTATATTTAATTACAAAAAATATGACAGCAATGGTGGGGAAGTGAGAGTGCTAGAAGGATGGAGAAAAAAAGTAACTACAGTTTTTCAAAAATAAAGATTAGTAGTTTTCAGGGTAAGGGCATCAGTGGTATCGGTAAGAATGGGAAAATAATTTCAGCGTTGAGAGATGAAGGGCATGGTGGACTAGAAGATGGATGATTCAAATACTTAAGGAGTATGATGTGTGAAGAAGCTAACAATCAAAAACTTTTTGAGATATAGAACATCCAAACTCTTCCTCATTTTTATGTTTTTGCCTCCACTCATTGTGCACTATAATGTCATATCATCTTAAGATTATTTAAGCTTTGGAATGTGCATTTAAGTCCCTGGCTGTCAACAAAATATTCCATAATCTTGTGATATTATTGATTTCTTTATCTTACTACCTTTATTTTCTAATTTTAGAAAGATTAAGATTATTTTCTTTCTATTATGCCACTTATCCTTTCTTCTCTATGTCTATGCCAACTTAGTTCTTCTATTTAAACTGTTAGTTTTCTGAATTAGTGAAGCTTTTCAAATTGTCTAGAAACATACAAGCACAGTTTGGAAAAGGCCTTAGAAGCCATCATAGACTTAGAGGCAAATGGCCTCTTCTTATTCATACAAACACACTGAGTTAACAGCCTCCTCTTACACTTGGACCTGTTCTTCACTGTCTTAACTCTCCTCTCACTTTTTTCCTTATTGCATTCCCATTTCTATTTGTTTCTTAGCTTAATATTTGAGTTGAATCTCTACAGAAGTGAAATTCATCCCTTCAGAAGAAAGTGGAAAGACTTTTTGCTGGCTAGAGTTCTGGGAATTTACATCAGTTCTCTTAAATACAAATCTACCTCCACTGTGAAGTTCAATGTGAGAGGACTCTTAGGCAATACAGCTGTATTAGGTTCCAAATGTCATACTCAAATCCTTGTGAAATAAACCACTATCTTAGCATATAACGCATTTATAAAGCAACATTGAATAACATACAAGACAGTAAAAAATTTGATTTTCTTTCTGCTATAATTACTCTATTTTGATATGAACACTTGATTAAAATTCTTTGAATGCTTTTCAATACCATAATAATACACAAATTAACTTGTTAGATATTTTATGTAATTAAAATGTGAGGGAAATTATAATTGCAAAACAAAGATGAACACTGGAAAAAACAAAGATATCTCTAAAGTACAATTTTGTGATTAGTTTACTAAAAAGTGAAAAGACATTAATATGAGATCTAAACATTTCTTTTTAACATTTTTGTGAGTGAGTCTATGACTTGCTTATTTCTCAGACTGTAGATAATGGGATTAAGCAAAGGAACTATGACCATGTAAAACAGAGACTCCATCATATCTTGATTATCAGCTTGTGGTGATCGAGGGAGCACATACATGAAGAGGAGAGGGCCATAGTATAAAGATACAGATAAGAGATGAGCTCCACAGGTGGAGAAAGCTTTCCTTAAGCCTTTGACTGACTTTTTTAAGATTGTAAAAAGAACAAATGTATAAGATACAAGAACAGTCACAATGGTGAATACTTGAACTGAACCTGCAAAAACAAAAACCATTAGATAATTAAGAGAAGGATCAGTACATGAAATCTTTAGCAATGGCATAATGTCACAGTAAAAGTGATGTATTATGTTGGAATTACAGAAGGTTAATCTGAACAAAAAGACTTCATGAAGTAGGGCATGAAGAAAGCCACCTAAAAATGACAAGACTAATAACCGAACACATAATCTATTGGTCATAATCACTGGATAGAGTAAAGGTTTGCATATGGCTACATAGCGATCATATGCCATTGCTGCCAAGAGAAAACATTCTGTGGTTACACTGATTGCAAAGGAAAAAAATTGTACCATGCATTCAGAGAGAGACATCATCTGGCTCTTGGCAAAGAAGCTGACCAGCATCTTTGGGGTCACTGTGGAAGATATCCAAGCATCCACAAAGGCTAAACTCCCAAGAAATAAATACATGGGGATGTGAAGATGAGGGTCATTCCAGATGAGAGTAATCAGACCAAGGTTCCCCATGATGGTGATGAGATATATCACCAAGAATGCCAGAAACAGGGTGATTTTCCACTCTAGTTGATGAGTAAGTCCTGTGAGAACAAACTCTGTCAGCAATGTTGCATTTTCCTTTTCCATGTCCTCACTTGGTGTCCTCTGCAATAACATGCAGCAAATGTAAAAAAATACATATATTCATTTAACTAATATAAGTTGAAATTGGGAGAAAGGAGTTGAAATAAAATCAAACTCTTATCAGATTGCCTTTTAGTTTTATTTGTTACTATTAAACTGTAGGAAACTAAACTAGGGAAAATACAATTACTGTCCTTTCATTCAAAATAAAAAAATACAGTAAATATAAAAAGAATATTTGCAATGTAAGTATGAATTGAAACTGGGGAATAGGTTTTAGAATAAACTGTATACTTATCAGAGCCCTATTAATTTTATCAGTACTATAATTGTTGGACACAATATTTGAGAAACTAAAGAAATTTTTAAAATGCTACATTTCTTTTCCAAAATTGTGCAGGAGTTAACATATTTATAAAACAAGGAAAGCATTCTACTTGGGTGATAAATTTATGTGGACATTGTTGAATGAGCTAGAAAAATTCTATGCCTAGGACGTGGAAGCTGTGTCAAGGCAAAACGTTTTTGAAGGATCTGGCATAAAAATAATGGATTTAATGCCCTGTGAAGGATCTTGAGCTTTATTTTTCAGGCAATAAGCATATACTGAAAATTTTAATATGGGGAATGGCATCATCATATATTTTTTAAATTTAATTTTTGATAGTGGAGAAAATATGATGCAGGAATTGGAAACTGGAGTCAGGCATACTAATTTGGAACGTGTTAATAAGTTTCCAAGGGACCCCAAATCAGATTAAACATGAGAATTGCCTGGGAGAGTTTTTAGTAAAAAATATAGGTTGTCAGATTTCACTGCAGAAATTAATTAAGTAGTTCAATAATTAGATCTAGGAAACTGCATTTTGAAATTACCCTCTAGGTGATTCGAATGCATGTGAATTGTCTACTCCTTGTGTGATATGACATTGGAAGAGATGATCAAACAATGAGATAGATTGAAAAGAATTCAGAATGTAGAGTCTCTATTATTCTGTAAACATATTTGATGTGACCAACGTGGTCAGTGAAGGAGAGAGGAGTCACTTGGCTTGGTAGATGATCATTAAGAATTGAGATTGAGAAGTAGAGGTGCTGACAAATTTATGGAGTTAGCATCATTTCAACAACTAGTTGAGATCTAGTCAGTAATATGAGCCTTCTATAGCTTAATAGACATTATGACTTAGAATCACTGTGATAGTAGAGGACAGAGTTAGGAATACCCTATCTATCGAGGAGTAGACAAAGAAAGGAATGGCAAGAAAAGAAACTTGAGGAAACTATATTAAAGAGCTAACAAATGGGATTTATGTCATTTATAAGATGGCCAAGATCTGATCCTCTTTTCTGCCACTCAAGTCTTGTTGACTATCACTGGTTATCTACTGCTCTAGAAGCTAAAAGAGGTAGAAATGAATTTTCTCATTCCTCTTGCATCTGGAATGAAGGGACATGATATAGGCTAGCCAATGAAATACACCCACCCTACATTTGGAAAGTAGAGAGAGGAAGAAAAGGGTACAAGGACAAAAGTGTAATTTGGTTGCAAAGTCAGAGAAGGCAGCAATACCAGGACTCCACCTAATGAATCCTTCATCCTCATCAGTGGCATTTACAGTGTGAGGTTTGTCATCTGAAGTTCAGTAGAGGTGGAAACAGCCCTCGTTAAGCTAGTGTTGAGGCATGCAGTTGGCTGTTTGCTGGTTGCCTTACTTCCTTCTGCTCCTGCTAATTTTTCCAGCTGAGTACTCCAACCTCTCTAAGCATTTATGTGTAACCAATACCCATTGAATATTCCCATCTCCTAATGCAACCAAGAGCTGACTCCAAAAGGAGATGATGAAGTTACCCGAAAGGATACTATGCAGCCTGATCAGAAAAGTGGGAGAGAAACTGGAAAGCTGAGTGTTGTGGTCACTGAGAAGGAAAGAGACTCAAGACAAAGTGGAATACTGTACCAAATATGAAAATCAATGCTCTTACAGGACAATGAGTGAATAGACATCTTTGAGTGTGGAAACTGGCAAAATTTTAGTGGCTTTTTTGAGAGCAGTTTCCAGTTTCCTTTTTGTGGTAGAGCTGTGGCCAAAAATAATTTAAAGTGAATAGGAAAGAAGTGGCACAACAGTATGGAGCATGAAATAAAATACTCTAGGAAATGCGGAGAACATCTGGCATTTGTAGAAAAATGTACATTTTTTTTTACTGTAGAAAGTGTTAATAAATGTTTTCAAAAAGAGGGGAGTTGAGGGCATGGAAGGAGAAAGGAGAGGGAAGATGAAAGGGAAATTTGAGAGAGTGAAAAAAATTGGAGGAAGAGAAATAGAGAATAAAAATGTCATGTGTGGATACATGTGGGAAAGACAAGCCAAAGAGGAGAGAGAGAGAGAAAGTACTAGAGAAAGCTGAAGATGAATAAAGGGAGAGGCTTATAGCCTTGGGGAAACAAACATTTAGGATTGTCAACCCTAGGAATCTTTCTTTTTTCTTTTATTCAATATCTAAGTTTATTTTCATATAGAGTTAGTGTATGAGAGGTTTGATTTTAAGTTTTACTTTATAAATTTTGAGCTTTTGTTAAATTTACTAACATTGTCTGAAAGTTCTTTGCATATTTTTTAATTTAATTTAATGTAATTGAATTTTACTTTTTGAGACAGGGTCAGAGTCTTTTGCCCAGGGCGGAGTGCAGTGGCATGATCATAGCTCACTGCACCCTTGAAATCCTGGGCTCAAGGTATCCTCCTGCCTCAGCCTCTCAAGTAGCTGGGACTACAGGCATGCATCACCATGGCTGGCTACATTTTCTATTTTTTGTAGCAACAGGGTCTTGCTATGTTGCTAAGGCTTGTGTTGAAACCTGGCCTCAAATCATCCTCTTTCCTTGGCCTCCCCAAATCCTAGGATTATAGGTGTGAGCCAATGTGGCTGACGTCTTTCCATATTTTAAAGTTGCTTTGCCTTTGTTCTGACAGTGATTGGAACTGATACTGCATAGAAATTCTGCTGATTACTTGAGCGGATTTTCTTCTGTGCCAGGTTTTTAACAGAATATAATTGAACCAATGACTCGAACCTGATACAGTAATAGATATAATTAATGGGAGTAATTACAATTGTTAAATACATATGTGTTTATTATGGACTTACTCCATGAAATTCCAAATCACTAAATAGTTGAAAATTTTCAATTTTAATTTGCATGTGGGTATGTGGTTACTTATTAAGTTATAAAGCCTGGAAAGAGCAGCACAATAAAAATGTTCTGCATATTTCCATATAGACACACACACACACATACACACATATATGCATATAACTGTCTCCAATTGTCAAAGTGGGTAAAAGAATACAGGAGTTAATATTTAAGTGACTGACCTTAAAAGTTTTAATCAGTGAATGTGATTATTTTAAAAGAATGGATATTTATATCAGAATAATCAGAAATAATTCTAATACAAGAATCATTATGACCTGAATCTTTAAACCCAGTTTTAAATCATTTAATGTTCTAGTTCACTACAAGCTATCTTACAAAGTCATTATAATAAGGCTAACAAAACAATAAAGTATCATTAAAAGAACAATCCAGTCTTACAACTATTTTCCTTATCTATATGTACTCGTGAAAATAAAATACAAAGATAATCCAATAATAGATATACAAATTTAACCTGGCTATTTTAATAGCTTGTATACCCAATCTAAAATTATAGTAAATTAAATAGTATTTTTAACTTTTCCATAAAGCAAAATGAAGATTATAGAAATCACTTCTCTCTTACCCATATCTTAAAAGAAATTGTGATCCCTTGAAAGTGTTAGACTTTCTAAAATGGAAAAAAATACAATAGCACAGAAATGCCAATAACATGGGTAGCAATTTGTTGCACTCTCATTCATTTTGGAGGCTCCATTTCCCAATCTTAGAAAAATATTGTTTATATAAATGTATTCTTAACACAAGAGTCAACCAATGGTATGATTGCGTGCTTTTGCCAGAAGAGGAAGGAGTGGGAACTGACATTCCCATAAGAGTGCCAGAGAATTCCCTGTAGGACAAATTGAAGCTATTCTACTAGGCATTATGGATTTGGATGTGTATGAGAAGTCCAGGTTGTCCCAAGGGGTATTACAGACTTCTTGAATCATAAATATTATTTCACTATAGACACTTCTAGTTTTATTATTTGAAATAACATTTTATGGCACTATTTTCCACAACAGGTGACACTTCTCACATGTTTATGCAAACTGCAGTTTATATATAAAATTTGTTGCTCTGAGTGCTTTCATTAGTATGGTCTTGATTTGGTAAACGTTTTCAATTCCCTTTAGGAGCCAGCCTCAAATACAATTGTTCTCCCCATGCAAATTGCAGCTTAAATTTAGACATGTACCTAGTTCCTCCATTTTAAGCTAAAATCTGATGGAAAATATTACTAGGCCAAGGCCAGAAGAAGGAGCAAATGAAAAACAAAGACAAAGACCATAGTGAGAGGTGGCCTAGATCTGTGCTTCCAAACTAATGTCTATGAATTTCCTGGAGATCTGGTCAAAATGCACATTTTGCTTCAGGAGTCTTCATTTCTTACAAAGTGATGCCTGTGGTCATTTATCACCAACAGAGCCTTCATTATTGGAAGACCTTGATTATCAGAGATATTTGCTACTGGAGAAATAATAAATTAAAAAGTGTAGTTGGTATGCACAGAGAGAAGCAGGGAGGAATCAAATGTGTCAGGGAGGCCAGCAGGAGTGGGATCTCAAGGGGCCTTGGAGGGTAGTTCAGAGATTTGTTCTTTACCCCAATGTACAGAAAAACTATTGGAGGATTAATGAAGATTTTCAAAATGGTGGTAAGATGTTCAGATTTTTCCTTTAGAGCAGCATGTTAATGAACATTCATTCAGAAATGAAATATAATTTACTTATTCGTAAATTTATATTTTGTAGATGAATAGTGATATAACTTTCTTGACAGTAAAAGGAATTTTTAAAGAAAAAAAATAACCTATACCTGGCTCATAGATATTAGGTTAGTTATAACATAAAGGGCATATTTTTTGGTAGACTCATTAATAAATTATCACACTTTCATATAATTTTTCTAGAAAAAGAGAAAGAGGTAGGAGAAATATAACATAGATAACGCAGAAGTTATTGTGTAAACTCTGTAAAAAGTTGAATTAGGCAGTGTGGTATCCAGAGGTGGATACTAACATGACACAAAATTAATAAATTGAGTACCCCTTAAATTTTCTATTACTATCTCCTAACTCATTTTGTTGCCTATCTTTGAGCAAAAAATACCTGCATTGCTGCATCCAATATGGGTAGTCTTTTCACTTTTAGCCATTTTAATAGGTGAGTTCTGGATTCTCAATGTGGTTTCAATTTGCATTTCCCTGATGTCTAATTATGTCCAACATCTTTCTGTGCCCTTATTTCACATTTGTACTTGTTGACATTTGTTGTTCAATTTGTTGACCCCTTTTTAATTGGATTATACGTTTCTCTGGTAATTGCATTTTAAAGGTTCTGTATATGTGCTGAATGTAAGTCTTTTTATCATATATATAATTGGCAAATTTGTTCTGAGGGACCTTGATTGCATTTCCCTTCCACAAAACATTGCTTTGCTCCATAAAACTTATGGTGTTATGTTGATTGAATCTATGGATCAAGAAGTGGCCACTACCTAGACTTATAGGTAAGACAATTTTGTATCAGAAGTTGGGAAATAAATCCAACAAAAATTCAGGAGCCTTCTATCTCAGTGATATTTCTAGAGGTCCAGTGGTATGGGACATGTTGAGTAACCAGTCGTAAGCTAAAAGATAAGTCATTGCATCTGGGTCTTCCTACAAACAAACAAGTGCCTCTACACCTTCTAGGCCTCTGGGTTATGGAGACAACATAATCTCATTTGGGTATATTACTCTGGCCCATTTACTGAGTTAAAGCTGCTAGAATTTCTGTGGTGTTCATAACTCAAGAAATCTCTACTATAGGTCTAGGCTGCTGTGCAAGCTGCTTTGCTTCATGTGCCACATGATCCAGTAAACCTACTTATGTTCGACATGGGAGCAGCAGACAGAAATGCCTTTGGTGCACTTGGGAGACATACATAGGTGAATAACAGCATAAGCACCTAGAATTTTGAAGCAAAGCCATGTCATCCTCTACCACTAACTGTTCTTTTGAGAAAAAGTTCTTAGTCTGCTCTAGGACTTACTTGAGGCTGAAGACTAAATAACAGTCAATGAAGTTACCATGAGACCTCAAGAGTCCATCATGAGCTGAGTGTTTTCTGACTAATTAAGCCAGATAGTTGTGTGTACACAACATTCCAACACTGAATGGAAGTGATATATGTACCATCTGGCCTGAGCAGGCCCTGAAAGCACAGGTACATTAAATGAAGATGTGGCCTAAATGCCCACTGTGCCTAATCCTGCTACATTGCCTGCTCCCTGTCAGCCTCCTCCTATGGCCTCACGGGGAGTTACCCATTATCAATTCACCATGGAACAGAAGACTTGGTCCTGGATACAGATGGTTGTGCTACATATTCAGGCATTGCTGAAAAGTGGGTAATAATGAATGCTCTGATGATGTCTTAGATGGAAATGAGGCATATTTTATTGGAAATTAGAGGAAAGGCCAACCTTATTATAAAGTGGCAAAAACTTGCCTAAATTGTTTCTGTGTCCTACGACTTTGTGAAAGGCAGAATTTAAGAGTAAAGAACTTGAATATTTGGTGAGAGAAACCTTGAAGCAGCAAATTGTTGAGGGTGCTGCATTGATTCATTTAATTGATTATAGTCAAATACAGTTGGAGTGAAACTATTCAAACATGGAATTAATAATTAAAAGGAAGCAGAACATAAAAATTTGGAAAATTCTCAGCTTGACCATGTAAAGAATAAAATGCATATTTTGGAGAGAAAACCAGTGGTGTGGCCAAGTGACTATTTATTAAGGAGGCTAGTTTGGATAGATGACAGTCAGGTGTTATTCATCAAGACAATGGGAGAATGGCTGAGACGGCATTTCAGAGATCTTTGAGGCTTCCATGCTCATAATAGATCCTGAGTGCCAAGGCCTTGAGGGTAGAGTGGTTTCCAAATAGGCATCCAGTGCACTTGTGATACCTTGGGACTCATTGCCCAAGGGTACCTCTAGTTTATGCTCTCTGAATTCTGGCAGAGTGCTTCTCAGCCACTCCACCTATGGTTCAGGTGGTCTTAGGTGCAGGCTGAGCTACTTCCCCAGAAGACACAAGCAGTAACCTTGGCAGTGTCCATGTGATGCTAATTCTGCCGGCACCCAGAGTGCAACAACTGTGGAGGAATGGCTTCCTCCACCTACATTTCAAAGGATGCCTCAGAGAAACTCTGGACCCAGTATAGACCTGTCTTATGGGCAGAGCCATTCCCTAGAGCCCCACTAGGGCAATTTCTAGCATATCTGTGGAGGTAGGGCTGCCTCCAAGGCCCTAGACCTGTATAGCCCCAGCATACCATGTTATCCAGGGAGAACTGCAGGCACTGGACTCTAGCCCATGAGAGATGGGATGTGGGCTGCACCCAGAAAAGGCATGAGGGTGGGGTTCCTTAGATCCTTGGGGACCCAATACCTACCTACTGTTTTTGGAAGATGAGACATGGAATCAAAGGTTATAAACAATTTTTAATATTTAGTGTTGTTTGCCCTGTTAGGTTTTGAAATTACTTGAGACCTGTTACCTTTTTTTTCCTTTCCTGTTTCTCCTTTTTGTAATAGAAATGTCTGTCCTGTGCCTGTCCCACCATTGTATTTTGAAAGCATGTGGCTTGTTTGATTTCATGGGTTTACAGCTGTAAAACAATTTTTTTTCAGAATGAAACATATCTTTGGGTCTCATCCATATCTGATTTAGATGATACCTAGATGAGATTCTACATTTTTGATTTGATACTGGAATGAGTTAAAACTTTTTGGGTTGTTGGGATGGAATGATTGCATTCTGCAACATAGAAGGATATGAATTTTGGGAGAGTTGTGGATAGAATGCCATGGTTTAAATGTGTTCCCTCTAAGATTCAAGTGTCAAATTTTATAGCTAATGTGATGATATTAAGAGATGTTTCCTTTAAGACGTGATTAGGTCATGAGGGCTACTTCCATTTTGAATTGGATCAAAGCCCTAATAAAGAGGCTTCACACAGCATTTGGTTCACTGGTCCTTCTGCCTTCTACCATATGGGGACAGAGCTTTCCTCCCCACCAGAGGATGCAGCAATAAGGTGCCTTCTTAAAAGCAGAGAGAAGTCCTCAGGCAATCAAACTGGATGGCACCTTGATCTTGGACTTCCCAGCCTTTAGAACCATAAGGAAGTAAATTTCTGTGTTTTTTTTTTAAATATAAATTACACAATCTGTGGTCTTCAATTATAGGAGCACAAATGAGCTAGGACAATGTTTGTAGCTCATGTGAATGTTCACCAAAGGGTTATCACAGCAGAGGAGGCTGTTAATAATCAAGAGGAGAGCAAGCATGGTGGCTCATGCCTGTAATCCTAGCACTCTGAGAGGCCAATGTGAGAGAATCACTTGAGGTCAGGAATTTGAGGAAAGCCTGAGTAAGAGTGAGATATCCCATCTCAACTAAAAATAGAAAAAAATTAGCCAGGCAAGTTGGTGCACACTTGTAGTCCCAGCTACTTGGGAGGCTGAGGCAGGAGGATCAAATAAGCTCAGGAATTTGAGGTTGCTGTGAACTACGCTGATGCCATGGCACTCTAGCCAGGGAGAAAGAATGAGATCTGTATCCAAAAAAAAAATAATAATAATTGAGAGGATAGGATGATCATTCTTTAGATATCAGTTGGCCGCAAGTGACCATGATGGTAGCTGGGCTGAGCATGGGCTCAGCAACATGGACTTCCACTTACCAAAGCTGATCTATCTAGGGCCATTGCCAAGTATCAAATCTACCAGGAGAAGAAACCAATACTCAGTCACCGTTCAATCAAGTGGCATATTGATTACACTTGGTTTGCTTTTTATCACGGCAATGTTTTGTTTCTGGTAGAATAGATATTGACTCTCGATACAGAAATGCCTTCCCTATGCACAATGCTTCTGTGAAAGCTACTATCCATGGACTTTCAGAATTTCTTATTAATTGTTATGGTATCCCACATATCCTTCGTTCTGATCAAGGAACTCACTTCACAGCAAATGAATTGGAGAAATGTGATTATTTTCATGGAATTCACTGATCTTACTGTATTACTATAGTCTGCACCATCCTGAAACAGCCAGTATAGTAGAACTGTGGAATGAATTTAAGACTCATTTACAGTTCCAACTAGGTGGCAATACTTTGCAGGCTGGAGTAAGATTCTTTAGAAGGCTGTATATTGTCTCAATTATCTTCTAATATATGGTGCTGTTTCTCTCATAGGCAGGATTCCCAGGCCTAGAAATGGAAATGCTCAAACTGGGATTGAGACCACTCATTACCTCTAGTGACCCACTAGCAAAATTTGCTTCTTTTTCCTGCACTTTCATGCTCTGCTGGCCTAAAAGTCTTAGGTTCAAAAGGGGAATATTTATTCTAGGAGACACACCATGATTCCATTGGATTGGAAGTTAACATTGCCACCTGGCCACTTCGATCTTCTCATCTCTCTGAATCAACAGGCAAAGAAAAAAATGACTGTGCTGATTGGGGTGATCCTGACTACCAAGGAATGACTGGACTACTAACCCACAATTGAGGTAAAGAAGGCTATGTCTGGAATATAGATGATTACTTAGGGGATCGTTTAGTGTTATCATGCCCTGTAATTAAGGTCAATGGAGAACTTTAACAACTTAATCTAGGCAGAAAAATTACTGATCAAGAAGCATCAGGAATAAATGTTTAGGCCGTGATGCCAGGGAAAGAAATACTACCACTGAAGTGCTTACTGTAGGCAAAGGGAATAGGGAATGAGTAGTGAAAGAAGGTCATAAATACCAGCCTTGCCCACATGACCAGTTACTGAAATGAGGACTATAATTGTCACAACTGTTTTCTCCTTTTTAGTTATCAATATTTGTCTGTATACATAGAGCATACACACATATTTATATATATATATATACACATAGCAAATATCTTTGTCTTTTCTCTGATATTCCTTTGTAATGTAATATAAGATGTATTGACTTTATATCATAGTTTTTAAATACTGTTAATTTTACATATAGTACTTCAGTTGCCAGATTTCAAAGAGAAGAGTAAACATTACCTAAAGACTTAACTTCCTCTTTTGGAGAAGATGTTCATGAGTTGACAGTTATATGCAAGATAATTGCATCAGGTTAGCCAGAATTATGACTTCTTTGTCTTTATTTTTAGCCATTAACTATGGTTTAAGAAGATACATATGGGTGCTAAGTTGACAGTGGGAAGACTTATGATGGATGTTTTTATGTGTTACTTTGACTTGGCCGTGGAATGCGCAGACACCTGGTAAGACTTTCTTTGTGGATGTGTCTTAAGCCGGTTTCCAGAAGAAAATCACACTTGAATTGGTGGACTGAGTAAAGTAGATGGTACTCCCCAGTGTGGAAGGGGTTCATTTAATCCATTGAGGGAATGAATGGAACAAAAAGGCAGAGGAAGTTTGAATTTACTGTCTTCCTGACTGATTGAGCTGGATCATGATTCTTCTTCTGCCCTTGGTGCTCCTAGTTGTCAGGCCCTCAGATTTAGGCAGGAATCTATACCATCAACACTAGGGCTCTCAAATTGTTGCTTTCTTGGGTTTCCAGCTTGAAGATTCCAGATTGTGGGATTTTTTTTAACCTCCATAATAGCATGGGCAAATACCTTATAATAAATTAATCTCTTTCATACACTCTTTCTCTCTTGTTCTCTGTCTCTCTCTCCCTCTCTATCTCTCTCTCTATATATATATAGATACACACACACAACACATATATGTATGTGTGTATGTAGATAGTATATTCTCTCTCTCTCGCTCTCTCTCTCTCTATATATATGTATACACACATACACATACACATGCATATATTTCTATTGATTCTCTTTCTCTGGAAAGCCCTAATGTAAACACTCACTATACATTCAGTGAATTTATTTATTTTTTTTGAAAAGTAGAGGGAAATACCTTGATGCTACTGTTTAGCTATTGCCCTGAAATAGATTTAACTTAGAAGATTTCTTCTAAGATGATGTAAACATCACTTTATTATAGCACTTGGAACAACTTCCATATGAAAATTTTAGAGAATAATTGTTCAAATGTTGATTCATCTTCACAGCTTTTTTCTAAACAACAAAGGGCCTTCCCATTCACCTTACTGATATGTGACTATATAGTTTGATTTGCAAACCTTACTATCAGTCTTCTTTCTCATGAAAAAGAAATAAAAAAACACCACAGTATTTCAACCTTTTAAACAGATGTCCTATTGAATTCTGCAACCACCTGCCCCAAATAAGGACAAAAGTACAAAGCACAGGATGGAAAACTTTAGAATATTTGTATAGTGTTGTTTAAGTAATCAATATAGGATGTGTAGAAATTCCATTTTTGCTGGTCTCTAAAATAATTTTAATGAGAAAAATTTTGCTTAACTGATTATTTAAAAACAACTGTTCCATAAGTGTGCTCCGAAACAAAGAGCATCGACATTGCTGAATCAGAAACTCTAATGATGAAGCTTATCAACCTATTAATATGTTTTCACAAGCTCTCCAGGTGATTACTATGCCCACTAAAGTTTGAGAAACATTGTTTTATTAGAAAAAAACAAAAAAGAGTCTAGAAAAAGAGGTCTAGACAAAAGAGGTTCTGTTAGGCGCCCAATACGCATAATAGTTAAGATTCTAACATAGCTAGTTGACAACCCATACTCTAAAAATTACTGTTCTACTTTTGACTGGTGTTTTTACTTTTTCTCTAATTTCTAATTACGTTATCTCTCTCAACATAGTCTAGTATGATTATATCAGCAATTTCCTAAATATTAGAAAGTATTATGAAATGAGAAAAACATGTATATATGTGTATATATATAAAGACAGGGAAACCATAAATTCTTTTAAATCTCCAGATTAAGGAATGAATACATCTTAATTCTTAATACTCTTAATAACTGAGAATACTTCTATCATGTTATTAGTGTTTCAATGGGATAGGTTTAAATTAAACATCAGTAGTGTGCCAGAAGACTGGGTGAATATATTAATAGGATATTATAATTTATGCAAAAATATTCATTATATTATATATGTATTTCTTTTTAAATGTAATTATATGCAGTTTCCTTTTAAAAGAAACAGAATATTTACTCTAAAATGTAGGTTTTGCACAGTGCATAATTTACCTTTCCTTTAACATCCAACTTACGTGACAAAAATTATTTACTAAAGGGAATAAATTTATAAAAGAAGAATGTGATCACACTAAGGGACTAGAGATTTTTTTTGATTTCAGGAAAAAATAAAGTAGTTGAGATTGTACTGAAAGACAAACCAAAGAAGAGGAATCTGTACACTAGACATGTACAAGAGAAGGCTGCAGAAGGAGTCTGAATTTCTGAGAAGCTCCCAACTGCCCCTTTGTACTCACTCAACCTAGAGTAGGACTTGACAGGTCAAGTATATATTCATATATACCATATATATTCATAGTTTCACCTCTACTTTCTCATTCAAGAAAAAGGCTAATTAGGAAGTCAGATCTTGAAAGTGGCAGAAAAAAGAGGCACTGGATGCTTATATTACCAATATAGTCTTTGGGTCGTAACAGTGAATGAACACACAAAAAATAGATAATTGACCAGAAAACATTAGTACAAGGGATGCGACATGAGTAATAAAAATTAACAAACTAAAGACACAGACAATAATATGGATTTTCTCAGGTGAAAGAATAACAGCAGCTGGATTGTCATCCCTTTACTCTCTTCCCTGGGTAGCACACGTATCTCTCAGAGGAACAAAACAAGAGCAAATGACCTGATCTAAGCCTGTGTACTGGACCTCCAGATTTAAAGAATAATGATATTTGTTTTAAGTATTTCTATTTTATATTCTTTTATTAATAAGATTGAATAGCTTCTCTCTGAGATCAGTCAGTCCCAGGTGCCAGTGGGATTATCTAGATAACAAAATTCCTGGGATTTCTCTCTTATCACTCAGTCAGAAACCTGCAACAAATATAGGGTATAAGTGATATGAGTATCCAGGCTATACAGCTCTGTTAACTGTATAATTTATCATACTCAAGTTCTTTTCAGAGGAACTACAACATTTTACCAATTTTGCCAGATAAATACTTGTATTTATAAGGTCACATGAAGAACATACAACTTGTAAAATGTTTTTCTTTGTTTTCTGTCTCAAAAATTCTAGTGTGAGAGGAACACATGTTTAGAATTTCATGTATGTTTTCAAATAGATAAAAATATTTTAAGTTTATTAAACACTAACACTTTAAGTCATTAAAAAGCTGAGACAATTACAATCACAAAAAACATTCAACATGTACAAATTTATACCAACATCTAACCTGAGAAATATTGTGACTGTTTTACCAAAAAGAGAAAAGATATTACTATAAGACCTAAACTTTTCCCTTTAATGTTTTTTTCAATGAGTCTATGACTTGCTTATTTCTCAGGCTATAGATAAGTGGATTTAAGAAAGGAATTATAACAGTGTAAAATAGAGAGTCTATCATGTCTTGATCATTAGCTTGTGGAGATGCAGGGAGCACATACATGAAGAGAAGAGGGCCATAGTACAAAGACACAGACAAGAGATGAGCTCCACAGGTGGAGAAGGCTTTCCTTATGCCTTTGACAGACTTTTTTTTTAAGACTGTAAAGAGAACAAGTGTATAAGATACAAGAACAGTCAGAATGGTGAATGCTTGAATTGAACCTGAGAAAATAAAAACCAGTTGATAATTAATAGAAGAGTCAGTACAAGAAACTTTTAACAATGGGATAATGTCACAGTAAAAGTGATGTATTATGTTCAAATTACAGAAGGTTAATCTGAACAAAAACCCTTCATGAATTATAGCATGAAGAAAGCCACCTAAGAATGACAAGAATAATAGCCGCATGCATAGTGCATTGGTCATAATCACTGGATAGAGTAAAGGTTTGCATATGGCTACATAGCGATCATATGCCATTGCTGCCAAGAGAAAACATTCTGTGGTTAAACTGATTGCAAAGGAAAAAAATTGTACCATGCATTCAGAGAGAGACATCATCTGACTCTTGGCTAAGAAGTTGACCAGCATGTTGGGGGTCACTGTGGATGATAACCAAGTATCTACAAAGGCTAAAGTCCCAAGGAATAAATACATGGGGATGTGAAGGTGAGGGTCATTCCAGATGAGAGTAATCAGACCAAGGTTCCCCACAATGGTAATGAGATATATCACCAAGAATAGTAGGAACAGGGTGATTTTCCACTCTGGCTGATGAGTAAGGCCTGTGAGAATGAATTTTGCCAGCAATGTTGCGTTTTCCTTTTCCATGTCCTCATTTGGTGTTCTCTGAAATAAAATGCAGTAAATATGAAAATACATATTCACCATGCATTATTAATTGCTATAAGTTGAAACTAGGAGAGGGAAGTTGAAATAAAACCAAATTCTTATCAGATTGCCTTTTAATTTTATTTATTACTACTAAACTGGAGGAAACTGTGTTTTGAAATAGAAGAAAGGAAAGAAAATACAAGTATTTCCCTTTCAAAAAATGCAGGATTTAACAGATTTGGAGAAAAGGAGATGCATTCTGGGCATGTGCTAAATTTGTGAGGACACGATCAAATATGGTAAGAAAATCCTGTGTCTGGGACATGGATTCAGGGTTAAGAGAAATGATATTGGAAGGACCAGGATTAATAAAGGAATTAAATACCATGTTAAGGATCTTGAGCTTTAATTCTTAGGTAATAGAAAACTGAAAAATTTTCAAATGCTGAGTGGCATTATGAGATATTTTTTAATCAAATATTTGGTGGTATAGGAAGTAGGCTGCAAGCAGGGGAAAATGTAGTCAAGAATACTAATCAGGAAGCTGCTACTATTTTGCAGGGGTTCCTCCAAAACAAGATTACACATCAGAATTGTCTGGGGGAGTTGACTGTGAGAAATATAGATTGCAAGGTAACACTGTAGAAATAGACACAGTAGTATTATGCAAAAATGCAACCCAGGATTCTTAATTTTGAAAAGGTTCCCCAAGTGATTCAAATGAATGTGAAATGATTAAACCATGAATGATATGGCATTAGAAATGATGAGTAGAACAAAGAGACAGATTCAAAGAATTCAGAATATAAAGTCACTAGGAATGATGACATATTAGATGTGGAGAGGATAGTTAGTGAAGGAGAGTTAAGTCACTTTGTTACTGGGTAGAAGATCATCAAAAATTGCGATTGAGAACTTAGGGGCATTGGCAAAATATAGAAGAACGGTCCTCTGAACAGTTGGTGAAATGTACTTAGTAGCACAAGTCTATTAAATCTTAAAAAAAAAATGATGGCCTTGGAGTCATGAGATTAGTTGAAGGCATAGTTATAGATGACCCATCCATTGCACGGTATACAAAACAAAGGGAGGAAGAGCAAGATAAAACTTGTGGAAGTTTTATTAGAGAGGTAAAAAAGTGGATATAGTAGTGTCCCTTTGCTTTCCATGGTTTCAGTTATCTACGACCAACTGCAGTCTAAAAATATTATATACGATAAGATATTTTGAGACAGGGAGGTCACATTGACATAACTTTTATTAGAGTATACTGTTATAATTATTGTATTTTATTAGTTGTTGCTAATATCTTACTGTGCCAACTTATAAATTATACTTTATCACAGATAGTATGCATAGGAAAAACATAGTGTAGAATATGTAGGATTCAGTAATATTCAAGGTTTCAGGTATCCACTAGGGGGTCTTAGAATGGATGCCCTGCAAATAAGGGGACAATACTGCATATGTCATTTACTAGATGACCAACAGCTGATCCCCTTTTCTACCGAGTGATTATTGGTGGTAAGCAAAAACTATCATGCACTCTAGAAGCCAAAAAAAGCTAGAAAGAATTTCCCATCACCCCTGAACCTAGAGTAAGGGGACTTGACCTATGTTTGCTTTGTCAAATCCACCCACACTAGATTGGGACTATGAAAAGTGAGAGAGACAGTTACAAGGTCAAAAGAGAACTTTGGTGGCAAAAACAGCCAAGGCAGAAATATCAAGACTCCAGCAAATGCATCCTGCATCCCCAACAATGACACTGACATTGTCAGGGCATCTGAAAGTCAGCAGCAGTAAAAGCAGCTTTCATTGAGCTCATGTTGGGACATGATTTTTGCTGTTGACCAGCTGTCCTGCTTTCTTCTTTTACTGCCCATTTTTCCAGCTGTTTCTTCAAACCATAGCAACTTTTCTGTGTTACAAACTATGTCAATTGAATAAACTAATTTCCTACTGCAACCAAGGAACTGACTCAAACAGAAGAAAGACTAGGGAGAGGCCAAAAAGGATACCAAGCAGAGTGATCAGAGAAGCAGGAGGGATGCTGAAAAGCTGAGTGTGTGGACATAGGAGAGGAAAGGTATTCAAGAAGGACAAAGTGAAGTACAGGGCCACATGCCAAAGTAAATACCCTAGTAGAACAAGGAGTGAACAGAGATCATTGAGTGTGGAAATCAGGAAATATTTAGAGGCTTCCTTGGGAGCAGTTTCTATTTTGTGATAGAATTAAGGTTGGAGAATAATGAGAATTAGGTGGGTAAAAAGTGATGCAACTGTAAGTGAAATAAAATAGAGCCCTCTAAGAAATGAGGACAATAGCTGTCATTTGTCTACTGCCATAGACAAATGTAAATATTTTTCTAAAGAATTGTTGACTAAAGTTGTCAAAGGGAGAAGAGAGGGATATATGGAGAGGAGACTTTTTATTATTTGAACAGACAGGTGGAAAGGGAAACTTGGGTGAGTGAAAACAGAACAAGGAAGAAGGAAAATAGGTGGAGAATAATAAATGCATACAGGGATTAGCGTAGAAAAGACAAACCAAAGCAGTTGGAGAAAGGAAGCATCAGAGAAAGACTGAAGACTAAATAAAGGGGAAAATTCATAGGCTTGAGGGTAGGGGGTAAACATTCATCTTAACCCTAGGATTTATTAAAGATGTTAGCTCTGGGATTCTTCTCTTTTTCTGTTATTCCAAATTCCAAGTTTATGTACCTTTGGTATTTTGGCATGAAAGAGAGATTTAATTTTAAATTTTACTGTACAAACTTTGTGTTGTTCATAAGGATACTAGCACTGCCCTAAACTTCTTTATGTATTTATGAGTCACTTTATCTTTTTATCTTTCTTTTTGCAAGGATTTAACTTTTTTTTTTTTTTGCTGGATCTCAGAGTAAAGGGATATAACATTGTTATAATGTTTTAACAATGACTTTCTCTAAGAATCCTACTGATTTTACTAGTTTAGAACATTCTTTGTCCATACAGTTTTTTAGCTGAATAAAATAAAGTAAATGACTAGAACTAGATACAGGCTTTAAATGGCAAAGCCAATAATATCCATAGTTAAATACATTTTTATTTGATAGGACTTCCTTTTATGTAATCCTAAATCACTAAATATCTAAAAATTTTCAAATTCAATTTTTGTGTGGGTACTTATTAAATATTAAATGCTGCAGTTTGAGAAGTAACTAATTGATCATTGGAGAGATATTTTCTGCATATTTCCTACTATATATATGTATATGCATGATTAATAATTTTATATATAATATTAAATTAAATCACTATCAGAGTGGGTAAAAGGATATAAGAGCTAATATTTAAGTGATTTACCTTAAAATTTTTATTCAGAATATATATTTAATTCAACAGAATGGTGTATTTTATTGGACTCATTAGAAAGATTGCTTACATTAAAATCATTATGACATAAATCTTTAAACCTAGTTTTAAATTATTTATCTTTTTAATTTATCAGAACTTATAATTTCATCATAGTTAAATTAATAAGATAATAATAAGACATTGTTGAAGGGGAAAAATCAGTCTTACAACTATTTTGCTTGTCCAGATTAAGTCATGAAAAGAAAATATACAGAAAATGTACTATTTGCTTTCCATTTCTCACCTGTCTTTTCTGGCATCTTATAAATTCAATCTAAAACTATTACAAATTAAACAGCATTTTAAACTTTCTATATAAAAGATAGTATTATAGAAACCATTTCTCTCTTACCCATAGCTTAAAAGAAATTGTGTAGATCCTTTAATAGTATTAGGCTTTCTAAAACACAAAAAAAATACAATAGCATATGAATGCCAATAACAAAGGTTGCAATTTGTTGCACAGTGATTTATATTGTGAGCTTCATTTCCCAAGCTCAGCAAAATGTTGTTTATACAAGTTTGCTTTGAACATAAGAGTCAACGAATGGTACAAATGTGTTTTTTTTGCCAGAAGAGGAAGGAGTGGAAAACTGAAATTCCCCTAAGAGCATCTAAAGATTTCCTATAGGAAGAAAAAGAGAATCTCTTCTACTGGGCACTGTGGATTTGGACACATTGTCCCACAGGTCATTACAGTTTTTGAAATGATAAACATCCATTAACTGTAGGCAATTCTTTTACCAACTGAAATTATTCTTTATACCACTATTTTCCACCACAGGTGACACTTGTGATATGTCCAGGCAAACTTAAGTTTATATATACAACATTTGTTGGTCTGAGTGCTGTGTTTAGTATGGTCGTATCTGAGCTAATCAAAACATAAATTTAATGTGGCCAAAGATCTAGATTTCTTTAAAGAGTCAACTCCAAATAAAGTTGTTCTTCTCATGCAAATTGCAGCTTAAAAGCTCCCAGCTTTCAGCTGATTGAAATCCTACTAGGCAAAGGGGGAAGAGCCAAGGAAAAACAAAGACAAAGGACCACAATGGGATGAATAATGAAGTTGATCATCTTTTCTCTTTATGTCTGTGCAAAAGTAATTGCAGTTTTGGACTGTGAGTTTTAAATCATTAAAACCAGACTCTAATACATCTTTATTAATCGAAATAGGAGCATTTAAAATCAACACGTTTTTTGTCAATCAGAAATAAGTTTGTTTATTCCTGTAGTGTAAATATTCATGCTTCGGGATTCAACGAACTCTTGGAAAGTATTTTCTGCATCCTACTGTTTGTGGAAGCATTTTCCCTGCAAGAAGTTGTCGAGATGCTTGAAGAAGTGGTAGTCAGTTGGCAAGAGGTCTGGTGAATATGGTGGATAAGGCAAAACTTTGTAGCTCAATTCGTCCAACTTTTGAAGCGTTGGTTGGGTGATGTGCAATCCAGCATTGCCGTGGAGAAGAATTGGGCCCTTTCTGCTGACCAATGCCAGCTGTAGGCATTGCCGTTTTTGGTGCATCTTATTGATTTGCTGAGCATACTTGTCAGATGTAATGGTTTTTTTGGTCCAAGTTTGGCTTTGGGATGTGCTTTGGAGCTTCTTCTCAGTCCAACCACTGAGCTGGTCGTCACCGGTTGTCATACAAAATCTGCTTTTTGTTCCATGTCACAATCTGATTGAGAAATGGTTTGTTGTTGTTGTGTATAAGAGAAGGCAACACTTCCAAATAACAATTTTTTTTTGATTTTTGGTCAGCTTATGAGGCACCCACTTATCGAGCTTTTTGACCTTTCCAATTTGCTTCAAATGCTGAAAGACTGACTGTACAATGGTCTACTTTGAGTTATTTGGCAACTTCTCTCATAGTTGTAAGAGAATCAGCTTTGATGATTGCTCTCGACTGATCATTGTCAACTTCTGATGGCTGGACACTGCACTCCTCATTTTCACGGCTCTCATCTCCTTTGCAAAACTTCTTGAACCACCACTGTACTGTATATTCGTTAGCAGTTCCTGAGTCAAATGCGTTCATGATGTTGCAAATTGTCTTTGCTGCTTTACATCGCATTTTGAACTCAAATAAAAAATCATTCAGATTTGCTTTTTGTCTAACATCATTTCCATAGCGTAAAATAAATATAAAATAAAGAGCAAGTAATAACTCATTAGCAAGGAAACATAAAGCGAGAAATGCACATTAAAATGATATATAACATAACGACACTTATTTAGGAATGTATTCTAATACCAAACAGCAAATTTCAACAATGCTAAAACAGCAATTACTTTTGCACCAACTGATAGTTCTTTTTTTAAAAAAATAATTTTTTATATTTTTATTCAACATATTACGGTACAAATGTTTAGGTTATATATATTGCCTTTGTCCCACCTGAGTCAGAGTTTCAAGTATGTCCATCCCCCAGGTGGTGCACACTGCACCCATTAAGTGTGAATATACCCATCCCCTCCTCCCCACTCCCAACTGCCCAACACTTGATTAATGTTACCACTATATGTGCATGTAAGTGCTGATCAGTTAATACCAGTTTGATGGTGAGTATATGTGGTGCTTGTTTTTCCATTCTTGGGATATTTCACTTAGCAGAATGGGCTCCAGCTGTATAGAAGATAATACAAGAGGTGCTATATCACCATTGTTTTTTGTGGCTAAGTATAACTCCATGGTACACATATACCACATTTTATTAATCCACTCATATATTGATGGACACTTGGGTTGTTTCCACATCTTTGTAATTGTGAATTGTGACACTATAAACATTTGAATGCAGATGTCTTTTTTATAGAATGTCTTTTTTTATTTTGGGTAGATGCCCAGTAATGGAATTGCTAGATCAAATGGTATTTCTACTTGTAGTTCTTTAAGATATCTCCATATTACTGTCCACAGAGGTTGTACTAGTTTGCAGTCCCACCAGCAGT
>VBSM01000272.1:71864014-71879526 GCA_008086735.1 Cheirogaleus medius
AAAAAGCTTCTGCACAGCCAAAGAAACTGTCAAGAGAGCAAACAGACAACCTATCGAACGGGAGAAAATATTCGCGTATTACACATCGGATAAAGAGCTGATAACTAGAATCTATATAGAACTCAGGAACATCAGCAAGAAAAAATCAAACAACCCATTAAAAAGTGGGCAAAGGATATGAACAGATACTTTTCAAAAGAAGACAGACTAATGGCCAACAGACATAGGAAACAATGCTCAACATATCTAATAGTTCTTATCTGTCATCCATAATACTTGGTTAAGTGTCTGTTCAGATCTTTTGCCCATTTTTAAATTATGTTTTGTTATTATTGAGTTCTAACCTTTTTACATACTCTGGATACAAACCTTTTACCATATAGATGATTTGCAAAATATTTTCTGAAAGCCAGGAGTTTTTTCACTTTAAAAATGTTTTTGAGCAGAAATTTTTAATTTGGATAAGGTTAATTTAAAATTTTTTTTCCTTTTATAGTTCATGCTTTTAGTGTTGTATTTCTAGGTTGTATATTTAGCTTTATCATCCATTTGATTCAATTTTTGAATATTATTAGGACCAAAGTGGCTTCTTTTTTTTGCTCATGTATATCCTATTGTTCCAGAAGCATTTGTTATAAAGCCTATTTTTTCTCCATTGAATTACCTTTGCACTTTTGTCCAAAATCAGCTGTCCATGTGTGATGGACAGCTTTCTTTCTGTATCTCTGTTCTGTTCCCTTTATTTGTCTATCTTTACAACAATACCACACTATGTTGATACCACAGTTCTAAATTTAGTCTAAATTTAGTATTAGAATCAGATAGTGGTAGACCTCCAAACTTGTTCTTGTTTTGCAAAGTTGTTTTTGGCTATATGCATCTTCTGCATTTTCACAAGAATATTAGATTAATCTTGTCAATTTCTACAAAGCCTGCTGGAATTTTGATAGAGATTTTATTAATCTATAGATGCAAATGAGAAAAATATACATTTTTTCAACATTGAATCTTTTGAGCTAAGCATTGTACATCTTTCTGTTTAGGACTTTAATTTCTCTGAATTTTAAAAACTTTTTCAGATAAAAATATCTGTTTTTTTAGCATTCTAGCTTCTTTTCAATCACTGAATTTTACTTTTTATAAATAATCAATTCAGGTAACTAAGTTATTGAGAGGAAATAGTCTTTCTACATGAAGAACTATTAACATGCTCCATTTTTCTGTAAATATATTGTATGGATTAACAAACACTGTCACAGAAACAAAATGTTTTTTTTAAAGCCATAGATCACTGCATAGATTTTTACAAAAAAACATAAACATGCATATCTCCTTTATTTGTAGGACTTAGATAGATTTTTGAACATTAAAGCAGTGACAGTTCTAAAACATAATGAAATTCTAAGTTAAGGCTTTACGTTTGTTTTAAATCCCATATCCATAGGCAACTGTGACCGAAGCAAACTTTTATATACTATGTTGAGTTCATCTGTCCAGGACATGTTATTTATCCATTACCAACACTTCTTTTGTATTAGGTGTATGGGCTAGGAATTAGTAGCAAACCATCAATTTACTTTAATGAATCATTAGTCCCCTCTGGGTTTTATTTTGAGGATTTAGCTATCAGCAACGTAAGTGTATTTTTTTTGTAAACTTAGAGAACTTATAGGCTACATTGATTACCTGCCTAAAACTTGGCCAACAATTCAGAATTCAGGATTTTCTAAATACAGAAAACGCCAAAGTATATTTGATCATAGTCCCATCTCAAAACAGAGAAATATTCTTGATTGTTGAAACAATAGGCTCCCTTTGTTTTCTTCAAGAAAGACTGTTTGGTATTACTCTCTTTAGAAAAATAAAGCACCAAAATAAAGAATACTATATTTTAAATGGATCTATTCTGTAATTCCTAGCCTCAAGGCACAAACAATATCCTTGCTAGAACAATGTGTTTTCTTATTCAAGGAAAAGATGATGAGTGGTGTATGGAAGAAAAATTCACTTTAAAATAATTATAGATTGCACTCTTGTCTTATGAAGCTTAGTAGAGGTGCAAAGCGCTAAAATCTGGGGAGAGACTGTCATTTTCTCTTCCTACTCTTCTTTAACATTTATAGTGGCAAAACTCAGATCCAACTTGTGGGCACACTTTGGGAAACAGCCCCAGAACCCCACTCTGGCCTAATGTGGAGAACAGACAGCGTATTCATACAGGACACCCCAGGGTTAACTAATAGCCAACCCCATGTCCTCATAGTTTGGATGACTTACTCTGATATAGAAGGATCAAAATTTATGCTAAATGCTTGCTGCTCTTTCTTGAGGCAGTAATTTTATAGTAACAAATCTTCTATAAGGAAAGTACTGTACACTTATGTTGGTATCAATAGAGCTTATGTAGAGAAGGGGTAGCATAGACTACATGAAAATGACCTCAAAAGCTAAAGAGAGCTGTAGTTTTCCTTGGTATTTTCAAATTAGAAAAGAGATGTCAAAGCAGATGAAACTGTAGGCAGCAGGGGTCTAAAACCACAGAAATACTGTTGTTTAAATCTGATGATGGCAGCATCAGATTTCTTTAGATATTACTATCAGGAAACAGGATTTCCTAATAAATAGTGTCAAAATATTTTATTTGCAATTTAAGTATGTTACACTTTGACTAAAATATTTTGAAGATTTGAAAAGTTTATACCCTCGTACCTGGTAAGCTTTGCCTTCAGCTAAATGGCTCTATGAGTTTTATAGGTTTGAAACATGCTTTTTAAAGGTGGAAAAGGGAGCTGTGAAAGGGCCAATTTAGGTAACACAAAAACAATTATTTTTAGACCTACATCTTACACTTTATAGGACACTCACATTTATACACAAATTTCATGTTTATAATTATGAAAGGCAAAGAGCAACAAAGAATCTAAGCAGTTGCATCATCAACTACATTGATGACAGCAGAATTAATACTGCTGTTCCATACCCCATTTTCTAAATCCAGAAGGACATGATAAATGCCATTGCATACATACACTTCATTTTTTGAAATTGGAGACTCTGCGTAGATCAGCATACAATGGGTTTCTACTGAGCTGAACTGAGACTCCATCAAGTTCCAGGCCAAATCAGCCAAAAGAAAGGAATCCTCTGATGTTTGAGTTTCATTGCTGGTGAAGAACAAAGTCCCCAGGGTTTCAAAACCAGAACTCATGGTCTGTGTTTCTGTAATGTTCAACTGAACCTTACTTTCTACAGCAGGTATGTTTTAGCAACACAAATTCTTTCTGTTTAGGTCTCTGTGTGATGAATCAGCACCCATGGAAGAGCCGGAGTGTTTTAGAATACTTCCTGGAGGCAGAAGAGTGCTGTCTAAAAGGAAATATTAGTATGTGTGTGCATATCAAACATGTCAACGCCTAAGAACTTAGAATTTCCCCTACATCTATGAGACCAAGCAGAGGTGTCTGTGTTTAGGAAGTCATTTTGGGTCTCAGTTTCCAGTGATTTCAAGACTTGTTCAGTGTTCATGGTACTAAGTTCACTCTCTTCAGTTTGAGTCTGGATATTTGAGGCTGAAAAAGAACTCTTTGATTTTCAAATCTCTTCCAGGATTCTGGGTTGGGCCAAATGGAAGCTGAGTGTTAGGTCCAGGATTTATGTCAGGTCCAGGATTGGTATCAGACAAAATACTGTGATTATCCAATGATTACTTGACAAGAAGTTTTGTAAATGATTAATAAATCTGCGATTTGTGCCTGATTATCTGTCATGTTCTTTAAAGAAAGCATACTATTCTAGTGCAACCTCTGTGGAAAGCAATATGGAGATACCTTAAAGAGATACAAGTAGATCTACCATTTGATCCAGAAATCCCATTACTGGGCATCTACCCCAAAGAACAAAAGACATTCTATAAAAAAGACATCTGCACTCGAATGTTTATAGCTGCACAATTCACAATTGCAAAGATGTGGAAACAACCCAAGTGTCCATCAGTACATGAGTGGATTAATAAAATGTGGTATATGTATACCATGGAGTACTATTCAGGTATAAGAAACAATGGTGATCTAGCACCTATTGTGCTTTCCTGGATAGAGCTGGAACCCATTCTACCAAGTGAAATATTCCAAGAATGGAAAAATAAGCAACACATGTACTCACCAGCAAATTGGTTTCACTGATAAACACCTAAGTGCACATACAGGAATAACATTTATCGGGCATCGGGCAGATGGGAGGGGGGAGGAGGGGATGGATATATACATACATAATAAGTGCGATGTGCACCATCTGGGGGATGGACACACTTGAAGCTCTGACTGGGGAGGGGGAGGGAGGCAAGACAACATACATAACACTTGTACCCCCTAAACATTTGTACCCCCATAATATGCTGAAATAAAAAAAAAGAAAAAAGAGAGAGAAAAAAAGAAAGCATACTATTCTGTGCACTAAAGTTTATATCTAATGCAGATTTCTCAGTGTCTTAGGGTCATTCTGAGGTAACAAACCATGACTTACTGTCTCTGTTACTAAACTATGGCTTATAATATTATCTATAGCAACACTATATGATCAATAAACACTCTGAAAAATGTCTCTGCACATTCTGGGTTGGTGCACGTGTATGTGGTAATCTGAGCGTCTTTGAATCCCTTTGGCTTGAGATTCTCTGGAGTCTCCACCTGACTGGAAACAAGCATCTATGAACCCATCAGTCTGAGGAGCAATAGGTGATGTTACCTTAGAGCTGAACACTTATGGGAAGAGAACACTGATATCAAACAACAAATCAGGTTGAGGACAAGACCACACAGTGGTATCAGGGCTAACCCACTGTGAAGAAGGCATAAAGCTGTATGAGGCATAAGACAGGTCTGTCAGTACATTGATTGAAGAAATTTTGTTTTTTTGACATGTGTTCCCTAGTTCCTATGAAGAATTAGATGGATTTTGACCCAAGTTCACTTAAACATCCGCGCTAATAGGCTCAATCTTAGAAAGAGGTAGGCTTTCCTTAGGACAGCAAGCCTCTGAATCTAGGCTGAGTATAAGGGATCCTATCGACAAGGGCAGTAAGTGCACAGCCCCTGTGGCAGAGCCCTGATGGGCACCTAACACCACAGGCTGGGTGGAGGAGTCGGCTGTGGGCACGAAGACAGGCATAGGAGAAACCTGAATCACTGGTAGTTTAAGTAAAGCCACTTTGGGCACCCCTAGAAGAAACATCTGTGAATATTATTAGAGGTGGTGAAAGAGTCTGCTTTCTGGCAGTAGAGCTGCAAGAGTCTTCAAAAGAAGTTACTAGACTTATTTCTAAAGATTATATTTCTTGAGTGTCTGGTCCAGACTCATTGTTTGGTTGCTCAATGAATTTATGGTCTTATTGGACAATTTCTGGTTTTGCAGGTAGTTTTCCATTTTCATCTTCTTACTAAGTGTTTTTCCTGTGTTCCTCATGGATCTCATGGCCATTTCAGTAGATGTGGGACTATAATGTGGTTCCACCCTGTACGATACTAATTGCTGCACGTGCTACATTTATGCTTCTTCTCAGCATTCATTTTCATAAAGTGCTGTTTTACAAGAAAAAATCAAGAAAATCATCAGTCATGGCCTCAAGCATCCTTCAATTAGACAACAGTATAATTTGCACACAATTTTTAAATCTTTCCTTTTCATTGTATTTACTTTGCTGTCCTGCAGGCAATGGTTCTTGACCAGGTGCATGTTGAGCACAGGGCTGTTGCACAATATCTTGCCACAGCTGAGCGCCATGCACAGGTTGTTGGTCTGTGTTGTCCGTTAGAGGTCACTCACAGAGGGCAGCATCAGTTTTCAGGCTGGCTGCTGCTCAGCAGGTGTCCTTGGGGCTCCTACAGTCTCTAGGCAGTGGCAGCTCCCCTGGAGGCTGCCAGCAATGTCCAGGCACCTGTGGCTACTGTCTCAGAGGCATCGTGGCTCCCCCACGGCCCTCTTGTGTATCTTTTGTCATATTTATCTCTAAGTTTTCATGTGCTTATTAATAATGTACATGGTATTTTTAATTTTAATTTCTGAATGTTCATTACTAGCCTATAGCAATACAATTGATTTTTGAATATTGGTCTTGTATTCTGGAAACTTGATAAAACTCATTTATGTATTATTTAGTTCCAGTAGTTTTTTGGTATATTCCATTAGATTTCTATATGGACAATCATGTCATCCCTTAAAAAATATATTCATTTACTTCTCTTCAGTGGATACCTTGTATTTACTCTTTTATTATTAATTAATTAATTTTAATTTTTAAAAAGTCAAGAAGAATCTCCTCTACTTTAAGAAGGATTGGTATTAAATAGTCTTTGAATGGTAGAATTCATGGTATTAAATAGTCTTTGAATGGTAGAATTCCGCCATGAAACCATGTGATACTGAGCTTCTCTTTTTTGGGAAATTTTTGGTGACCACTTAAATCCTCTTGTTCTTTATTGGTCTGTTCATATTTTATATTTCTTCTTCATTTAATCTGGGCAGATTGTATGTTTCTACAAATTTATTCATTTCTTCTAGGTTATCAATTGTATTGGTATATAATTTTTCATAACAATACCTTATTATACTTTTATTTCTTAGGCATCCATTGTAATGTCTCCTCTTTCCTTTCTGATTATATTTGCTTTGGTCTTCATTCCATGGTAGAGAGTTTGTATCCAGAATATATAGAGATCTCAGAACTCAATAATAACAGAATATAGTTTAAAAATGGGCAAAATATTTGAACACTTAACCAAAGAAGAAGTATGGATGACAAATAAGAACTAGAAAAGATGGTCAACTTCCTTAGTCATTCCACTATGGCCCTTTGTCTTTGTTTTTCCTGGACTCCTCCCCATTTGCCTAGTAGGATTTCAATAGCTGAAAGCTGGGGAGCTAGTACATGTCTGGATTTGAGCTGCAATTTGCATGAGAAGGACAACTTTACTCGGAGTTGGCTCCGGAAAGAAATCTAGATCTTTGGCCACATTAAAATTTTGTTTTGTTTAGCTCAGACAAGGCCATACCAATCAAGGTACTCGAAGCAACAAATTTTATATGTATAAACTGAGGTTTGCCTGGACATATAACAAGTGTCACCTGTGGTAGAAAATAGTGGCATCAAGTGTAATTTCAGTTAAAAGAACTGCCTACAGTTAATGGATGTTTATCATTTCAAAGATTGTAATGACCTGTGGGACAATTTGAACTCTCACACATGTCCAAATCCACAGTGCCCAGTAGAACAGCTTACTTTATCTTCCTACAGGAAATCTTCATGTGCTCTTAGGGGAATTTCAGTTTTTTCCTCCTTCCTCTTCTGGCAAAAGCACACAGTTGTACCACTGGATGACTCTTGTGTACAAAGCAAACTTATATAAAGAACATTTTTCTGAGCCTGGGAAATGAAGCTCATGAAATGAATCTCTGTGCAAGAAATTGCTACCTTTTTTGTTGGCATTCCTATGCTATTGTATTTTTAGTGCTTTAGAAAGCCTAACACTATTAAAAGATCTATACAATTTCTTTTGAGATATAGGTAAGAGGAAAATGATTTCTATTATACTCATTGTCTTTTATATAAAATGTTAAAAATGCTGTTAAAGTTATAATAATCTTAGATTGGATTTATAAGATGCCCAAAAAGACAGGTGAGAAATGCAATGCAAATAGTACATTTTCTGTATATTTTATTTTCATGACTTAATCTGGACAAGAAAAATAGTTATAAGACTGATTTTTCCAATTTAACAATGTTTTTTTATCTTGTTAATCTAACTATAATGAATTTATAAGATGAAACGAGGTTCAAATATGTGTGTCATATTGATTCTTATATAATAAATCTTTCTGATGATTCAAATATAAAACACCATTTGTCAAATTAAATATATATTCTGAATGAAACATTTATGGTAAGTCACTTAAATATTAGCTCTATATATTTTCACCCACTTGTGATGATGATTTAACTTAGTGTTATATATATGAAATACTAATAATATGCATAAATATGTATATAGCAGGAAATATACAGAAAATTTCTCTCTGATGATCATTTTACTACTTCATAAGTTACAACATTTATGACTTAATAAAGTACCCATACACAAATGGAATTTGAAAATTTTCAGATATTTAGTGATTTAAGATTGCATAAAAGGAAACCATATCAAATAAAAATACATTTAACAACGGGAATTATTGGCTTTGCTATTTAGATAAGCTGTATCAGGTTACAGTCTTTGACTTTATTTTATTCTGCTAAAAAATTTGGTTGACAAAAAATGTTCTCAAGTAGTAATATCAGTAAGATTCCTAGAGAAAGTCAATTGTAATCATTGCAAAAACACAGACAAAACTTTTAATTATTTAAAGAAGCTTCAGGCATGGTTACTATCCTCATGAACAACACAAAGTTTGTATAGTAAAATTTAAAATCAAATCTCTCTTTTATGCAGAAACACCAAAGGAAAATAAATTTGGAATTTTGAATAACAGAAAAAGAAAAGGATCCCAAGGTTGACATCTTTTAATAAATACTAGAGTTAAAACAAACATTTACCCCCCAAGCCTATGAGCTTTCCCCTTTCTTTAGTCTTCAGCCTTTCTCTAATGCTTCCTTTCTCCAACGTTTGGTTTGTCTTTTCTACACTAATCCATATATGTGTTTGATATTCTCTACCTATTTTTCTTCCTCTTTGTTCTCTTTTCACGCTTCCAAGTTTCCATTTCTACCCCTCTGTCCCCTTTCTCCTCTGCATATATTCCTGTCTTCTCCCTTTGACAACTTTACTCAAAAATTCTATAGAAAAATATTTACATTTGTCCATGGCAGCAGACAAATGAAAACTATCCTCCTCATTTCTTAGAGTGCTCCATCTTATTTCACTTACTGTTGTGTCACTTGTTACCCATTTAATTCCCATTATTCTCTGATCTTAATTCTATCACAAAATGGAAATTGCTCCCATGAAAGCCTCTAAATATTTCCTGATTTCTACACTCAAGGGTCTCTGTTCACTCCTTGTTCTACTAGGGCATTTACTTTGGCATGTGGCCCTGTACTTCACTTTGTCCTTTTTGAATACCTGTCCTTTCCTATGTCCACACATTGAACTTTTCAGTATCCCTCCTGCTTCTCTGATCACTCTGCTTGGTATCCTTTTCTGGCCTCTCCCTATTCTTTAGTTTAAGCAAGGGCTTTGTTTGCAATAGGAAATTAGTTTATTGAATGAATATTGTCTGTAGTACAGAAAAGTTGCTATGATTTGAAGAAGCAGCTGGAAAAATGGGCAGTAAAAGAATGAAGCAGGACAGCTAGTCAACAACAAAAATCATGTCCCAACATGAGCTCAATGAAAGCTGCTTTTACTGCTGCTGACTTTCAGATTCCCTAACTGACAATGTCAGTGTCATCGTTGTGGATACAGGATGCATTTGCTGGGGCTTTGGTATTTCTGCCTTGGCTGTTTATGCCACCTAAGTTCCCTTTTGATATTGTAACTGTCTCTCTTGGTCTCTCTCCATATTTTAAATCCAGTTTCCGTGGAATTGACTGGGCAAACATAGATCAAGTCCCCTTACTCTAGGTGCAAGGGGGAATGGGAAAATGTCTTTCTAGATTTTTTTGGCTTCTACAGTGGGTGGTAGCCTCTGCTCACCATCAAAAATCATGTGGTAGAAAAGGGGATCATGTGTTGGTCATCATATACAGTAGTCCCCCTTATTTGCAAGGCATAAGTTCCAAGACCCCCAGTGGATGCCTGAAACCTTGAATATTATAGAACCCTACATATTCTGTAATAAGTTTTTTACTATACATACTACCTGTGATAAAGTATAATTTATAAGTTGGGCAAAGAAGATATTAATAATAGCTAATAATAAAATATAATAAATGTAACAAAATAGTGTAATAAAAGTTATGTCAATGTGACCTCTCTGTCTCAAAATATCTTTTTTTTTAAATATCTTATTGTATATGATATTTCTGGACTGTTGTTAGTCACAGGTAACTGAAACCATCAAAAGCGAAACTGCAAAAAGCGGGTACTACTCTATTGACTTTTTCACCTGTCTCATATAACTTCCTCAAGCGTCTACCTTGCTGTTCTTCCCTTTGTTTTGTATACTCTCCAGTGGATAGCTCATCTATAACTATGCTGTCAACTACTCCCATGACTCCAAGGTCATTTTTTTATTAAGATTTAATAGACTTGTGCTACTAAGTATATCTCACCTAACTGTTCAGAGGACCCTTCTTCCATATTTTGCCAATGCACTGAAGTTCTCAATCTCAATTTTCAATGAACTTCTACCCAGTAACCAAGTGACTCAACTCTTCTTCACTAAGCATCCCCTTCACATCTAATATGCCATCATTCCTAGTGGTTTTACCTTCTGAATTCTTTAAATCTACCTCTTTGTTCTCCTCAGCACTTCAACAATGCCATATCACTCTTGATCTAATCACTTCACATGTATTTGAATCACTTGAGGATCATTTTCAAGATGAAGGTTCCTAGGCCTCATTCTTATACCACTGTGTCTATTTCTACAGTAATTACCTTGTAATCTGTATTTCTCACAGCAAGCTCCCCCTAACAATTCAGACGTGTAATCTATTTGGGGGAACCTGTGGAAAACAGTAGCAGTTTCCTGACTAGTATTCCTGACTCCAGTTTCCCCTACTTGCATCCTGCTTTCTACATTACCAAATATCTGATTTAAACAATCCTGGTCCTTCAAATATCTTTTCCTTTGACCCTGAATTCATGTCCTAGACAAATGATTTCTTTATCATATTGAATCATGTCAACACAAATTTAGCACATGATCAGAATGCCTCTCATTTTCTCTAAATCTGTTAAATACTACACATTTTTTGAATGAATGGACAGTAATTGTATTTTCCCTCCTTTAGTTCCTACAGTTTAGTAGTAATAAATAAAATTAAAGGCAATCTAATAAGAGTTTGGTTTTATTTCAATTTCCCTTTCCCAATTTCAACTTATAGTAATTACATATGTATATATATATATGTGTGTGTATATATATGTATATTTACATTATTTACAGTTACTGCATTTTATTTCAGAGGACACCAAGTGAGGACATGGAAAAGGAAAATGCAACATTGCTGACAGAGTTTGTTCTCACAGGACTTACTCATCAACCAGAGTGGAAAATCACTCTGTTCCTGGTATTCTTGGTGATATATCTCATCACCATCATGGGAAACCTTGGCCTGATTACACTCATCTGGAACGACCCTCACCTTCACATCCCCATGTACTTATTCCTTGGAAATTTAGCCTTTGTGGATACTTGGTTATCATACACAGTGACCCCCAACATGCTGGTCAACTTCTTAACTAAGAGTCAGATGATTTTTTTCTCTGAATGCATGGTACAATTTTTTTTCCTTTGCAACCAGTGTAACCACAGAATGTTTTCTCTTAGCAGCAATGGCGTATGATCACTATGTAGCCATATGCAAACTTTTACTCTATCCAGTGATAATGACCAATGAACTATGCATCCAGCTATTATTCTTGTCATTCTTAGGTGGCTTTCTTCATGCCATAATTCATGAAGGGTTTTTGTTCAGATTAACCTTCTGTAATTTGAACATAATACATCACTTTTACTGTGACATTATCCCTTTGTTAAAGATTTCTTGTACTGACCCTTCTATTAATTATTTAATCATTTTTGTTTTCTCAGGTTCAATTCAAGCATTCACTATTCTGACTGTTCTTGTCTCTTATACACTTGTTCTCTTTACAATCTTAAAAAAGAAGTCAGTCAAAGGCATAAGGAAAGCCTTCTCCACCTGTGGAGCTCATTTCTTATCTGTGTCTTTGTACTATTGCCCTCTTCTCTTCATGTATGTGCGCCCTCGATCACCACAATCTGATGATCAAGATATGATGGACTCTCTGTTTTATACTGTTATCATTCCTTTTTTAAATCCAATTATCTACAGCCTGAGAAACAAAAAAGTCATAGAGTCATTGACAAAAACATTAGAAAAAATAGTTTAGGTCTTTTACTTTTAATAACATCTCTTCTCTTTTTAGTAAAACAGTCACAAAATCATGCAGGTTAGATGTGGGTATGATTTTGTATTAATATATGTTGAAAGGTTTTTCAATGGAGATTTTCTAGCTTTCTAATGACTTAAAGTGTTAGTGCCTAAAAAATAAACTTAAAATATTTGTATCTATTATTCAAAAATATACATTATTATTTTTTTAATTTTAGCCTATTATGGGGGTACAAATGTTTAGGTTACATATATTACCTTTGCCCCACCCAAGTCAGAGCTTCAAGCATGTCCATCCCCCAGACGGTGTGCACTGCACCCATTAGGTGTGAATATACTCATCCTCTCCTCCCCCCATACCTGCCTGACAGCTGATCAATGTTACCACTGTATGTGCACATGAGTGTTGATCAATTCATACCAATTTGGTGGTGAGTACATGTGGTGCTTGTGTTTCCATTCTTGTGATACTTCACTTAGTAGAATGGGCTCCAGCTCTATCCATGATAATACAAGAGGTGCTAGATCACCATTGTTTTTTGTGGCTGAGTAGAACTCGATGGTATACATATACCACATTTTATTAATCCACTCATGTATTGATGAATACTTGGGTTGTTTCCACATCTTTGCAATTGCGAATTGTACTGCTATTAACATTCAAGTGCAGATGTCTTTTTTAATAGAATGTCTTTTTTTCCTTTGTGTAGATACCCAGTAATAGTATTGCTAGATCAAATGGTAATTCTACTTTTAGCTCTTTGAGGTGTCTCCATATTACTTTCCATAGCGGTACTAGTTTGCAGTCCCACCAATAGTGTATAAGTGTTCCTATCTGTCTGCTTCAATGCCAACATTTATTGTTTTGGGACTTTTTGATAAAAACCATTCTAACTGTAGTTAGGTGATATCACATTGTGGTTTTGATTTGCATTTCCCTGATGATTAGAGATGTTGAACATTTTTTCATATGCTTGTTGGTCATTAGTCTGTCTTCTTTAGAAAAGTTTCTCTTCATGTCCTTTGTCCACTTTTTTTTTCTTTTTAATTTTTTATTTCAGCATATTATGGGGGTACAAATGTTTAGGTTATGTGTGTTGCCTTTTCCCTCTTCCCCATCCCCCCCGGAGTCAGAGCTTCAAGCGTGTCCATCCCTCAGATGGTGAGCATCACACTCATTATGTATGTATATACCCATCCCCCCCATCTGCCTGACACCAGATAAATATTATTCCTATATGTCCACTTAGGTGTTGATCAGTGAAACAAATTTGCTGGTGAGTACATATGGTGCTTATTTTTCCATTCTTGGAATACTAAGGTGTGAAATTTTTAGAATTCTAGAGGAAAATGTTGGAAATACTCTTCTAGACATTGGCCTAGGCAAAGAATTTATGAAGAAGACTCCAAAGGCAATCACAGCAACAACAAAAATAAATAAATGGGACCTGATCAAATTTGTCCACTTTTTAATGGGCTTGTTTGATTATTTTTCTTGCTAATTTTTCTAACTTCTGTATGGATTCTAGTTATCAGTGCTTCATCAGATGTGTAGCATGTGTATATTTTTGCTCATTCTGTAGGTTGTGTGTTTGCTCTTGTGATAGTTTCCTTCGACAAAGAAGACAAAAACATACACTGGGGAAAAGAATCTTTATTAAATAAATGGTGCTGAGAAAATTGGCTAGCCACATGTAGAAGACTGAAACAGGATCCACACCTCTCAACTCTCACAAAAATCAACTCATGGTGGATAATAGACTTAAACCTAAGGCAGGAAACTACAAGAATTCTAGAAGAAAATGTTGGACAAACTCTTATAGACATAGGCCTAGGGAAAGAATTTATGAAATTTTAAGCATATGTTCCTATCATACTAGAATATTTAAGCAGAAAACAAATGAAAACCTTTTACAGGTTATATGTTCTTCATGTGACTTTATAAATACATGAAATGTTAAAATTGTATAGCTCCCCTGAAAAGGAGCTCTGTAAGATAAATCATACAGCAAATAGAACTGTATAGCCTTGATCAGGGGTGGGGAGACTTTTCATGTTGGAAGGCCACATTAATTTTGCTGTAATCAAATAAGGCTACATTCAAGAAACTTCAATTAGATATACTTAAAAATGTACATTATTTTGTAAAAACCTAATATGTACTTAAAAATTTCAAAAAATGAAAACTATTAATTTTAAAGTTAACTAACTTTTTCATGACTTTGAAATTGTGTCTACTTTTTGTTGGAAAGCATTTTCAATATTTGGTTGCAGCATGGTGGTCCTCAGTTTCAGTTGATGTTCTAGATGAATATCACTCATTTGTGATCTTAAGGGCATCTTGATTTGGGATAGGTAGGAGAATGTAGACTTGTAGCAATAAGTGGTTGAAAAGCATAAAACATTTTTCAGACATGTTACTGAAGGTTTGGGTATTCTACTGCATTTTTCCATGTCCATTGGATCTTTCTTAGCCTCAAACTTTAAAATGTCAGCTACTGAAAACTCAATCAATTCCATCTGTAGTTCTTTAGGTGTCTTGGTGATATCAACTAGATGAGGCTGAGATGCTAATTTGAATGTGATGTCATGACTCTCAGTCAGTGAAACTTTCATTGCATTCTCTAATTAATAGGTTTATAAGATCTGTGTATTCTTCAAATGATTCAAATATATCCTCCTGCTGATCAATGACCCTTGCTAACTGGGGAAAATCTTCATCTAAAGTTTCCTTTTGAAGAAGAAATGTTTTGAAAACAGATGGCTTTCTTTGAAATGCCTGAATTTTTTTTTGCCACATATCATATATGGGCTTAATTTTACCTTGCAAAAAATCACACAGCAAAGATATCACAGAGAAATGCTGCATTCCTATGCAAATCTTCTTTCAATAATTCACATTACTGATTCTGTTCTTCATAAAATTTAACTATCTGTTCTTGCAGAAATACAATTTTAGCTAACACCTGTCCCTGTGATAGCAAATACACTTCAGAATGACATGGCAAATACACACTGAATACCTCATGGTTCACCTTTAGCATGTAATAAAACTGATGATGCCATGTTGCACTTGCATGAATATATTTAACAATCTTATAATTTGTTGCAGTGTCACTTAAAATAATATCTTTGGATTACTAAAATACATTGAGTTTGCTATACAAAATAAAGGCAATGCAAAGATTTTTTTTAAAAAAAACCAAGCTGGAGTTTCCTATCTCTCCACATCCACGCCAACATCTATTGTTTTGGGATTTTTTGATAAAGACCATTCTTACTGGATATAAGTGATATCTCATTGTAGTTTTGATTTGCATTTCCCTGATGATTAGAGATGTTGAAAATTTTTTCATATGTTTGTTAGCCATAATTCTGTTTTCTTTAGAGAAGTTTCTGTTCATGTCTTTTGCCCACTTTTTGATAGGGTTGTTTGATTTTT
>VBSM01000272.1:71884938-71897733 GCA_008086735.1 Cheirogaleus medius
TGTTTGAGGTATCTCCAAATTCTTTTCCACAAAGGTTGCACTAATTTGCAGAAACTTTTCCAAAGAAGACAGAATAATGGTCTGCAAACTAGTAAAAAATGCTCAACATCTCTAATCATCAGAGAAATGCAAATCAAAACCACAATGAGATACCACCTAACCCCTGCGAGAATGGCCTGTATCAAGAAATCCCAAAACAACAAATGCTGGCGAGGATGTGGAGAGATAGGAACTCTCTTACACTGCTGGTGGGACTGCAAATTAGTGACCTAAACATTTATTCCTGATTATTCTTGATCAGTAGTAGTCCTACCTGGATTGGGATATTGAATTTATCCAATGACCTTAATATCAGGGCATGGTAACACTAAGAGTTCCTTTAAAGAATCTTCTATATTCCAGACATAATCTTCTTTACCTCCATTGTAGGTTAGTAGTCCAATATCTCCTTGGTAGTCAGGATCACCCCAATCAGCACAGTCATTTCTTTTTTTGTCTGTTTATTCAGAGGGATGGAGGAGATCAAAATAGTCAGGTGGCAGTCTTAACTAATTTACAGTTCAAGGGAATCACAGGTGTATTTCCTAGAATAAACATTCCCTCTTTGGACTTAAGTCTTTTAGGCCAGCAGAGCATGAAAGTGCAGGAACAAGAAGCAAACTTTGCTAGTGGGTCACTAGAGATGGTGAGCGGTCTCAGCCAGTTCCATCATTTTTATTTCTAGGCTGGTGACTCCTCCCTCTGAGAGAAACAGCAGCATATATTGGAAGCTATTTCAGATAATGTACAGCCTTCTGAAGGATATTCCTCCAGCCCTGCAATGTATTGCCACCTAGTTGGTACTGTAAATGAGTCTTTCATTCATTCCTCAGTTCTATTATACTGGCTGTTTCACGATGGTGGGGAACATGATAATATGGTAAGATCAGTGAATTCCACGAACATGATCCCATTTCTCCAATTCACTGGCTGTGAAGTAAGTTCCTTGTTCAGAAGGAAGACTGTGTACAATACCATAACAATGAATAAGAAATTCTAAAAGTCTATAGATAGTAGATTTGACAGAAGCATTGTTCATAGAGAAGGCAATTCTGTATCCAGAGTATTTATTCCCACTAGAAAAAAAAACATTTCAGTGATAAAAAGCAGTCCAGTGTAACCAACATGCCACCTGGTTGAATGGTGACTTATTAGGGGACTCAGTGTGGGTTTCTTCTGCTGGTAGATTTGACACTTAGCAATGGCCCTAGACAGGTTAGCTTTGGTAAGTAGAAATCCATGTTGCTAAGCCTATGCGTAACCACTAACCCTACCATTATGGTCACTTGAGGCCAACTGATAGCCACAGAATGGTCATCCTATCCTCTTGATTATTAAACTCCTCCTCTGCTGTGATAACACTTTGGTTAACTTTCACATGAGCTACAAACATTGTCTTAAGTAATTTGTGCTCCTACAATGGAAGACTACAGATTATGTAATTTATAATGAGAAAATTTTATTTTTTTTATACTTTTGGAGGTTGGGATGTCCAAGATCAAGGTGCCATAAGGTTTGATTGTCTGGGGACTGCTCTCTGCTTCTAAAAAGGCACCTTATTGCTGCATCCTCTGGAGAGTTAATAAGTTGTGTTCTCATATAGTGGAAGGCAGAAGGACAAGTGAACCAAAGGCCATGTGAAGCCTCTTTTATAAGGGCCTTGATCCCATTCAATAGAGAAGGAGCCCTCATGACCTAATCACTTCTTCTAAGCCTCATCTCTTAATATTACATTAGCTATAAGTCTTTACACCTGAATTTTGGAGGGAACATAGTCAATTCATATAATTCTGCCAATAACGCACCCAAAATTGGTGTCCTTATAATATTCAAAATACATTCATTCCATCCCAATAACCCAAAACGCTTTAACTGATTCTAGCACCAACTCAAAAGTCTAAAGTTTAGAGTCTCATCTGTATATCATCTAAATCAGATATGGGTGACATGCAAAGATATCTTTCATATTAGGCAAATTGCTTTATACTTGTAAACCTATATAATCAAATAAGTTGCATGGTTCCAAAATACAATGGTGGGACAGGCATAGAACAGACATTTCTATTACAAAAGGGGGAAATAGGAAAGAACAAAGGGCTACAAGGTCTCAAGTGAGTCTAAAACACAACAGGGTAAACAACAGTAAATCTTAAAACTTGAGAATAATGTTTGAAGCTATGTCTCATATTCCAAATACAGTGGTTAGGTAATGGATCCCCAAGGATCCAAGGAACCCCACCCCCATGGCTTTGCTGGAGGCAGCCTACACCAAATCTCTCATGTGCTTGAATCCAGTGCCTACAGTTCTCCCTGGCTACTATGATATGCTGGGAGCTATACAGGTTTAAGGTTTTCAGGGCAGCCCTACTTCCACAGATATGCTGGAATTACCCCAGTGGGGGCTCTCTGGGGTGGCTCTGCCCCTAAAATAGATTTCTGATGGCTCCAGAGTTTCTCTGAGGCATCCTTTGAAATGTAGGTGCAGGAAGCTATGCCTCCAGTCCTTGCACTCTGGATGCCAGCAGAGTTAGCACCATGTGGACATTGCCAAGGTTGCTGCTTGTGCTTTCTGGGGAGGTAGCTCAGCCTGCACCTGGGAACACCAGAACCACAGCCAAAGTGATAGAGGAGCACTGTACCAGAATTCAGGAAGCATAAATTAGAGGTGGCCTTGGGCAATGAGCCCCAAGGTTTCACAGTGCCCTGGGCCCCTGCTTTGAAAACATTCTGCCCTAAAGGCCTTTGCATTCTTGGCCTGTTATGGGTGTGGCAGCCTCAAAGATCTCAGAAATGCCTTCTGAGCCATTCTCCCATTGTCTTTTTTTTTTATTATTATTATTCCATTGTCTTGATGAATAACACCTGACTTTCTTCTACCCACACTAATTTCCTTAATAAAGGGTCACTTGACCACACCACTGCTTTTCTCTCCTAAATATGCATTTTTATTCTTTATGTGGCCAGGTTGAGAATTTTCCAAATCTTTATATTCTGCTCCCTTTTAAATATAAATTACATCTTTAAAAATTTTCTTTCTGTTTCATTTGACTACAAGCAATTAAGAGAAGCCATGTAGCACCCTCAACACTTTGCTGCTTAGAAATTGCTTCTACCAAATATTCTAGTTCGTTGCTCTTAAATTTTGCCTTTCACAAAATTCTAGAACACAGACACAATTTAGCCAAGTTTTCCCCACTTTATAACAAGGATGACCTTTCCTCCAATTTCCAATAAGATATCATCAGAATATTCTTTATTATCCACATTTCTACAAACATTCTGTTCATGACCACTATGGAATCACTAAGAAGACTGATGCTTTCTCTACAGCTCTTCTCTTCTCCTGAGCCCTCACCACAATCACCTTTAATGCTATATTCAGACTTTTTCTGGCATTTACTTAAAAACTGTTCCAGCCTCTAACAATTACTCAGTTCAAAATCCACTTCACATTTTAGGGATTTGTTATAGCAGCAGCAACCCACTATTTGGTACCAATATCTGTCTTAGATGTCTGTGCTTTTATAACAGAACACCAGAGATTGGCTAATCTAGAAAGATAGGAAATTCATTTTCTTATAGTTCTGGATTCTGGGAAGTTCAAGATGACGGCAGGTTTTGTTGCCTAATGGAGGTCCAGTATCTGCTTCCACAATGATGCCTTGAATATTTCTCCAAAGGAGAGAAACACTGTGTCCTCACATGGCCGAAGGCAGACGGGCAAGGAAACTGATTGCTGCAGGAAGCTTTTCTATAAGGGCTTTCAGCCTATCCAAAAGGAAAAAAGCCCTCATGATGTAACGACCTCTAAAAGTTCCCCCCATCTTAATAACATCAGACTGGCCATTAAGTTTCAACACCTGAATTTTGGAGGGGACATATTCAAACCCTAGCAAATATCCACATGATTCGTCTCCAATTAGAGCAAGTAGTTTTTCCCAAATTTCCTTGTCACCAATTTTCCAATTATACTTTTTCTAAGTTCCTGACCACCCAGCCTAGCCATTAGCCATGACCCATGAATTGGTATATAATAACATGTCTGTCCATTTTGCTTTCAAGCAAATTGAACAACCAAGTACATCATTTGGAATTCTTCCAGTTGGGAAGATTTCCTTTTACCACCGTCCTTCAAGAATGTCCCAGAAAGAAGCTGTAGTGCTGCAGCCCTCCACATTTCAGCAGTGTCTGGATATGTAGCACGGCCATCTGTATCCAGGCACAAGACTTCCCTTCCATGGTGAATTGATCATAGGTAACTCTCCATGAGGCCATAGGTGGAGGGTGTCAGAGAGAAGGCAATGTAGCAGGATTAGGCACAATGTAGCAGGATGGGCATATGGGCCACATCTTCATGTAATGTACTTGTGTTTTCAGGGCCTGCTCAGGCCAGATAGCATATATATCACTTCTGTTTAATGATGGAATGTTGTTGTACATATACAACTATCTGGCTTGATCAGGCAGAAAGCACCCAGCTCATAATGGGATCTTGAGATATCATAGTAACTTTGTGGACTATTATTTAGTCTTCAGCGTCACGTAAGACCTGGAGCAGACTAAGAACTGTTTTTCAAAAGGAGAACAATTATTGTTAGAGGATGACATGATTTTGCTCCAAAATTCTAGATTCCATAGGTGGTCATGAACAGAATGTTTGTAGAAATGTGTTTGTAGAAATGTGGATAATAAAGAATATTCTGATGATATCTTATTGGAAATTGGAGAAAAGGTCATCCTTGTTATAAAGTGGGGAAAACTTGGCTAAATTGTGTCTGTGTTCTAGAATTTTGTGAAAATCAAAATTTAAGAGCAACAAACTAGAATATTTGGTAGAAGAAACTTCTAAGCAGCAAAGTGTTTAATTTTGCTGTTATTTATCTATTTATGTCTGCCAAATGCTCCAGAAGCCTATCTGCTACTGCTGCATCAAACATCAGTAAGTCTACCAGATCATATGGTCCATGAAGGAGAGACGTTTGCACAACATCCTATATCAATAATAGAGCCTTCTTAGTTCTGAACTCCACAAAAATGCCTAGCAGCTTTTCAGGTCACTCAGTAAATGGACCAGGATAATACACCCAAATGAGGTTATGTTGTCTCCATAACCCAAAGAGGCCTAGTAGGTATTGGGCAACTTTTTTGTTTGTAGGAAGATCCAGGTGCAATAACTTATCTTTTAGCTTACAACTGGTTACTCAACATGTCCCGTACCACTGAACTGCTAGAAATTTCACTAAGATAGAAGGTTCCTGAATTTTTGTTGGATTTATGTCCCAACTTCTGGCATAAAAATATCTTACCTAAGTCTAGGCAGTCGCTACTTCTTGATCACTGGATTCAATCAGTATATCATAAGTTTAATGGATCAAACAATGTCTTGTGGAAGTGAAACGCAATCAAGGTCCCTGAGAGAATATTTGCAAATCATATATCTGATAAAAGACTTCCATCCAGTATCTATAAAGAACTTTTAAAATGCAATTACCAGAGAAACTTATAATCCAATTAAAAATGTGTCTACTAATTCAACAACACATGTCAATAAATACAAATGTTAAATAAGTGCACGGAAAGATGCTGGACATAAGTAGACATCAGGGAAATGAAAATTGAAACCACAATGAGAATCAAGAACTCCCCTATTAAAATGGCTAATATTGAAAAGACTACCCATACTGGATGTGGCAATGCAGACATTTTTTGCTCAAAGATAGGCACCAAAATGAGGTAGGAGATAGCTACAGAAAATTTAAGGGGGCATTCAATTTAATTTTGTGTCACGTTAGTATCCACCTCTGCATATCATACTGCTTAATTCACCTTTCAGAAGATTTTATACAGTGACTCATCTGTTATCTATCGTATGTTTCCCCTACTTCTTTATCTTTTTCTAGCAAAATTCTGTGAAAGTATGATAATTGGTTAATAAGTCTACCAAAAATATGCCCTTTACTTTATAACTAATCTAACATCTATGACCCAGGTATAGGTTATTCTTTTTCTTTACTGATTCCTTATACTGTCAAGAAAGTTACCTGCCACAATTCACATACAAAATATACCTTTACGAATAAGGAAATTATAATTTATTTCTGAATGAATGTTCGTTAACATGTTGTTGTAGTAATGCTCTGAAGGAAAATCTGAACATCTCACCACCATTTTAAATATTCTTCTTTAATGCTTTAATAGTTCTTCTGTAATTGGGGTAAAGAACAAATCTCTCAGCTACCCCTTGAGATCCCGCTCTTGCTGGCCTCTCTGGACACATCTGACTCCTCCCTGCTTCTCTCCGTGCATACCAGCTACACTTTTAATTTATTGTTTCTCCAATATCAAGGCTCTCTGATAATCAAGGTCCTCCAATAGTGAAGGCTCTGTTTGTGATAAGTGTCCACAGGCATCACTTTGTAAGAAGTGAAGACTCCTGAAGCAAAATGTGCATTTTGACCAGATCTCCAGGAAATTCATAGGCAGTATACTCTGGAAAGCACAGACCCAGGCCATGTCCCACTGTGGTCCTTGTCTTTGTTTTTCATTTACTCCTTCCTCTCGCCTTGGCTTAGTAATATTTCCCATCAGATTTCAGCTTAAAATGGGGTAACTAGGGATATGTCTAAAGTCGAGCTACAATTTTCATGGGGAGAACAACCATACTTGGGGTTAGCTCCCAAAGGGAATCTAAAACTTTGGCCTTATTAAAATAGTGATTTGATTACCTAAGACAAGACCGTACTAATGAAAGCACTCAGAACAATAAATTTTACATATAAACATGTGAGAAGTGTCACCTGCAGTGGAAAGTGGCATAAAGTATTATTTCAACTGATAAAACTGAAAGTGTCTACAGTGAAATTAGATTTATAATTCCAAAACTCTGCAGTACCCTTTGGGACAAGCTGGATTTCTCATATAAATACAAATCCACAATGCCCAGTAAAACAGCTTCAATTTGTCCTACAGGGAATTCTCTGGCACTCTTATGGGAATTTCAATTTCAAGTCCTTCCATTTCTGGCAAAAGCACATAGTTGTGTCATTGGTTGACTCCTGCATTCAAAACAAATTTATACAAACAAAATTTTTCTAAGATTGGGAAATGGAGCCTCCAAAATGAATGCGAGTATGATGAATTGCTACCTGTGTTATTGCCATTCCTGTGGTACTGTATTTATATCCATTTTAGAAAGTCTAACACTTTTGAGGGATCACAATTTCTTTTAGGATATGGGTAAGAGAGAAATGATTTCTATAATCTTCATTAAGCTTTATAGAAAAGTTAAAAATACTATTTAATGTACTATAATTTTATATTGGATATATAAGCTGTGAAAATAGCCAGATTAAAATTGGTTACCTATTATTGAATTATCCTTGTATTTTATTTTTGTGAGTACATATAGATAAGGAAAATAGTTGTAAGACTGAATTATTCTTTTAATGATATTTTATTATTTTGTTAACCTTATTATAATGACTTTGTAAGATAGCTTGTAGTAAACTAAAGCATTAAATGATTTAAAACTGGGTTTAAGATTCAGGTCATAAAGATTCTTATATTAGAATTATTTCTGATTATTCTGATATAAATATCCATTCTTTTTAATTAATCACATTCTCTGATTAAAACTTTTAAGGCCAGTCTCTTAAATATTAACTCCTGTATTCTTTCACCCACTCTGTCAATAAGATAACAGTTAATGGGTGTGTGTATGTGTGTGTGTGTGTGTATATATGTGTGTATATATATATATATACATATATATGGAAATACACAGAAAATTTCATTGCACTGCTCTTTCCGGTATATATTACTTAATAAGTAAGCACATACCCATATACAAATTGAAATTGAAAATTTTCAACTATTTAATGATTTGGAATTTTATGGAGTGAGTCCATTCTAAACACAAATGTATTTAACAATCGTAATTATTCCCATTAATTATGTCTATTGCTGTATTAGGTTCTAGTCATTGGTTTAATTACATTTTGCTAAAAAACTAGCAGAGAGGAAAATTCACTGAAGTAATCAGTGGATTTTCTATAGAAAATTTTTTATTTTTCCAATCACTGGCAGAACAAAGATAAAGCAACTTTCAAATGTGGAAAAACGTCAGCCACATTGGCTCACACCTATAATCCTAGGACTTTGGGGAGGCCAAGGAAAGAGGATGATTTGAGGCCAGGTTTCAACACAGCCTTAGCAACATAGTAAGAACCGGTCTCTACAAAAAATAGAAAATGTAGCCAGCCATGATGATGCATGTCTGTAGTCCCAGCTACTTGAGAGGCTGAGGCAGGAGGATACCTTGAGCCCAGGATTTCAAGGGTGCAGTGAGCTATGATCATGCCACTGCACTCCGCCCTGGGCAAAAGACTCTGACCCTGGGCCAAAATTTAAAATATGAAAACCAACTAAAATAAAAGAATATATATGTAAAGAACTTTCAGACAGTGTTAGTAAATTTATCAAACAAAAGATTTATAATGTTTAAAATCAAATCTCTCATACACTAATTTCACATAAAAATAAGTGAGATATTGAATAAAAGAGAAAAGAAAAATTCCTAGGGTTGCCAACCTTAAATGAACACCAAGTTAAAGATAAAGATTTACCCCCAAGGCTATGAGCCTTTCCCTTTATTTCACGTTCATCTTTCTCTAATACTTTCTCTTTCCCTCCTCTTTGGCTTGCCTTTCTCAGATGTATTTATGCATGCCTTTTTTTTTTTTTTTTTTAGAGACGGGGTCTCGCTCTTGGTCAGGCTGGTTTCGAACTCCTGACCTTGAGCTATCCACCCGCCTCGGCCTCCCAGAGTGCTAGGATTACAGGCGTGAGCCACCGCGCCCGGCCTATGCATGCCCTTTTTATTCTCTGAATATTTCTGTACCTCTAATTTTTTTTCACCCTCTCAAATTTTGCTTTCATCTTCCCTCTCCCTTCTCTTTCCATGCCCTCAACTCCCCTTCTTTTTTGAAGAAGTTAATTAAAATGTTCTACAGGAAAAAAAATGTGCATTTGTCTACAAATGCCAAGTGTTGTCTGCATATCCTAGAGTGTTTTATTTCATGCTCCACACTATGCTGCCACTTTTTTCCCATTCACTTTAAAATATTTTCGGCCTCAACTCTATTACAAAATGGAAACTGCTCTCAATAAAGCCACTAAAATGTTATAAATATTCATACTCAAATATCTCTATTAACTCATGGTCCTGTTGGAACATTTATTCTGATATTTGGCACAGTATTTCACTTGTCCTTGAGCATTTTCTTCTTTTATGACCATAACACTCAACTTTCTATTTCCATCCCACTTTTCTGATCAGTCTGCTCAGGATCCTTTCTGGTATCTTCATCATCTCTTTTTGCAGTCAGCTCTTGGTTGCATTAGGAGATAGGAGTATTTGATGGATATTGGTTCTATATAGAAATGCTGAGGGAGGTTGGAGTACTCAGCTGGAAAAATTAGCAGGAGCAGAAGGAAGTAAGGCAGCCAGCGAACAGCCAACTTCATGCCCCAACACTAGCTAAATGAGGGCTGTTCCTACCTCTACTGAACTTCAGATGACAAAGCTTGCACTGTAAATGCCATTGATGAGGCTGAAGAATGTGTTAGGTGGTGTCTTGGTATTGGTGCCTTCTCTAACTTTGCAACCAAATTCCACTTTTGTCCTTGTACCCTTTTCTTCCTCTCTCTACTTTCCAAATACAGGGTGGGTATGTTTCATTGGCTAGCCTATATCACGTCCATTCATTCTAGATGCAAGAGGAATGGGAAAATTCATTTCTACTTCTTTTAGCTCCTAGAGTAGTAGATAACCTCTGATAGTCATCAAGATTTGAGTGGCAGAAAAGAGCATTGGATATTGGCCATCTTATAAATGAAATATATCCTGTTTTTTGCCTCTTTAAAATAACTTCCTCAAGTTTATTTTCTTGCCATTCCTTTCTTTGTGTACTCTTCCATGGATAGGGTATTCCTAACTCTGGCTTCTACAACTGCAATGATTCCAAGTTATAATATCTATTAAGCTCTAGTAGGCTCATATTACTGACTAGATCTTGCCTATTTGCTCAGATGATGCTCACTCCATAAACTTGTCAGCACATCTAGTTCTCAATTTCAATTCTTAATGATCATCTACCAAGCCAAGTCACTCCTCCTTCACTGACCACTGCTCTGATCAAATATGTTTAAAGAATACTAGAGACTCTACATTCTGAATTCTTTTGAATCTATCTCACTGCCTCATCATCTAAACCAATGTCATATCACACACGAATGTGACACTTCACATGCATTTAAATCACCTAAAGGGTATTTTCAAAATGCAGATTCCTAGACCTCAGTTTTCAACTACTTAATTCATTTCTGCATTTAAATTTCATAATCTATATTTTTCGCAAAAAACTCTCCCAGACAATTCCCATGTTCAATCTAACCTGGGGTCCCTTGGACTTTTTAAACAGGTTCCTAATTAGTATGACTGTCTCCAGTTTCCCCTTCCTGCAGTGTATTTTCTCCACTATAAAGAATTAAATTAAAAAAAATATGTCATGATGCAACTTCCATCTTAAAATTTTCAGTGTATTCATATTGCCTAAAGGATAAAGTTCAAGATCCTTCACAGGGCATTAAATTCATTATTTTTATTTCAGGTCCTTCAAAAACCTTTTGCCTTGACACTGCATCCATGTCTCAGACAAAGAATTTTTCTAGCACGTTCAACAGTGTCCACATAAATTTAGTACACAGGTAGAATGTTTCTCTTGTTTTATAAATATCTTAATTCCTGTACATTTTTGGAAAAGAAATATAGCATTTTTTCATTTCTTTAATTTCTCAAAGATCATGTCCATAAATTATACTACTGATAAAATTAATAGGGCTCTGATAAGTATACAGTTTATTTTAACACCTCTTCCCCAATTTCAATTTATAATTACATTGTATATATTCTTTTTACATTTACTACATTTTATTTTATTTATAATTAATGGACAGTAATTGTATATTCTCTCTAATTTCCTTCAGTTTAGTAGTGATAAATAAAATTATAGACAATCTAATAAGAGTTTGGTTTTATTTCAAGTCCCCTCTCCCAATTTCAACTTATAGTAGTTACATATGAATATATGTATATTTTACATTTACTGCATTTTATTTCAGAGTACACCAAGTGAGGACATGGAAAAGGAAAATGCAACATTGCTGACAGAGTTTGTTCTCACAGGACTTACTCATCAACTAGAGTGGAAAATCACCCTGTTCCTGGTATTCTTGGTGATATATCTCATCACCATCATGGGGAACCTTGGTCTGATTGCTCTCATCTGGAATGACCCTCACCTTCACATCCCCATGTATTTATTTCTTGGGAGTTTAGCCTTTGTGGATGCTTGGATATCATCCACAGTAACCCCCAAGATGTTGGTCAGCTTCTTAGCCAAGAGTCAGATGATGTCTCTCTCTGAATGCATGGTACAATTTTTTTCCTTTGCAATCAGTGTAACCACAGAATGTTTTCTCTTGGCAGCAATGGCGTATGATCGCTATGTAGCCATATGCAAACCTTTACTCTACCCAGTGATTATGAACCACAGATTATGTGTTCGGCTATTAGTCTTGTCATTTGTGGGTGGCTTTCTTCATGCTCTACTTCATGAAGGATTTTTATACAGATTAACCTTCTGTAATTCCAACATAATACATCACTTTTATTGTGACATTATGCCATTGCTAAAGATTTCATGTACTGATCCTTCTATTAATTATCTAATGATTTTTGTATTCTCAGGTTCAATTCAAGTATTCACCATTGTGACTGTTCTTGTATCTTATACACTTGTTCTCTTTACAATCTTAAAAAAGAAGTCTGTCGAAGGCTTAAAGAAAGCCTTCTCCACCTGTGGAGCTCATCTCTTATCTGTGTCTTTATACTATGGCCCTCTTCTCTTCATGTATGTGCGCCCTCGATCACCACAAGCTGATGATCAAGATATGATGGAGTCTCTGTTTTACATGATCATGATTCCTTTGCTTAATCCCTTTATCTACAGCTTAAGAAATAAACAAGTCATAAATTCACTCACAAAAATGGTAAAAAGAAATGTTTAGATCTCATACTAATCTCTTTTCTCTTTTTAGTAAACTAATCACAAAATTGTACTTTACAAATATCTGTGCTTTTTCTAGTGTTCAGATTTGTTTTGCAATTATTATTATTGTAGTATTTAATTAAAGTATGTAATAAGCTAATTATTCTTATGTTATTGAAAAGCATTCAAAGAATTTTAATCAAGTGTTCATATCAAAATGCAATAATTATAGCAGAAAGAAAATCAAATTTTTTACTGTCTTGTATGTTATTCAATGTTGCTTTATAAATGTATTATATGTCAAGATAGTGGTTTATTTGATAAGGATTTGAGTATGACATCTTGAACCTAATATAGCTGTATTGCCTAAGAGTCCTATCACATTGAACTTCATAGTGGAGGCAGATTTGTATTTGAGTGAACAAAAGCAAATCCCCAGAAATCTAGCCAGCAAAAATCTTTCTTTCCACTTTCTTGTGAAAGGGTCAATTTCACTTCTGTTGAGACTCAACTCACATATTAATCAAAGAAACAAATAGAAATGGGAATGCAATAAGGAAAAAAGTGAGAAGAGAGTTAAGATAGTGAAGGGCAGGTCCAAGTGTAAGAGGAGGCTGTTAACTCAGTGTGTTTGTATGAATAAGAA
>VBSM01000272.1:71897833-71912966 GCA_008086735.1 Cheirogaleus medius
AAACAAATTTCTTTTCTTTATAAGTTATCCAGCCTCAGATATTCCTTTATTGCATCACTAAATAGAATAAGGCAGAAAACTGGTACCAAGGAGTAGGAAGCTATTATAGAGATACCTGAAAATGTGGAAGCAGTTTTGTACCTGGGTAATGGGCAGGCATTAGAAGAGTTTGGGGGACTCAGGAGAAGATAAAAAGATGAGAGAAAGTTTGAAACATTTTTGAGATTGGTTAATTGGTTGTGACCAAAATGCTGATAAAAATATCGACAATAAAGGTGATGCAGACAAGGTTTCTGATGAAAATGAGGAACGTATACCTTGTTAAGCTGCAGCAAAGACGTTAGTTCTATTGTTTCCATGCCCTAGGGATTGGTGAATTGCTAGGGTTGAACTTAAGGGGGATGATCTCTAGGATATCTGACAGAATAAATTTCTATGCAGAAAAGTGTTTAAGAAGTCATAGGGATGTTTTTAACAGCTTATGCTCAAATATAGCAACAAAATAATGATCTAAAGCTTGGATTTATAATTAAAAGGGAAGAAGAGCATAAACACTTGAAAAATCCACACCTGGCCATATTGTACAGAAGGAAAGAGCATTTACAGGATAGGAATCCATGAGTGCTGTGAAGCAACCACTACTTAGAGAGATTAGTATGGATGAAAGGGAGCCGGGTGCTAATAGTCAGATAAATGAGGAAAGGACCTGAAGGCATTTCAGATTTCTTCCAAACTGCCTTTCCTATTGCAAGACCAAAGACCTAGGAGGACAGAATGGTTTCAGGGGACAGGTCCTGGGTGCTGCTGCCCCGTGCCACCTTGGGATAATGTTCCGCACATCCGGGCAACTCCATCTCCAGCTGCCTCACAAAGGGCCCCAGGTACTGCTTGGGCTTCCACTCTGGAGAGTGCAATCAATAAGCCTTGGTGGCTTCCACATGATGTCAAGTCTGCAGACACCCAGATTGCAAGAATGGTAGAGGCTTGGAGGCTTCCACCTAGATTTCTGAGTATGTTTCAGAGAGACTGGGTGCTCAGCCATAGAAGAGGAGATTGTTTGCAGAGACTCTTCTAAAGCAATGCCAAGCAGAAGTATGGGGTTGGAACCCCCACAGAGTTGCTACTGGGAAACTGCCCAGTAGGGCTGTGGGAGCAAGACCACTGCCCACAAGACGCAAGAATTATAGAGCTATTGATAGCATGAAACTTCAGCCTGGAATAGCCTCTGGCATTCCACTCCAAACCCTGAAAGCAGCCACATGGGCTGGGCCCAGCAAAGCTACGGGGAGGGAATTTTTCATACCTGTATGCCCATGATGTGCTCAGTGTGCCCAGGACACAGAATAAAGTGAGATTACTTTAGAGCTTTAGGACTTAAAGTCTGCCTTGGTGGATTTTGAACATATATGGGGCCCTGTTATCCCTTTCTTCTGGACAATTTATTCCTTTTGGAAGGCAATGTCTACCCAATACCTGTTCCACCATTGTACTCTATCTTGTAAGTAATAACTTGATTTTTTTTTTGAGACAGAATCTCACTCTATTGCCCGAGCTAGAGTGCCATGCTATCAGCCTAGCTCACGGCAACCTCAAACTCCTGGGCTCAAGCAATCCTCCTGCCTCAGCCTCCTGAGTAGCTGGGACTACAGGCATGAGCCACCATGCCCAGCTAATTTTTCCTATATATTTTTAGTTGTCCAGCTAAGTTCTGTCTATTTTTAGTAGAGATGGGGTCTCGGTCTTGCTCAGGCTGGTCTCGAACTCCTGATCTCAAACGATCCACCGGCCTCGGCCTCCCAGAGGGCTAGGATTACAGGTGTGGGCCACCACCCCTGGCCAATAACTAGATTTTGATTTGATGAGCTCACAGCTGTAAGGAACTTGCTTTGAATCTCAAAGAAGTCTTTGGACTTTAAAAGTTGGTGCTGAAACAATTAAGATTTTGGGGGACTATTAAGAAGGCATGATTGTATATTGCATGTAAAAGGACATGATATTTGGGGGGGGCATGGCTAAAATGGTATAGTTTGATTTGTTTGACCCTTCCAAATGTCATGTTGCAATTTGATCTCCACTGTTAGAGGTGGCACTTAATCGGAGGTGTTTGGGTCATGGGGGCAGATCCCTCATGAATGTCTTGGGACTGTCCTCACAGTAATAAATGAATTCTCACTCTATTAGTTCCCATGAGAGCTGGTCTTTAAAAAGAGCTTGTCACCTTCCCCGTCTCTCTCTCTCTCGCTTCATGTCTTGTCATGTGACCTCTGTACATGTTGGCTCTGCTTTGACTTCTGCCATGAGTAGAAGCAACCTGAAGATGCTGGTGTCTTGCTTCTTATACAGCCTGAAAAATTATGTACCAAATAACTTCATTTCTTTCTAAATTACTTAGCCTCATATATTCTTTTTAGCAACACTAAATGGACAAAGACAGTTCTTAATTGACTTCAAAAATCAATCCTTAGTTCTTTAAAACTATCTTGTCATATCTAATTCTATACACATTCTCAAATATGACATGCTAGTTGAAGTTTTGGTAAAATAACCAATGTTTCCAAATGTGTTATGTTATAAAGAAAATAGATTCTTTATTAAATTTTTGCAAATAACTGCATTTTCATAAAAATAAGAATACTCAGTAATAGTTTCTGAATTCTGGAGAGATTAGCTAGGGAGAAAGTGATAAATATTTTACTTCTGTTGACAAAAGGCATACGTGACCAAATAACTGATAAAGTTTCCTTAAATTCAGCCCAATATTGTGATCTTAAAGTTATCAGAAATCTCTACTTGTCAAAGCCTTTTCCATAAATCTGTTAAATTTTATAGCATGGCTGTTTCCAAAAATTGTCATCAAAGCATCAGAGTAAGACAATAAACTGTGGATGACAAAAGACTTAAAATGCCCATGGTTAAAGATTTGATTACAGTTCATTATAATGCAATTGACATGGAAATGATTGTTATTTTTGTGATATATAACATTAAGATAAAAGATAATAACTAGAATTATGACTGCTAACATTATTTATTAACATATCAAAGTTCTAGGAATATCACACAAATTCCATAATACTTATATTAATAACTATATCTATATAAATATAAGAATGTTTAACATCACTTTTATTTGACAATACTTCCCATGCAATTTAACATATACAATAAGCTTCTTTATACAGACAATTCTCTTTTAATAAAGATGTAAAGAGATAAAACAAATTCCTTTGAGATATTCTGGGTCTCCTCTGAGAAATCCTAAAGTTATTAAATAGTTTGAGGTCAAGAAAGACAATTTAAAATTTGATTTGGGGAATTTTGTCAAAAATATCTATGATTGAAATAGTTGATTAACTATGGTCACAGGTCACTGGGAAACAGTTCCAAAGCGATAAACGATTTCAAAACCAAATAGAGAAACATATGTAATTATTAATAAACTTAGCTCTTTTTTAAAATTGTGAAAGCTCAGTTTTGTAAGTAATAAAAGACTGAGAAGAGACAGCATAAATCATAGGAAATTATCTTTAAAAAGCATAAAATCTTTGTTTCCTAGGCCGATTACTTAAAAACAAAAATTTTAACAAATTCTAGTAACAGCAGACTAATACACTACAAAAACTTTATCATTTTAACAGAGAAGGCTAAATTCTAGTTTTGCATTAGTTTAGTTTTGCTATTAAGACTCATTTTTCAAACCCTTATAATAAATCAATTCTAGCCAATTTGACCACATAAGATTCTCTTTTTTTTTTTCAGAAGCCCCAGGTATATAAGATTCTCTATGTTTTCCTAACTTTATATATTGTTTCAGTTTTTGTCCTTTTATTCATTCCAAAACAACCTGTAAAAGCCCTCCAAACTAGATGCAATTACTCTCCTTTTTTTCAAAAAAACAAATCCTCATACTTTGTAGCTTTTCTTACCAAAAAAACTTCTTACTTTACTTGAATACTTTGCACACAATGTTGTTTACTTTATGATTTCTAGTAGTTTTAATTACCATGCATTAACTAGAATTTTTAACTCCTAGTAAATTTATTTTCTAGGATATAAGCAATTGCCATCTATCACACCAGCATTCTGCACATTGTCAAATCTATAAATACACCATATCATAATTTCTAGAAACATGTGTTTCCTCATAGTACAATTTTTCAATGTTCTACAGGACATAGTTGCCTAAAAATGTTACCAAAATTGCATCCACAATGTGGAACTGTGCATCTTGGGTGGTTTTAGTCTCCCTGGTTTCCAACAGATGGGGCATTTAGCTGCAGTAGTATGCCAGGGCCTACCTGTACACATTGCCAGGTGGAGTGAAAGCCACCCATAAATGCCAGCTGCTTATGGTTACCTGACCCTGTGGCTGTGAATCCAAGAAAATCCCATCAGCTGCTGAGGATTTTTTCATCTCAGGGATCTTCCCTTCTCTCTCCTCAGCATCAGCTGTCTTCAATGCTTTGTTGGTGAAAGGAAACAGTGTTTGGAGAGTCAAAGTGCTCTAAGATTAAGTAAGTCACTCCAGTTTGTATAACTGGAAATTCCTTTCCTCTCTGCTTGGCTTTTTCCTCAGAATAATCCACTTTGTTCTTCTTTTCCTTGGAGTACCAGTTGGAAAGGGAATAGTCGTTGGACTTTTACCTGAATTGAGAACTGATTCATTTGCATTTATTTTGTTTAATGTTTCCTAGGCTTATTAGTTGAGGTACAGTTCATTCGTTTGAAATATTTTGAATTTCTCCTTGTATTGAATGTTTATTTGTATTGGTGTGGCATGTAAATGTGTTGTCTATGAGAAAGTTCAAAGGCGTGCCTGATTTTCTAGGACTTCAACTGGTTACATATTATTGCTTATGCATGTGCACATATTTAAACTGATGGGAAAAATTACATCAAGAAAACTCAGAGCTTAAATGGTCAATATGCCACTATAGCATTAAAATGCAGTTTGTTAAGCTCTCTATTTTCTGTTCTGCCTACTTCGAATCTGCAGTTACTAAGCAACTGGTTTTGAGATAAAACTCATTATTTATTAATTCATGGCTACTTAGAGATTTTGGCTCCTTATGCAATTCTGCCAGTCCTAGCTAAATTGTAAACATTGAAAACTCATTTGAAACTGAAGGGAAACAAGGGTAAAAGAAGCTTTTTAAAACACAAACTGACATGGAAACTGCTTTACCCAAAACTTCGGTCCACAGCCTTCATTAGATTACCTATTAGGGTAAATAAAGGTTGGCCATATGAAGAAATTGCAATTTGTAAGATATAATTGGTATACAACCATCTTTTGCAAACTGGTGAGTTTATATTCTCTCATGGCTAAAATTCTGAGATAAAAGCTATTGAAATTTGTGTGCATGTGTTTGTTTGGATGTGTTTTCTGTGTGTGCATATATCATATATTATGTCCAAATGGTACCAACCTGGCTTGTAAATAAAAGGAGCTCTCATAAAATAAGCAAATAAGAACAAATGCTCTTTGCATTCGTGTGAATTTAGTAATCTTTGATAAATAAGCTAGAGTTTTAAAAAAATTATTGGCAATGTAAAAGTTAAAAAAGGTCTTCCAAGTGGTCAGCATACATTTTTGCCTGGGTTTAGTAGTCATTTTTATGTTTGAAGATGTTAGGGTTTGATGCAAAAGTTATAAAACTATAAAACCAGCCAAAACAAAATTATCTGTGTTTGTGGAATTTTTGATAAGTAAGACTTATTTAGTATTGTTGGTTTAATAAAAGCAGCTAGATCTCTTCAGTTATCAGCAAAAATATCCATGTGTTTAAGCTTCTTAGGTAAAAAAGTAGGTATGCCTAAATGAACATAAATATCAGTAAATTAGAATACATAAAACATCAAGTAATTAGGAGCACAAAACAGAAACATTTGGTCAAAGATTTATGAATATGTTTTGGTTTGGGTCTCTTAATCCTTGTTGCAGATACAGTTTCTTCCATTGAGCTTACTGTCTTTGGAGAGGTACAAAGTGTGTTTCTGACCTACTCTCCAGTCTGATATTAACAGTATTGTTAGGAACTTAAAGCTGCCCTAGGAGCTGTACTTGATAAAAGCTTAGATCAAATCAGAGACTTCAGTTGTCTCTTTGGTCTGGCTCACTCTTGGTTTGCTCTGTGATGCTGGTGGTAAGCTAGCTAGTTATGTGTACATTGTGTTGCCATAGCAAAGTCCTTTGCCTAGAAAAATTTGAAAAAGAATTCATGAACTGTTTGTTTTTGTATTGTAATTTATTTTAAAATGAACAAAATGGTTATTCTTAGAATCCAAGAAAAATCTGAAAACAATCTTACTCATTGGAAGTATTACATGTCTTCATTTTGCACTTAAATTGGAAAATATTTTGAGACCATGTAGATCAGTTTTAAAAATATTAATTGCTTGATCTTGAAAAAAACGTGTTATGACTTTGTGTCATTATTTGAGATACTAAGGATTGATGTTGAAGGTTCACTCAGTCTACAGTCAGGTGAAGTCATATCAATAAATTTTATTTGGGGATATTGGTATTTTAAAAAGATCTAAATAGTTAACATCTTTAAGTGGGATATATTTAAAAACTTATATTTGTAGAACTTAGAAAAAATGTTACATTATTCAGAATGGCAAGTATTAAGAATACTTATTTTTTTTTTCTCAATAGTGTTTTTTAAACTTAAAAGTAATATTTAAAACTATATTTTGTGATTCTTTCCTGGTCTGTGTTTTGAAATTCTTTTTCTCCTCTTTTCCCCAATTTTTTTAAGAAGATGCACTTAGATATAAATTTGTTTAGACTTTAAATGACTTTCTTGAAGGCACACTTAGTCATATAGGCTGTATATGTAATATTTACAGGATTTTATAAAATAGTTAACAAGAAAATAACTTGAAATCATAATTAGAATCTAAACTAAAATAAATAAATTAGGTAGATAGAAATAAGATAAACAATTATGATAGAAAGGTTTAACTTCCAAGTTGTCTAAATGTTCTTCCCATAAGAAGAAACAATTGCACTACAGAAGATTTTTCTTTATCTTTTGGTTACTGGCGTAAGAAACAAAGATTTTATGTTTTTATCAAGGTAATTCCTATATTCTCTTTATTAGGTTTTTAATGACTTGGGGAAAACTGAGCTTCTCAAAGGAAAAGGTTTTTACATCCATGTAAATTTCTTATGGCCTTTAACATCTTTTGATTATCACTCTTGGCTAAGTAACTTGCTATTATTTACAATAACCAGTGATTCTGCTTTGATCAACTGTTTTGAGCCTTTTAACATCTTTGACAAATGTCCTCAAAATCAAATTAAAGCTATATCAAATATTGTTAATTAAGCCTTGTGTTGTTAAGTTACAGGGCCTTGACTCCTGGGTATTTAACACCAAACTCAAGTGAACCAAAGCTTCATCTTCAGACCCAAGAGGAGGCAAAAACAAAACTGAATTGCTTTATGTGACAAAAGACCACACCTGTATTCAGAGATATTAGGACTCATTTAATAGTTTTGCTTCTCTCTAAATTAATATATTTGTTACTAGATAATTTGAATATGTAGCTACCTATAGGCTTCCTTTTGCTGTCATTATCAGAACTAGGCATAATATATAAACTTTTTGTTTAAAATATGGTTAATTCTTTAAAGGGATGGCAAAAAACATGCTGACACAAGAGTCTCAAAATCCTTAGGCTCAAATGGTTTTAACAAAATGCTTATGTTTTTTTTTTTTATTTTTTTTTTATTTTTTTTATTTTTTTCCATCTTGTAATGGGGGTACATATATTGTTTGGGTTACATACATTGCCCCTACCCCCGCTCCCCCCCACATGCCAGCACTTCAAGTGAGTCCAATCCCCAGGTGGTGCGGATGGCACACATTATGTAACTCTACGCTACTTCCCCCCTCCCGCCTGCCCTCCATCCAACATAAGATTTTTTTTTTTCTTTTTTACATGTTGGATACCCAGCAAATTCCTATAAGTCTATAAATAAAACCAAAATTACAGTAGCTCAATGCTTATAGATAAGTTAATTTTGTAACTTTACCTTTGGCATTTTTGTTTCTTTCTTGTGTTGCCTGCAAGTTTTAAAGGGTCAATGAATGCCTGTTCACCTCCATTCCTATCTGTCTTAGAATGTTTAATTGACTACAAGGCTTTTGGCTCTAAGCCCCTTGGCCACAAGGGTCCCACCAAGGGATGGGATGGATGCAGGGCAGGTAGCCAGACCACCTAGCAATCATGGGACAAAATTAAAGTTTGTCCATTAATGCTGCCTCTGGCAAACCTTGGCCAAAAAGGACAAGATGTAAACCCCTCTCACTGACTGAATGGACATCCTCTTGGCCAAGGGGACCTCAGAAAACCTTGAAATTGAGTTCCTGGACATGAAGGGAAGGGAAGTCAGGCACACCACATTACACCTCCTCCCTTTTGGAGTTTGCCATATTTCCTCCTAAGTTTGCTATAAATATATCTGTATGAGTGTATGCATGTGTGTATAATTATATATGGCAGTATATTCTCTGTCTATATAGTTTATAAATTATATATAGCATATATTCTATAGATATATGTATTTTATATACATAAATATATATGTGTTCGCATATGTATGTATATTTCAGAGAATTTAGGATTAAGTCACTGATTTAACTGACCGCCCCTTCTCTATATACTTCTATTATCCTCTGGCTAGTAACTCTAAATACACTAACTGTTTTCCTCAGTTATCTCTTTGGCCTAGTGGTCTTACTTCCAGATGTCAGATAACTTCTACCAAGACACACAATGATTCAACAACCAGAAACACAATATTGTGCCTGACATGTACCTAAAATTTTAGAATGAAGCTATAATATTTGCTTCTTTCTATATGTTTCTGTGTGTTTGTATGTGGGACATTTTTCTACCTCTAGATAGTATTCAAAATCAATTTGTAAAAGAGCTCTGTTTGATTGGCTGAAAGAAGAATGTGTGTTTATATAAATTAGGGATTCCTTAAACTTTTAGGAAAATAAGAACTAAGCAAAATATTTTTCAAGTTTACATGATCTGGCATAATCTTTGGTAAATAAAAGCTAGTTTTGTAAACTGAGTGCAGGCTTGGCTGCCTGCTGCTTGAAAGCCAGACTCAAGGGATGATGGGTCGGAGGAAGGAAAAGCAGGTTTATTCAAGAGCTGGCATCTTGAGGAGATGGCAGACTCATATTGTAAAGGCCATCTCAAGTTTGAAAGCCCTGATGAAGGGCTTTCAAAGGGGAAGGAGGTTTGGGAGGGGCTGGCCATGTGCAAGTCTTGTTTATTTTTTCTTTTTTTTTTTATTTCAGGATAATATGGGGGTACAAACATTTTGGTTACATGTTATGACTTTGCCACACCCGAACCGTAATTTGAGGTGTGCCCTTTCCCCCAACAATGCTCACCGTGTCCATTGGTTGTGAGTTTACCCACCCCCGAACCCCCAATCCCTGAAAAATATTACTACCCTGTTAGCACCTTAGTATTGATCAGCCAGTGCCAGCTTGATGGCGAGTACATTCTTCCATTCTTGTGATGCCTTACTTTGAAGGATGGGCTCAAGCTCTGTCCAGGAAAATAGAAGAGGTGTTAGATCACCATCGTTTCTTATAATTGAGTAATATTCCATTGTATATATATAACATATTTTATTAATCCACTCATGGATTGGTGGGCACTTGGGTCGTTTCCACATCCTTGCTATAGTGAATTGTGCTGCCATAAACATTTGGGTGCAGATGTCTTTATTATAAAATGACTTTTGTTCCTTTGGGTAGAGCCTAATAGTGCTATTGCTGGATCAAATGGTATATCGATTTTTAGTTATTTGAGGTATCTCCAAATTCATTTCCACAGAAATTGCACTAGTTTACAGTCCCACAGCAGTGAAAGAGTGTTCCTATATCTCTACATCCTCACCAGCATTTGTTGTTTTGGGATTTTTTGATAAAGGCCAATTTCACTGGGCTTAGGTGATATATCACTGTGGTTTTGATTTGCATTTCTCTAATGATTAGAGATGTTGAGCATTTTTTTATATGTTTGATGGCCATTGATGTTTTGATGGCCATTATTCTGTCTTCTTTTGAAAAGTTTCTGTTCATGTCCTTTGCCCATTTCTTGATGAGGTTGTTTGATTTTTTCTTGTTGATGTTTTTGAGTTGTCCATAGATTCTTGTTATCAGCCCTTTATGGGATGTGTAGAGAGCAAATATTTTCTCCCATTCTGTTGATCACCAGAGTTGATTTGGCTGATCTGGCTGGCTAGGCGGGTGTCCTCTTCCTCCTTCACCACTCAATGTGCGTCCCTCCGGAAGCTGCTCACTGGGTAGAAGAGGACAACCTTCCCTGAGAGAGGAGGACCGTTCTTCAGTCAAGGGTATATGAGTAGCTGCGCTCCCCTGCTAGAACCTTCAAACAAGCCCTCAAGTCTTGTTTCTGATGGTTATCTCAAAATGGTTAATGGGCCATCTGATGATTTGGTAGGTGACAGCTAGATGGCAGCAGAATTGAAGGTTAATTGCTCAGCATTTTCCCCCAGGGGGAGTTCTAAAATCTTAGTTCTGTAGTTAGTTAGTTGCTCAAGACTTGTTTCTGGAATTCTTAAGCTTGGGCACAATTAGGCATTGTAAAAGAGTTATTACTTGGCTTTAAGATGGGACTGTTACTGATACCAATTTCTCAGTGTCAATCCTGCAATATATTGCCACCTTGTTGGTGCTGTAACTATGTCTTCATAAGGCTCTGCTGTCATTCTATCCAATTATCAGATGCAGGATGGGATGGTAGGGACCAGAGGAAGACCAGTGAATCAGGGAATTCCATGAGCATATGCCACAGCTGTACTTCTTGTGCACTGAAGTGAATTCCTTGATCCATTGTGTGGAATGCTATGACTGTGGATAAGGAATTCTGGAACTTCATGGATGGTAGTCTGGAAGATTCATTGTGTACAAGGAAGAAAAATCAGTATCCAGAGTAAATGTCTATCCCATTAAGAAGAAAATCCTGCTACTTCTATGATGGAAGTGGTCCAATGTAATTAATCTGCCACCAAATAGCTAGCTAATCACCTGCAGATTGGTGACATATCAGGGACTCAGTGTTGTTAATGCTCCTAGCAGATTGGGCAGTCAGCAGTGGTAATAGCCAGGACAGAATGGTGAGTGGAAGTCCATGTTTCTGAAACTATGCATGGCTACCATCCCTGCCACTATGGCCACTTTTATTATAAGCCCATTCGGAGATGACAGGAATGCCTGGAGAAAGAGGCTAGCTGGTGTGCACAGGAAGGGTCATCCTATCCACTTTATTGTGAAAATTCTTCTCTGCTTAGGTCACTCATTTGTAAGTGTTCACATGTGACAGAAATGTTTTCATGGATTTTTCCATTTTGAGAGGTGTATCCACATACTTTTACCCCAAATTTCCTTGTCACCAATTTTTCCTATAATCTTAATTCTGACTCCCTGATCATCCAGCTAAACTTTTAGCCACAGCCCAAGCATTGGTATATAACTGCTGCCCTGGTCAATTCTCTTTTCAAATAAAGTGAACAACAGGTACACTGTCTGCTTCTGCCCCCTGGGAGGATTTCCCTTTATCAAGTCCTTCAGGGCTGTCCCAAAAAGGGGCTACAGCTGTCAACTTTTGTGTGGTGCCTGTATATCATGCAGAATCGTCTGTAAACCAGACCTGAGTCTTCATTTCCTCTGTCAAGTGATCACACAAACTCCCCATGAAGCCACAGGTGCAGGCTGGGAGAGAGAAGGCAGTGTAGCAGGAGTGCAAACCATGTGTATTTGGCTCATTCTTCATGAGATTTACTTGTGCCTTCAGGGCCTACTTCAGCCCAATCACATCTCTACCACCTCCATTTGACGATGCAGTGCTGCTATGCATGCCCAACTTTATCACTTAGTGGGTCAGAGCTAACACAGAGACTAGGATGGCAGCTCAGTTTGCAGTATAACTTGGCTGCCTATGATTGAGCATTCAACCTCCACTAAGGCTCAATCGCAGGAGTAGAGCTGTTTCTCAAAATGGGATTATTATCTGCAGAGGACTGCTGATCTTTGCCTTAGGTTTAAATCTGTTATCCATCTTGAGTGAATTTTTGTGAGAGGTGAGAGGTAGGGATCCTGCTTCAATCTTCTGCATGTAGCTATCCAGTTTTCCCAGTACCATTTATTGAAGAGAAATTCTTTTCCCCATTGTATATTTTTGTCTGCTTTATCAAAGATTAGGTTTCCCCATGCAGATGGTTTCATCTCTGGAATCTCAGTTTTATTCCAAATATCGATGCTTCTGTTCTTGTGCCAGTAGCAGGCTCATTTAACTATTATTGCTTTATAGTAAAGCTTGAAGTCAGGAAGAATTTTTGATGCAACAGCTTATCCTTCACCTTAGAAGAGATATCTCAACATGACCCATACCACTTGGCCCTTAGCATTTTTACTGAGATCCAAGGCCCCTGAATTGACTACCCATGTTGGATGCTGCAGTGCAGATCTTTTGTATGCAAAGATAGGCAACAAAATAAGTAATAAGGAAATAATTACATAAAATTTAAGGGAGAGGACAATTTAAGTCACATTCTAATAATATTAATAACTATCCCTGCACTTCTCATTGCTTATTCCATCCTGTTGTAGAGTTTTCACTATGATTCCTCTTTATTGTTAGTTTTCTTTACTTAGGTTTTTTACTAGAAAATTTTTAGGGAAACAGGATAATTGATTAATAATTTTACCAAAAAAAAATCTCTTTTTTTCCCACTATTCTGGTGCTCATTACCCATGTGAGGCTCCACTTTTTAAAAAAGAAACAAAAAACCTATTGACTGTGGCAATCGTTACATATCACTATTCATCTATTAAATTTAAATGTACGAATTAAATAAATTAAGTTTTATCTTGATGAATGTTCATTAACCACTTCTGCTTAAAAAGAAAACCTGAATATGTTACCACCATGTATAAGATCCTTCAATTCTTTTCCTCTTGGATGAATAAAAGATCCCATGTGATCTCACCCATGCTCTCCTCCTTGGTCTCATCCAGTTCCTTTCTGCCAGTCACTTACAAGCTTTAGTTTCTCTAATCATGAAGGCTGTGTGATAACCTAGCTTCTCCAATAATCAAGGCCCCATGGATGGTAAGTGTCCACAGGCATCACCTTGTTAGAAAGGAAGACTCCTGAGCCCCACCACAGAACTACTGAAATAGGATCTGTACTTTAACCAGGTTTCCAGGAAATTCATAGGTATTGAAATTTGGAAAGTACAGATCTACGCCACATCCCAAAGAAGTTCTTTGTCTTTGTCCTTTTTCCTCCCACTGACCTTGCCTAGTAAGATTTTTTTTATCAGATTTTAGCTCACCTGGAAGCTAAGCATATATCTGGAATTTGAGCTACATAATTTGCATGAAGAGGACACCTGTACTTGGGGTTGGCTTCTGAAGGGAATATAGATCTTTGGCTTCATTAAAATCATGTTTTTATTACCTTAGATGAGACTATACTAACCAAAGCACTCAGAACATCAAATTTTATGTGTAAACTGAATTTTGCATAAAAAGTGAGAAGTGGGTTGGGCTCAGTGGCTCATGCCTATAATCCCAGCACTTTGGAGGCCAAAGCAGGAGGATCGCTTGAGCCTAGGAGTTCAAGGTCAGCCTGGGCAACATAGACCATATATGTACAAAAATTTTAGAAATTAGCAGGTTTTTTGTACATGCCTGTAGTTCAAGCTACTTGGGAGGCAGGAGAATTGCTGTCTGATCCCACGTGTTTGAAGCTGCAGTGAGCTATGATTGCACCATTGCACTCCAGACTGGGTGACAGAGTGAAACTCTGTTCCTAAAAAAACAAAACAAAGCAACTCAGAAGTATCATCTGTTGTGGAAAATACTGACATAAAATATAATTTCAGTTGTTAAAACTAGAACTGTCTATAGTGACTTAATGTTTATGATTCTGAAGTCTGGAATACCCTGTAGAATAATCTGGATCACTCATACATATCTAAATCCTCAATGCCCAGTTGAAGATCTTCACTTTGCCCTATAGGGAATTCTAAGATCCTCTTAGGGGAGTTTCACTTCTCCTCACCTTCCTCTCCTGGCAAAAACACATATGTATAATTTGTGGACCCTGTGTTGAAAAAAAAGTTATATAAACAACATTTTCCTGATAATGAAAAATGAAGCCTCCAAAATAAAAGAATTGCTACCCATGTTATTGTCATTCCTGTGCTATTTATGCATTTTTCTGCTTTCGAAAGTCTACTTTTAAAGGATCTTCATAATTTCTTATAAGTTATTGGTAAAAGAGTAATTATTTATAGTATTTGTTATTCCTTAAAAAGAAAGTTTAAAATGCTATCTAATTTATGATAATTTTAGATTTGGTTTACAAGATGCCAAAAATGCCAGAGGCAAATGGAACTAAAAAGGATGAATAATCTTCATGTTTTATTTTCAAGACTAAAATCTGAGTAAGCAAATTAGCTATAAAATGAATTGTCTCCATTCATGATGATTTATTATCTTGTGTACCAAATTATAATGAGTTTATAAGATAAGTTCTGGTTAACTAGAATGTTCAATACTTTAAAACCGGGTTTAATCATTCAAATCATAATCATCATTATAGAAGAAATCTTTCTGATGATTCTGATGTAAAGATTCATTCTGTGTAAACATTCCCTATGATTAAAACTTTTAAGGTCTATCAAGTAATAACCCCTCTCTACCTTCATCATTTCTGATAACTTCATCAATTATTTTATATATATATGACATAAAAACATATATATATAATTGAATATACAGAAATGTACATATATTTTATTAGGTATTTTACACAAATAGTAATACTAGTAATAATTATATGTAAAAATATGTATATATCTCAAAATATGAAGAAAATATATTTCCTATACCCTTGCCAGCATAATGATACATAAAGTACCCACATACAAATCGAATTTGAGATTTTTTCATTATTTTGTGATTTGGAACTACAAGGAAGGAAACCCATTCCATATACAAATCTGCTTAAGTGAAATTATTGCCATTTGTTCTTTATATTGTCTGTATCAGGGTCCAGT
>VBSM01000272.1:71913066-71936645 GCA_008086735.1 Cheirogaleus medius
TAAGGGAAATTGCTCTCACTAAAGCCACTAGAAATCCATCTCCATAGTCTGTGAAGAGCATTTATTTTGGCATTTGGCAATGTACTTTTCTGTCATTCTCACTGTCTTTCCTTTATGTCCACAACACTCAGCTTTCTAGTTTCCTTCCTGCTTCTTCCCTTGATCACTCTGTTCAGTATCCTTTTCTTGTCTCTCTGTTGTCTCTCTTTGGACATTTAGACCTTTGGGTTGCAACAGGAAATGAGTTTATTGAATGGAAATTGGCTCTAACACAGAAATTCTAGGGAAGTTGGAAGAATTAGCTGGAAAAGAATGGCAGGAACAGAAGGAAGAAAGGCAGCCAGTCAAAAGCCAAAATCTTGTCCCGACACTGGCTTTATGAGGTTGGCTGTTACTGTTGCTGAACTTCCAGTGACACAGTTTATACAGTCGTCCTCAAACTAAGGCCCGCGGGCCACATGCCGCCTGACTAGGACATTTATCCGGCGCTGGGTGTTTTTGCTGCCGCTGCCTGTCCTGCTTAGCAGCCGACTCATCCCGGGCCCACAGTGTGCACTCTCCAACGGTCTGAGGGACAGTGAACGGGCCCTCTGTTTAAAAAGTTTGAGGACCCCTGGATCAGTGCCCCATCCTAGAACTACTGAAACAAGACCTGTATCTTAACAAGGTCTCCAAGACCTTTCTAGGCGTTGACGTTTTGGAAGGACATATCTAGGCCACCTCCCCACAGATGTCTTTTGTCTTTTATTTTCTTTGCTCCTCCCTCTGAGCTTTGCTTAATAAGATTTCAGCTTAACCTTGGAGCTGGGTATATGTCTAGGATTTGAGCTATAGTTTCATAGGGAGGGCAACTTGGAGTTTCCTTCTAGAGACAATCTAGATCTTTGGTTTCATTAAAGTCATGTTTTGATTAGCTCAGATGAGACCACATTAATTAAAGCACTCAAAGCAACAAATTTTGTATATATATAAACAGCATTTTTCACAAACCCATCAGAAGTGTTATCTGTGGTGGAAACATTGGCATAAAGTATGATTTCAGTGGTTAAAACTAGGACTCTTTATGGTGACTTGGGGTTTATGATTGCAAAGGCTGTAATGCCCTGTGGGACAATTTGAACTTCTCGTGTAGGTCCAATCCTATAATGCCTAGCAGAGCCTCAAACTTTGCCCTGAAGGGAATCCTCATGCTCTCTGGGGGGATTTTAGTTCCCCACTTTCTCCTGTTTGAGCAAAAGCACACAGTTGTACAATTGGTTGACTCTTGTTTTCAAGAAAAATTTATATACACATTTCCTTAGCTTTGGATATGAAGCCTCTGAAATGAATCAGTGTGCTAAGAATTGCTACCTATGTTTCTGTCATTTCTGTGCTATAATTGTATTTATTTCTACTTTAGAAAGCCTAACACTGTTAAAGGATTTTCACAATTTCTTTCAAGGTATGAGTAAGAGAGAAATGATTTCTTTAATATTTATTATTCTTTATATACTAACTTAAAATTTTATTTAATTTATAATAATTTAATATTGAGATTATAAGAAGTCAAAAGAGACAGGTGGAAATGAAAACTATTAGTGAATTATCTGTATTCTTTATTTTTACAATTAAAGTCTGGACAAGCAAATTAGCTATAAGACTAATTTTTTCCCTTTAACAATGTTTCATTACTCTGTGAATTATTGCCCTGTTAATTTTATTACCCAGGGTAATTTCATTACCCTGTTATTGACCTTATGAGGTAAGTTTTGGTGAGCCAGAACACTAATTTAAAACTGACTTTAAAGATTCAATTGCAATGATTGTTATATATGTTTTTGTCAATTCTAATAAAAAGACCCATTCTATTTAATTAAATATGTATTCTTCTTAAAACTTTTAAGGTATTACTTAAACACTTAGCTCATCTATCCTTTCACTAACTTCTGAAAATAATTTAATATATATTTAAAAGATACCCATACACAAACAGAACTTGACATTTTCAATTATTTCAATTATTTCTTATTTGAGATTGCATATAAGAAAGTCCATTCCAAATTCAATACATCTGGAATTAATAGTGTTGGCCATTGATATAGCCTATTTTATGTTGGATTCTTGGCTTGATATTATTCTGCCAAAAAAAAAAATTGCTGGATAAAAATTTGCTGTCAAGTAAAGCCAGAAGAATTCCTAGAGTAAGTCACTTCTATTGACTATAATAAAAAAGATAAAGTAACTTTTAAATATGGAAAGAACTTTCAGACAGTGCTAGTATAGTTATGAACAACACAAAGTTTTTAAGTAACTTTCCAATCAGATCTCTTTTTCATATACAAATTTCATAGGAAACTTAAATTTGATTTTGAGTAATAGGAAAGAAAATATCCCAGAATTTACATCTTTTAATGAACTCCAGGGTTGAAATTTATATTTACCCCAAGCCTCTGAAACTTTCCTTTTAATTCTTCCTCAGGCTTTCTCTGATACTCTCTCTCTCTCTCCCTCTCTCCCTCTCTCCCTCTCCCCCTCTCCCTTCCTCCCTCCCTCCCTCTCTTCCTCCCTCTCTTCCTCTCCCTCTCCCTTGGCTTGTTTTTCCTATACTCATCCATATGTCTTTTTTGTTCTCTGCTCATTTCTGTTCCTTTTGTTTTCTTTTCACCACCCAGATTTTCCTTTCCAGTTCTCCTGTCCACTTTTTTCCTCTCCCTGCCTTCCTTTCTTCTCCTTACTTTTGAAACCTGTTATTAAATATGAAGAAGTCTTACAGAAAAATATTTTTTATTAGTCTATGAGCAGAAGGCAAATGCTAACTTCCCTCCATATTAATTGGAATGTTCTATTTCACTTCCCTCACTATCATGCCACCTGTTTCCCATTCATGTCTTGTTATTCTCTGACCTTTATTCTATCACAAATGGAAACTGCTCTCTCTAAAGCCACTAAAAATCTTATTTTCACCCTCAGTGATCTCTGTTCACTTGTCCAGCTAGAGCATTGATTTTCGCATTTGGGCCAATACTTCAATTTGTCCTCTTTGAGTATCGTTCCTCTCCTTGTACCTATGACACTCCGCTTCCCAGTTTTCCTCTTGCTTCTGTAATCATTCTGCTCAGTATCTTTTTCTGGTCTCTCCCTTGTCTCTCTTTTGTTTGAACCAGGACTCTTGGTTGCAATAGGAAGTGAATTTATTCAATGGATAATGGCTCTAACATAAAAACACTAGGTAAGTAGGAGGAATCTACTGTAAAAATGGGCAGGATCAGAAGGAAGGAAGGCAGCCAGTCAACAGCCAAAATCTTGTCCCAACACTAGCTCAATGAAAGCTGCTATTACTGCTGTTGAGCTTTTCAGTGCCACAATTCACACTATCAATTTCATTGCTGTATATCAGATGCATCTTCTGGGGGCTTTTTTTTTTTATTTCAGCATAATATGGAGGTACAAATGTTCAGGTTACGTATATGGCTCTTGCCCCACCCGAGTCATATTGCTGTTTGCTGCCTTTGCATCCAAAATTCTTCTTGTACCTGTTCCATTTTTTCCCACTCTCCAAATTCCAAATCTATGGTGGTGGATTTGACTGGCCAAACCTAGATCAAGTCTCCTCACCCTAGGTGCAAGATGGATGGAAGAGCTCTAGAGTGGGTAGTATTCTCTGTGGCCACCAAGATTCATGTGGTAGAAAAGGGGACTAGGGTTTGGCTGCTTTAATAAATGGCATATATCCACTTTATAACCTGATTAACATGACTTTTTTCCTCTCTGTTCCTCCTTTACTTTTGGCTCAGGTCTCCAATGCATATGGCATCTATAACTATGTCTTCAACTATGTCAATGACTCATATGTCATTATTATATTTTATTAAGCTCTAGTAGAGTCATACTCCTAGGTACTTCTGACTTGGATGGTCAGAGGATACTCATTCCATATATCTGCCTATGAATCTGTTCTCAACCTAATTTTTAGTCACCAAGTGGCTCGCTCTTTCACCAACCATCTTCTTCACACCTAATATGTCATACAGTCCTGCTGACTCTGCATTCTGAATTATTTTGGATAATTTTTGTCCTACTCTTTGTCCTACTCTTCACTCCCAATGTCTTATCACACATCACTAGGTACTTTGCATCATTTGAAATACCTGAATAGCATTTTAAAAATGCATATTTCTATACTTTATTCTTGAACCACGGAATCTATTTCTACACTAATCCCTCATATTATATATTTTGGTAAGGAAGGTCCTCAAACAATTCTGATGTGTATCTTGTTTGGGATCCCTGGAAAATAGAAACTGCTTCCTGACTGGTATCTCTGGCTCCAGTTTCTCCTTTTTTGCAGCTGACTTTCTACAGGACCAATTATTTCATTTAAAATAAATCTCAAATGCCATTCTCTGTCATAAAAGTTTTTGTTCATGTTTATCGCTTGAACAATAAAGTTCAAGATTCTTCACAAGTCTTAGGACTCATTATATATTCCTGGCCTTACAAAGATCTTTTATGTCGGCACTACACCCATGCTCCAGACACAGGATTTTCCTACCACACTGAATAGTGTTGACAGAAATTTAGCATGTGCTTAGAATGCCTCTAGCTTTTTTCTAAATCTGTTTATTTATGCACATTCTATGCACTGAAACAATTGCATTTTTCAATTCCTTCAATACCCTTCAAATATTCTATTATAGTGTAATAAATGAATGAAAGAGAGAATTCTGTTAAGTGTGTGGTTTTATTTCAACTCCCCTCCTCTGGTATTCCTTTTATAAATCCTCAGTGAATGTTCCTTTTACATTTATCTCATTTCAGGGATATGCAGTGAGGACATGGAGAAGGAAAATGCAACATTGCTGACAAAGAGTTCATTCTCACAGGACTTACACATCAATCAGAGTGGAAAATCACGCTGTTCCTGGCATTCCTGGTGATATATCTCATCACCATCCTGGGGAATCTTGGTTTGATTGCTCTCATCTGGAATGACCCTCACCTCCACATCCCCATGTACTTATTCCTTGGAAGTTTAGCCTTTGCAGATGCTTGGTTATCATCCACAGTGACCCCCAACATGCTGGTTAACTTCTTAGCCAAGAGTCAGATGGTATCTCTCTCTGAATGCATGGTACAACATTTTTCCTTTGGAATCAGTGCAATCACAGAATGTTTCCTCTTGGCAGCAATGGCGTATGATCGCTATGTAGCCATATGCAAACCTTTACTCTATCCAGTGATTATGACCAATGCACTATACATCCGGCCATTAGTCTTGTCATTTGTAGGTAGCTTTCTTCATGACTTAATTCATAAAGGGATTTTATTCAGATTAACCTTCCATAATTCTAACGTAATATACCACTTTTACTGTGACATTATACCATTGTTAAAAATTTCTTGTACTGATCCTTGTGTTAATTTCCTAATTCTTTTTATTTTGTCTGGTTCAATACAGGTATTCACCATTGTGACTGTTCTCATCTCTTATACATTTGTTCTCTTTACAATCTTAAAAAAGAAATCTGCCAAAGGCATAAGGAAAGCCTTTTCCACCTGTGGAGCTCATCTCTTATCTGTGTCTTTATACTATGGTCCTTTTCTCTTCATGTATGTGCGCCCTGCATCTCCACAAGCAGGTGATGAAGAGATGATGGAGTCTCTGGTTTACACTGTCATCATTCCCTTGTTAAATCCAATTATCCACAGTCTGAGAAATAAGCAAGTCATAGATTCACTGACAAAAACATTAAAAGTAAATGTTTAGATCTCATACTAGCATGTATTCTCTTTTTATTAAAGGTCACAAAATCATGCAGGTTAGATGTGGGTATGTATTGGTGCAGGAAAGATTTTTGCAATCACAATTGTCCTAACTATTTAATGAAGAGTTAGTACCTAATAAACTTCTTAAAATATTTATATGTTATTCAAAAGTGTACAAGGACATTTAGCCAAGCGTTGATGGAATACTAGAATAATTACCTCAGAAAACAAATTAAAACATTGTAGGGGTGGGAAACCTGTGGCCTCAAGGCCACATGTGGCTCTCCAGGTCCCCTTTTATTAAAAGGATTTGTTCTGTAAAATTTGGATTCAGTCAAAGGGCTGCACTCAAGGATCCAGAAGGTACATGTGGCCCCAAGGCTACAGGTTCTCCACCCCTTTCACAGGTGTGTAGACTAGAGATTCATATCACATTTACTCCATACAGAGGACAGGTTTGTGTTTGGTTGAACACAAGCAAATCTCACGAATTCAGCTAGCCATCAAAACGTCTTTTATTCTACTTTATTGGGAAATGGTTAATTTCTCTTCTCATAGAGATTCAACTCACATATCATACAGAGGAATAAATAGAAACTGGAATGAGAAATAAGTGAGAAGGAAATTAAAGCAGTGAAGGCAGGAATAAACTATGAGAGGATGCTCTTAGTTCACTGTACTTCTATAAATAAGGAGAGGCCAATTGCCTCTCCTTGTCTATGATGCCTTCTAAGGACCTTTCTAGCTATATTTGCATGTTTCTTTGGCAATCTGAAAAGCTTCACTAATTCAGAAGCCAACAGATTAGATTAAAGAATTAAACTGGGGTGGGTGTAGAGAAGAGAGAGAAATTGCAGAATAGCAAGAAAATAGTCTCAATCTTCCCAGAATTTTTTAAAAAAAATAAATTAGTAAGATAAAGAAATCAGTGATATTTAAAAGTTTTTGGAATGTGTCTTTGACAATGAGGGCTTTAAGTTCATATTACAAAAGTATAGATGATGTTATGATCACATGATGTCATAATGCATAATGTATGCTGGAAAAGACATGAAAATGAACAAGAGTTTGGATGTTTTGTTCCTGAAACACCCTTGATTGTTAGCTTTTCTCAAACTTGATTCTCTTTCAATATAGTAAGTGATCCGTCTTCATGTCACCCTGGCCTTTCCGCTCTCAACACTTGAAATTACATAAATTTCTGCTAATACCACTTAGCTCCTCACCCTAAATCCTACTTATCTGTATGTTTTGCAAAACTCAAGTCACTTATCTTTTCCATCTAGTTGTTACTCTCTTACCTTCCAAACACTGCTGCCAGATGACTCTTCATAAATAGGACTCTGTTTAAATCATATCCCTCCTCAATAACTTTTAATTGATTGTCATTGCTACCGGATTATATACGTGTAAGTTATATGTACCTAGATCTGAATACAGTCATGTACTGCATAGTGATGTTTTGGGCAACATTGGACCACATATGGTATGGTGGTCACATAAGATTATAATGGAGTTGAAATATTGCTATCGCCTAGTGACCTTGTAGCTGTTATAATGTCACAGCACGGTGTTTTACTCATGTGTTTGTGGTGAGGCTGCTGTATACAAACATACTACATTGCTAGTCATATAAGCGTATAGCACAAACAATTATATAGAGCTGATGAAAATTGATAATAAAAATAAATGACTATGTTATTAGTATACTATATTTTTTATCCTTGTGTTAGAGTATACTTCTACTTATAAAAGTCATTAACTGTAAAACAGCCTCAAGCAGGGCATTCAGGAAGCATTCCAGAAGAAGGCATTTATCACAGGAGATGAAAACTCCATGTGTGTTATTGCCTCCGAAGAAAAGGAAAAAAAATGGTCTCAGTCTTCTGAAAATTAAAAAAAAAAGAAACTAGTAAGATAAAGAAATCAGTGATATTTAAAGGAGGAAGTGAAAGACAATTATATTTATGATCCTAACTTTGTGTAGGCCTGGGCTAATGTGTGTGTCTTAGTTATTAAGAAAAACTTTTAAAAAAGTAAAAAAAATTAAGTAAAAAAATTAAGAATAGAAAAAGCCTATAGAATATAAAGAAATATTTTTGTACAACTCTACAATGTGTTTGTAATTTAAGCTAGTTATTACAAAAGACTCAAAAAGTGTAAAAAAATTTAAAAGTTTATAAAGTAAAAAGAGTTACAGTAAGCTAAGATTAACTTAGTATTGAAGAAAGAGAAAGTTTTCACAAATTTAGTGTGTCCTAAGTGTGCAGTATTTATAAAGTCTACAGTAGTGTACAGAAATGTCCTAGTCCTTGACATACACTCACCACTCACTTACTGACTCACCCAGAGCAACTTCCAGTCCTACAGTCATTCATCATAAGTGCCTTATACAGGTGTACCATTTTTATCTTTTATGTAATATTTTTACTCTACCTTTCTTTGTTTAGGTATGTTTAGATATACAGATACTTACCATTGTGTTTCAATTGCCTACAGTATTCAGGACAGTAACATGCTGTACAGCTTTTTAGCCTAGGAGCAATAGATTATATCATATAGCCTGTGTGTATTAGGATATGCCATCTAGGTTTGTGTAAGCACACTTTACGATGGTCACTCAATGAGAAAATCACCTAATGACACATTTCTCAGAATATGTTCCCATAGATAAGCAACTCATAACTGTATATACCTATGCATATGGTTATTTGTTCATAATATGTACAGATTTTATGATATACATGTAAATATGTAAATATAAATGAATGTGTGTATATATATGTCATTCATTCTTCAGTATCCCCAGGGGATTGGTTTTAGGACCTCCCTTGGATACCAAAACTCCATAGATGCTCAAGTCCCTGATATAAAATGGCATAGTATTTGCATTTAACCTATGCACATCCTCTCATGCATTTCAAATCATACCTAGATTAGTTATAATACCGAATGCAAAGTAAATACTATGTAAATAGTTGTTATACTATACTGTTTATGGAATAATCACCATAAAAAGTCTGTATCTATTCAACCCAGATGCAATTTTTTTCTATTTTCAATCCAAAATTGGTTGAGTCCACAAATGCAGAACCCACAGATATGGAGGGCTGACTATATATATCTTTGTCACTCTGCATTTGTTCACCCTGCTACTTGAATTCCTTTCCAATCAAAACTTGGTTTTAACTCTCGAGTCTCATCCTCTACAATTGTACCAATGGAACCTGTGTTTCAGCTGAAATGAGTTACTGAGAGACTTCTGAACACACCTTAGTCTCTCAGATACATGCTTTTTCTCATACAGGTCCCTCTATAGGAAACCCTCCCTCCCTTGACTGCACTCATTCTCATCTACAAGTGAAATGGCATTATTTCATCAAGATGTCAAATGTTCATGCTTCCATGATGCATTTCCTGATTGTACTAACTTATTTGAAATATGCAGCAGTTTATTTATTCTTCTTATGCCAAAATTGGCCTTGCATAATACTTATTTTTGGCCCAAAGTATCTTCTAGATTACCATTTAAAGGCTTACTACTCTTTCTGTCTTTTGAAGTGTGTAGACAGTGGCTTACACACAAAAGGCCCAAATATTTGTGAAATATTTTTGAAATTTAAATGGAACTGACAGCTCAAGTCCATAGAATGCAGTGAGGATGCATGATTTTTTAAAAATTTTGATGTGCGCTCAAAGAGATTACCTGGCCTGGGATGGCTGCTGCATGTCAACTCACCTCATATTTCTTTCATCACAATTAAAAATATTGTATACCTAAATAAATTATTTTTGTTCTTATTAATAGGATTAGCTTCTGGGATAGAGTATTAGAAAGTATCAGGGAGAAACTATTTATTTAGATGTTTGGTTTAAAGGATATAAAATACATAAATATTTAATACAAATATTATTTATTCTGTATTTGTGGAGGTCCAGTTAATCCGATTAGACAAGGTCATTTGTCCTTTTTTGTTCCTTTAAGAGATACCTCCCAAGCCCCAGGAAATGATGTGAATGGAACACAGTTACGCTGCTATTCCTCCTTCTCCTCAGAGAATCCATATTATTGCATATGTCCATAGTTTGTTGTTTTTTATTGCTATATAATATTTTCATTGTACTAATGGTTTCCAGTCAATTATCTAGATTTTTGCTGGTTTGTTCAATGTTATTACCTACAAACTAGATAGGTTATATAAACATCTGGTATCTCTTCTGCTATTTTAAAAGTTTGCTTTCCTAATTGGCCTTTTCTTTGAATGAGAAGGTAGACAACAAGCTATGAGTATGTGGCTCAGTGTCTAACCTGTCAAAGTTGTACTTTAGGTTGGATGAGTATGAAACAAGTCCTCTCAGAAACTCAGACTTCTGCATTCTTCTTTTATGCATAACTAATCTATAGATTCCTCCTCTGTAGTTTGTCCTGCAGTACAATTCCTACTATTTTATGCCTTTCTGAAATTTATCAAAATATCAACTCAGTTGGTGTGATCACATTCTCATCTCTTTTATAGATTTATTTGTGTGTGTGTGTCATTTTTGTCATTTTAAGAGGTGTTAGGAAAGTCTTAAAATCTATTTCTGTTATATATTCTACTCCATGTCTAAAGACCTGAGAACCAGGAGTGCTGAGGGTAGAAGATTAATGTCCCAACTCAAACAGCCAGCCAGAGAGCAAATTTAAGCAGCCTCTATTCCATTCAGACTCTAAATGGATTGGATGATCTGTCTCACACTGGGTAGAGCCAACTGCTTTACTCATTTCACCATTTCAAATGCTAATATCTTTCAGAAATACCCCCACAGACATAACTAGAAATAATGTTTAACCAGATATCTGAGCATCCTTGGCCCTGTCAATTGGCATATAAAATGATCCGTCTGATGTCTACTGCTTGTCAACTTGGCATCCATAAGAATCTTCTTAAACTAAATCTCCAGCTAACACAATAACAAAGTCACAAATTTAGTTAATGTGATACAACTATCCTGCATTCAACAGATAACTCAAGAACATCTTCCCCAGCATTGAAGGTAAAGTACTTTGTTTATATTTACTCTTTTCTTTGATACCCAACAACTGAAATATTATGATGTAAAATTGACAATACTTAAAAACTATCTATGATATGAAATCAATATATGTTGTGTTACATGGTAAGGAAATAATAGAGGCAAGAAAACAAAGATTTTTGCTATACACACACGCCCAAACACAAATTTATCCATAACAAACCAAGGCGGAAATACTCATGAGAATTACAATCTTCATTCCTGTCACTGTTCATGTGGTCAAAACTGGTATAAACAACCTTCTTCTATTACCCATTCGTTATTCTGATTGACTTTAGTAAGCACCTCAACTGGTCATGGTCTTTGACCTGGTATCTTTCCTCCTTTTTCTTCTATTGCTATCCAATCTAGCTAGTGGTCTCTTGATTTGGTTTTTCTTTTCAAAGAACCAAATTTTTTGTTTCATTGATCTTTTGTATTGTTTTTTTAATTTCAATTTCTTTTAGATGGGCTCTGAACTTTGTTAATGTCTTTTCTTCTGCTGGCTCTGTGTTTGGTTTGTTGTTCTTTTTCTGGTTCCTTGAGGTGTGAGATTAGGTTGTTAATTTGTGATCTTTCTGTCTTTTTGATGTAAGAATTTTAAGGCTATGAACTTCTCCTTTAGCACTTTCTTTTCTGTATCCCATAGATTTTGGAAGTTTGTGTCGCCTTTGCCATTCAATTAAAAAAACTTTGATTTCTGTCTTGATAGTGTCAACAACCCGAGGGTAGTTTGGCAGCAGGTTGTTTAATTTTCATGTATTTGTGAAGTTGTGAGAGTTACTCTAGGAGTTTATTTCTTGTTTTATTCCACTATGGTCTGAGATATACATGGTACAATTTCAATTTTTATAAATTTGCTGAGACTTGATTTATGAGTTAACATATGATCTATCTTGGAAAATGTCTAATGTGCTGATGAGAAGAATGTATATTCTGCAGTTTTTGTGTAGAATGTTCTATAAATGTTTCTTAGGTCCATTTGTTCAAGTCTCATTTAGGTCCAATATTTCTTGGTTGATCTTCTGCCTCAATGATACATCTAGTTCTGCCGGTGGAGTGTTGAAGTCCCCAGCTATTATTAATATAATGTTGCTGTTTATTTCTTTCCTTAGAGCTACTAGAATTTGCTTTGTGAATCTGGGAGCTCTGGTGTAAGTGCATATATATTGGGGATTATTATATCTTATTATTGAACTGAACCCTTTATCATTATATAATGACCATCTTTTTTTCATTATTGATTTAAAGTCTATTTTATCTGATATGAAAATAGCTACTCCTGCTCACTTTTGTTTCCTCCTACATGAAATATTATATTCACCCCTTTACCTTGAGTCTATGAGAATCTTTGTGAGTTTAATGGGTTTATTGGAGATAGCATATATATTTAGCTTTTTAATCCATTCAGCCAATCTACATCTTCTAAAGAGGGTATAAAGGTGATCCACATTCAATGTTAGTATTGATATGTGACATACTGTTCTTGTAATCATTTTTATTGTTACCTAGTTGCTTTGTTTTCTCCCTTTGTTACTATTTTATAGGAGCTATGAGTTTTAGCTTTTGAGGGTTTTTACACTGGTGAGTATTCATCTTTTCCAAGTAAAGAATACTTTTAAGCATTTCTTGTAGGGTAAGTCTAGTGGTGACAAATTTGCATAGTATTTGCTTATTTGGGAAAGACTTTAATGCTCCTTCATTGATGAAACTTAGTTTTGCAGCATACAAAATTCTTGGCTGGCAGTTATTCTGTTTAAGGGGACTAAAGATAGGACCCCATTTCTTTCTGGCTTGTAGGGTTGATGTTGAGAGGTTTGCTGTTAGCCTGTTTTTTAAAAATACCCCTCAGGTGAATAAATGCATTATACTACCTAGTCCATGTGTAATATGATGTTGGGAATAACGAAAAAGATGAAGAAATAGGTTCTAAAACATTCAGGATATAAAATCACTGGGACTTAGGAACATATTTGATATCAAAGTCATAGTCAGTGAAGGAAAAAGTAGTCACATAGTAATTAGGTAGATTTTGATCTAACACTAAGATGAGAACCCAAATGCATTGACAAGTTTGTAGTGTGAGCATCCTCTGAACATCTGGATAAGATGTCCTTAGTAATATAATTCTACTAGAAATAATGACTTAAGAGTCTTTGGGGTAGTTAAGGGCATAGTATGGATGATTTATTCATTGAAGAGTACACAAAATAAAGAGAATAAGAGCAAGGACAAAACTGGAGGAAGTTATGTTAAAGAAGTTAGGAAGAAGATAGATGTCATGTACTAGATGTCTAACACCCGATCCCCTTTTCTACCATTTGTTTTGGCGGGAGACAAAGGTTTTGACCTAGATTTGTCCAATCAAACCCACCAAACCTGGATACAGATATAGAGAGATGGAGACAAATGTACATGGTCAAAATATTTCAGTGCAAAGGCAGCCAAGGCAAAAATATCAAGATTACAGCATATGCTCTCTGTATCCACTACAATGCCCTGATAGTATAAGCTGTGTCATTGGAAGTTCAGCAATAGTAACAGCCAATCTCATGAAACCAGTGTTGGAACACTGTTGACATTGTTGGCTGCCTTGCTTCCTTCTGATCCTGCCATTTTTCCCAGCTTACCCTCCAAATTCCCTAACATTTGTATGTTACAGAAAATTTCTATTGAAAACTCATTTCCTGTTATAAACCAAAGGCATCGATGTCCAAAGAGAGATAAGGGAGAGATGAGTAAAGGATACTGAGCAGAGTGATCAAGGGAAGAAGCAGGAGGAAAACTAGAAAGCTGAGTGTTCTGGACATAAAGAGAAGAAAGATAGTTAGAATGACAAAGAAAAGTAAATTTCCAAATGCCAAAATATTCTTGTAGGACAAAGAGTGAACAGAGATCACAGACTTTGGAAATGAATTTCTAGTGACTTTAGTGAGAGCAATTTCCTTTATGCAATAGAATTAAGGTCAGATAATATGAGAAGTGAAAAGGAAAGGTGGCACAACAGTGAGGGGAATGATACAGAGTACTCTGGAACGTGGAGAACAGCGGGCATTGATCTACCACTTACAGACTAATGTAATTTTTTTCTCCTGTAGAACATTTTAAGAAAAGAAGAGACAGAAAAAGTGGAAAGGGAAATTTATGTATGTGAAAATAAAACAAGAAGCAAAATGTATTTTTTCCTTTGGGTAGCTGCCCAGTGATGGGATTGCTGGATCAAATAGTAGTTCTATTTTTAGCTCTTTGCAGTATCTCCATGTTACTTACCATAGGGGTTGTAATAATTTGCAGTCCTGCCAGCAGTGTATGAGTGTTCCTGTCTCTCCACATTCATGCCAACATTTATTGTTTTCAGACTTTTTGATAAAAGCTATTGTCATTGAAATTAAGTGATATCTCATTGTGGTTTTGATTTGCACTCAAATGTTTATAGCAGCACAATTCATAATTGAACTGTGGAAACAACCCAAATGCCTATCAATGCATGAGTGGATTAATAAAATCTGTTATATATATATACAATGGAGTACTACTCGGCTACAAAAACAATGATGATCTAGCACCTCTTCTATTATCCAGGATAGAGCTGGAGTCCATTCTACCAAGTGAAATATTAAAAGAATAGAAAAATAAGCACCACATGCGCTCACCATCAAATTTGGTATTAATTGATCAAAACTATGTATAGATATAGTAGTAACATTCATCAGCTGTCAGACAGGTGGGAGGGGAAAGGAGGGGATGGGTATATTCACACCTAATGGGTGCAGTGTGCACCATCTGTGGGATGGACACTCTTTGAAGCTCTGACTCAGACAGGGAAAAGACAATATCTGTAACATAAACATTTGTACCCCCATAATATGCTGAAATAAAAAACTTTTTAAAAGCAGATTTTTAATGAAAAAAAAAGAGAGAAAAATAGGCAGAGAATAACAAGGTCATAGATGGGTAAGTTCAAAAAGACAAGCCTAAAAAGAGAGAGAGAGGAAGTATCAAAGATACTTGAAGACAAAATAAAGGAAAGGTTCAGAAGTTTAGGTTGAATGTTTGCATTAACCCTGGTGTTCATTAATAGTTGTTATTTCTAAAACTCTTTTCATTTTCCTTTCTAAAAATTCAAGTTTATTTTCCCATGTAATGTGTGTATAATAGAGTCTTTGGCTTGAAATTTAACTTTATAAATTTTTCATTGTTTATGAATACAATGTCACTGCCTGAAAGATTAGTTCCTATTTAAATGACGCTTTTTAAAAAAATTACAGCCATTAAAATTAATTTATCTAGAAATATTTCTGATTTTATTTGAGAGCATCTTGTTCTCCATAAAGCTGTTAGTTTGTTTGTTATATCAGAATTAACAGAAAGATTTCCTATATAAGAATCACTAGGACTTGAACTGTTAAACCCAGTTTTAAAGCATTTACACTCTAGGTAACAGAATTTATCATATAATCTCATTGTAGTTTGGTGAGTAAACTAGATAATAAATTGTTGTTAAGGGAAACAATTCATTCTACAGCTATTTTGCTTATCCAGAGTTTAGTCTTAAATATAAAACATGAAGATTATTCACTCCTTTTTGTTCCCTTTGTCCCTGGCATTTTTGGCATCCTGTAAACGGAATCTAAAATCATTATAAATTAGATAGAATTTTAAACTTTCTTTTTAAAGAATTATAAATATAATAAAATAATTTCTCTCTTCCCAATAACTTGTAAGTAATTATGGAGATTCTTTAAAAGTGCTAGGCTTTCTAAAGCAGAAAAAAATACATAAATAGCACAGGAATGACAATGACATGGGTAGCAATTCTTTGCACACTAACTGATTTTGGAGGCTTCATTTCTAATCTCAGGAAAATGTTCATATATATTTTCTTTCAACATTCAGGGTCAACCAATTATACATCTCTGAAACTTCATTAAGAGTGACTTAGGATTCCCTTAGTACAAAGTGAAGATCTTCAACTGGGCATTGTGAATTTAGATGTGTGTGAGGGATCCAGATTATTCTATAAGGTATTATAGACTTCAGAATCATAAAAATTAAGTCACTATAGACAGTTCTACTTTTAACAATTGAAATTACACTCTATGACACCATTTTCCACAACAGATGACACTTCTGACTTGTTTTGTTTTGTTTTGTTTTGTTTTGTTTTGTTTTGTTAGAGACAGAGTCTCACTCTGTCACCCAGGCTGGAGTGCAATGGTGCTATCCTAGCTCACTGTAGCCTCAAACTCCTTCTCAAGTGATCTTCCTACCTCCTAACTTGCTGGAACTACAGGCATGCACCAACAAGCCTGCTAATTTCTAAAATTTTGTACAGATATGGTCTGTCTGTTTCCCAAGCCGATCTTGAACTCCTGGGCTCAAGCAATCCTTCTGCCTTGGCCTCCCAAAGCATTTAGGATTATGGGTATGAGCCACCATGCTTTACCCACTTCTGACTTTTTATGCAAACTTTGGTTTATACATAAAATTTGATGTTCTGAGTGCTTTGATAACTATTGTATCATCTGAGCTAATCAAAACTTGATACTAATGGAGCCCTAAATCAAGATTCCCTTCAGAAGCCACCTCAAGTAAAGATGTCCTCCGCATGCAAATTATAGCTCAAATTCCAAACATATGCTTAGCATCCAAATGAGAAATCTGATGAGACAGCTTAGTAGGCAAAGGTCAGTGGGAGGAAAAAGCACAAAGACAAAGAATTTCTTTGAGAAGTGGCCTATATCTGTGATTCCCAAAATTCTTTTGTTTTAATTTAATTTTTAATTTCAGAATATTAAGGGGGTACAAAAGTTTTTGTTACATGGATTGCTTTTGTACAGCTTGAGTCAAAGTATAAGTGTGTCCATCACACAGATAATGTACATTGTACCCATTAGGTGTGATTTTACCCACCCCTCCCCTTCCCACCTGTTTATTTTTGTTGAATTTTAACTTCCATATGTGCTCATAAATGCTGACCACTTAGTTCCAATTAGTGAGTATATGTAGTCTTTGTTTTTCCATTCTTGTGGTACTTCATTTAGGAGAGTGGTCTCCAATTCTATCCAGGTGTTTACAAAAGATATTAATACCTCATTTTTTCTTATGGCTGAGCACTACTCCATGGTATATGTATACCACATTTTGTTAATTGACTCATGAATTCATGGGCACTTGGGTTGACTCTATATCTTTGCCATTGTGGCAATAAACATTCAAGTGTAAGTGTCTTTTTGATAAAATGACTTATTTTCCTTTCAATAAATACTCAATAGTGAAATTTCTGGGTCAAATGATAGGTCTACATTTATTTCTTTGAGGAATCTCCATACAGTTTTCCATAGAGGTTATACTAATTTGCAGCCCTACCAAGAGTGTATAAGTGTTCCTTTCTCTCCACATCCATACCAGTATCTGTTGTTTTGAGACGTTTTAATGAAAACCATTCTCACTGGAGGTAGGTAATATCTAATTGTACCTTTGATTTGAATTTCCCTGATAATTATAGACACTGAGCAGTTTTTCATATGTTTATTGGCCATTAGTCTATCTTTTTTTGTAAAGCTTCTGTTCATGTCTTTCCCCCACTTTTTGATGGGGCAGTTTGATTTTTTCTTGCTGATTTGCTTGAGTTCTTTGTAGATTCTGGTTATGAGCCCTTTATCAGATGTATAGCAGGCAAATATTTTCTCCTATTTTACAGGTTGTCTGTTTGCTGTGTTGATTGGTTCCTTGGCTGTGCAGAAGCTTTTTAATTTAATCAAGTCCCATTTATTAATGTTTGTTCTTTTGTGATTGCCTTTGGGTCTTCTTCATAAATTCTTTGCCCAAACCTATATCTAGGAGAGTTTTTCCAAAATTTTCTCCTAGAATTCTTATAGTTTCATGTCTTATCTTTAAGTCTCTTATCCATTTTTAATTAGTCTTTGTGAGAACTGAGGCATAAGGATTCTGTTTCAATCTTCTACATGTGGCTATCCAATTTTCTCAGCACCATATATTGAATAGGGATTCTTTTCTCCAGTATATATTTTGTCTACTTTGTCAAAGATCAGATGGCTATATGTGGATGGTTTTATATCTGGGTTCTCTGTTATATTTCATTGGTCTATTCTTATGTCAGATAACATAGACTTCTTCAAATAAACAATAGGAAACAAAGACAAAGATTATCATTATATGATTGTAAAGCATGCAATTCAACAAGAAGTCATAACAATCCTAAATCTTTATGCACATAAAACAGGTGTGTCTAGATTCATAAAAGAAACTCTACTAGATCTAACAAAGTGATAAACAGCAGTATCATGATAGCTGAGGACTTCAACACCCTAATGACAGAACTGGATAGATCCTCTAAGCAAGAATAAACAAAAAAATACTGGACTTATTTGGGGGCTCTGTAACAAATGGGCTTAATGGATATTTACAGAACATCCTACCCAAAAACTACTGAATACACATTCTACTCATCAGCACATGGAACATTCTATGTGATTGAGCACATCTTAGGCCACAAAACATGTCTCAACAAATTTTTTAGAAATAGAAATTATACCATGTATCTTCTTAGACCAGAGTGAAAATTAGAATCAACTCCAATAGAAACACTCCACACAAAGTCATGGAAATTAAACAACCTACTGCTGAATAATTATTGGGTCAAGGAGGAAATTAAAATGCAAATGAAAAGACAACCCACAGAATGGGAGAAAATTTTCGCAAGCTACACATCCAGTAAAGGGCTGATAACTAGAATCTATTTAGAACTCAGGAAAATCAGCAAAGAAAAATCAAACAACCCTATCAAAAAGTGGGCATAGGACATGAACAGAAAATCTCCAAAAGAAGACAGAATAATGGCCAATAAACATATGAAAAAATGTTTAACATTTCTAATCATCAGAGAAATGCAAGTCAAAACCACAATGAGATATCACTTATCTCCAGTGAGAACTTTATTAAGTCCTAAGACAATAAATGTTGGCATGGACGTGGAGAGATAAGAACTCTCCTACATTGCTGGTGGGACTGCAAACTAGTTCAACCTCTGTGGAAAGCAATATGGAGATACCTTAAAGCAATACAAGTGGGTCCTCCATTTGATCCAGCAATCCCATTACTGGGTATCTACCCAAAGGAATAAAAGGCACTCTATGAAAAAGACATCTGCACTCGAATATTTATAGCAGCACAATTCACAACTGCAAAGCTGTGGAAACAACCCAAGTGCCCATCAATACATGAGTGTATTAATAAAATGTGGTATATGTATACCATGGAGTACTATTCAGCTATAAGAAAAAATGGTGATATAGCACCTCTTGTATTTTCCTGGCTAGAGCTGGAACCCATTCTATTAAGTGAAGTATCCCAAGAATGGAAAAATAAGCACCACATGTATTCACCAGAAAATTCGTATTAACTGATCAACACCTAAGTGGACATATAGGAATAACATCTATCGGGTGTCGGGCAGGTGTGGGGAGGGATGGGATGGGCATATACGTACATAATGAGTGTGATGCACACCAACTGGGGGATGGACACACTTGAAGCTCTGACTCGAGGAGGGAGGGAGGGCAAGGGAAATATACATAACCTTAACATTTGTACCCCCATATATGTTGAAAAAAATAAATAAAGAAAAAAAGATTCCTTGAACTAAATGACAAAGGGAACACAAGTTATCCAAATCTATGGAATTCAGCAAAAGCAGTTCTAAACAGAAAATCCGTAGCTTTAAATGCCTATAAGAAAAGGACAGAAAGATCACAGTCAACAATCTAATGAATTGTCTCAAGGAATTAGAAAAGGAAGAGCCAACCAAACCCAAATCCAACAGAATAAAAGAAATAACTAATGTCAGAGAAGAACTTTTGAAATTGAAAAAAAAAATCCTTATACAGAAGATTAATGAAACAAAAAGTTGGTTCTTTGAAAAGATAAACAAAATTGATAGACCTCTTGCTAGATTATTCAGAAATAGAAAAGAAAAGACCCAAATAAGCTCAATCAGAAATGAAAAAGGAGGTATTACAATTGATACCACAAAAATACAAAATATCATCTCTGAATACCATAAAAATCTCTATGCACATAAACTTACAAACATTGAAAAAGGCGCAAATTCCTGGAGCCTCTCAAGGCTCAATCAGGTGGGAATAGAACTCCTAAACAGACTGATAGTGAGCAATAAAATTGAAGCAGCAATAAAAAAATCTTCCAACAAAAAAAATCCCAGACCAGATGGTTTTCCAGCTGAAATTTTGTCAGACCTATAAAAAACTTGATAGTCATACTGCAGAAATTATTTCATAACATCAAGAAGGAAGAAATCCTCCCCAACTCATTTTACGAAGCCAGTGTCACCTTGATACCAAAGCTCAGAAAAGGACACAACAAGAAAAGGAAACTATAGACTAATATCCCTTATGTATATAGATACAAAAATTCTCAATAAAATTCTAGTAAATCAAATTCATCAGCACATTAATAACAAAAACAAAAACCATGACCAAGTGGGCTTCATCCCAGGTATGCAGGTATGGTTCGACACATGTAAATTCATAAATATGATTCACCACATAAACAGAAGCAAAAACAAAGATCATATAACCATTTCAATAGATGTAGAAAAAGCATTCAACAAAATTCAGCACCCTTTAAGATAGGAACTCTTAATAAAATAGCAATAGATGGAACAAAATTATGAAAGCCATATATGACAAACCCCTAGCCAACATCATACTGAATGGGGAAAAGTTGAAAGCATTTCCACTTAGAACTGGAATAAGACAGGGATACCCACTGTTACCACTTTTATTCAACACAATGCTAGAAGTCCTAGCAAGAGCAATCAGGCAAGAGAAGGAAATCAAGGCCATCAAAATGGTGGATGGGGGGGAAGGAGATCAAACTATTGCACTTTGCTGCCAATATGATCTTTTATCTAGAAAACCCCAAATGTTCTACCAAGAGACTACTGGAAATGAAAAACGAATTCAGCAAAGTCTCAGGTTACAAAATCAATGTACACAAACCAGTAGCATTCCTATACACCAACAACAGTCAAGCTGAGAATCAATTCAAAGACTCAATAACTTTCACAATAGCAACAAAGAAAATAAAATACCTAGGAATATATTTAACCAAGGAGGTGAAAGATCTCTACAAGGAGAACTACAAATCACTGAGGAAGGATATTGCAGACAATGTAAACAAATAAAAAATATATCATGCTCATAGATTGGTAGAATCAGTATTGTTAAAATGTCCACACTACCCAAAGTGATTTACAGACTCAGTGCAATCTCCCTCAAAATACCAATATCATCTTTTGTATACCTAGAAAAAATCATTCTATGCTACATATAGAACCAGAAAAGAGCCCAAATACCAAAGCAACCTTAAGCAAAAGGAACAAATTAGGAGGCATCATCTTACCAGATTTCAAGTTATAGTACAAGGCCATAGTAACCAAAACAGCTTTGGATTGGCACAAAAATAGAGACATAGGCCAAATTTCAATGCCTACAAATTTCCTGGAAAACCTGCTTAAAATGTACATCTTGTTTCAGTAGTTCTGTGGTGGGGCTCAGGAGTCTTCCTTTCTAACAAGTTGAAGCCTGAAGGATACTTACCTTCCAGTGGGCCTTCATTATTGGAAAGGCTAGATTATCAATGATCCTTCATGATTAGAGAAACAAATATTTGTATATTTGACTGTCAGAAAGAAGCTAGATGAGACCAAGGAAGAAAACATGTGTGATGTTACAAAGGGTCTTAAAGGCTAGGTTATGGACTTTATTTTTATATAACTAAGAGGAAAACAATTGAAGAATATGGAACATGGTCATAGCATATTCAGGCTTTTCTTTTAAATAAAAAATTTTGTCAATGAATATTCAATCAGAAAAATAAAATTTAATTTATTTAATTTGTATCCTTTAGATTTGATAACTGAATAGTGATGTGTAACTATTGCGAAGTCAATTTTGTGTAATCATTTCCTTAATCATTTTGTTGCCTATCTTTGAATACAAAAAAAAATCTGCTTTGCAGCAATTAATGTGGGTAGTCTCTTTAACCAAGGAACTTTCTATCTCAGTAATATTTCTAAGTATCCAGTGGTGTGGAGCATGTTGAGATAGTTCTTCTAAAGTTGTTACATCAAGCCACTCCTATCTTCAAGAAGAGGCCAAATTTCTAGTAGTACTCATTGGATTACACAGGCAACGTTTTCCTCATTTATTCATGTTACTCTGTCCCATTTACCAAGTGCCCAGAAAGCTGCTTGTTTCAAGCAGGACTTGGAAAAGAGAAAGCTTTATAGCAGGTACAAGCCAGAGTACAAAAGAATGCTGTTTGAGGTATGTGGCAGACCTGTATAGGTGAATCACTTTCCAGACCCTTAGAATTATGGAACAAAGTTCTGAAGTCCTCTGCAGAAAATAATACCCTTTGAGAAACAGCTCTACTCCTGCTACTGAGGCTTAGTGGAGGCTGAATGCTCAATCATAGGAGCAAAGTTATACTGCAAACTAAGATGCCCCCATGATCTCTATATTAGCTCTGACCCATTAAGTGATAAAGTTGGGCATGCATAGCAGCACTGCATCATCAAATGGAGGTGGTAGAGATGTGATTGAGCCCAAGAAGGCCCTGAAGGCACAGGTAAATCTCATTAAAAATGAACCAAATACACATGGTTTGCACTCCTGCTACACTGCCTTCTCTCTCCCAGCCTGCACCTGTGGCTTCATGGGGAGTTTGTGTGATCACTTGACAGAGGAAATGAAGACTCAGGTCTGGTTTACAGACGATTCTGCATGATATACAGGCACCACACAAAAATGGACAGCTGTAGAACTATAGCCCCTTTTGGGGACATCCCTGAAGGATTTGGTGAAGGGAAATCCTCCCAGCGGGCAGAAGCAGACAGTGTACCTAGTTGTTCACTTTATTTGAAAAGAGAATTGACCAGGGCAGCAGTTATATACCAATGCTTGGGCTGTGGCTAAAAGTTTGACTGGCTGGTGAGGGATTGGGAATGAAGATTATTGGAAAAATTAGTGACAAGGAAATTTTGGGGAAAATTATATGTATATATTTCTCTAAATGGAAAATAAATGAAGATATTTATATCACATGTGAACACTTACAAATGAGTGACCTCAACAGAGGAGAATTTTCACAATCAAGTGGATAGAATGACCCTTTCTGTGCACACCAGCTAGCCTCTTTGTCTAGGCATTCCTGCCATCTCCCAGTGGGTTTATGACAAAAGTGGCCATAGTGGCAGGAATGGTGGCCATCCATAATGTCAGAAACATGGAATTCTACTCACATTCTGTCCTGGATATGACCACTGCTGCCTGTCCAATCTGCTAGGAGCAGGAACTAATACTGAGTTCCTGGTATGCCTCCAATTTCAAGGGTGATCAGCTAAATATTATGTAGCAAATTAATTACATCGAATTACTTCCATCATGGAAATAACAGGAGTTTCCTCTTAATGGAATAGACATTTACTCTGGGTATTGATTTTCCCTCCTTGCACACAATGAATCTTTCAGACTACCATCCATGAAGTTCCAGAATTCCTTATCCACAGTCATAGCATTCCACACAGTGGATCAAGGAATTCACTTCAGTGCACGAGAAGTACAGCTATGGCATATGCTCATGGAATTCCCTGATTCACTGGTCTTCCTCTGGTCCTCACCATCCCATCCTGCATCTGATAATTGGATAGAATGACAGCAGAGCCTTATGAA
>VBSM01000272.1:71936745-71967339 GCA_008086735.1 Cheirogaleus medius
GGTTCTAGCAGGGGAGCGCAGCTACTCATATACCCTTGACTGAAGAACGGTCCTGCTCTCTCAGGAAAGGTTGTCCTCTTCAACCAAGTGGGCAGTTTCCGGAGGGACACACATGGAGCGGTGAGGGAGGAAGGGGCACCCGTCTAGCCAGCCAGATCAGCCAAATCAGCCCTGGTGATCAACAGAATTGGAGAAAATATTTCCTCTCTACACATCCCATAAAGGGCTGATAACAAGAATCTATCAACAACTCCTCCAGACTGGGCTAATAAAAGGAAACAATCTAAGAAGTCAAGAGGAAGTGATTGGGTTAATCTGTGAGTAAGTTGTTCTCTCTCACTCCAATCACAGAGACAGACCCATTTTATTCTATGATAAAGAGCTACTCTTGTGAAACTTCTCCCTGCCTCTGGTTACTCCATCATATTGGCCTCGTTGGAGATTTTTCCAAGAAAGGAGTCGAGGACCAGGAAAATAGTCTGGACTTGACACTTTGTTGTGTCTGGTCATTCTTCCACCAAGAACACACCAAGAACTGAGGGAAGACTCCCACCCTGACACTACTACTCCACAATGAAAGTAAGAAGGAGTTTGTAATATGGGAGATCCTTAGGGTGTCTCTTTACTACTGTCAGGTTTTAGGGTGAAAATGTCAGCTCTTAGTGTACTCATGGCCAAAAAATGACCAGACACACCAAAGGAAGTCAGGCATAAAAATGAGGTTTATTGAGTAGAGAAAGAAAGATTTATAGGCCAAGAGCAGGTTTATGGAACATGATACATATGCCACAGATGACTACCAGACCCATTGTCACAGCAAAGGGAGAGCCAAAGGTAGGGCAAAAAGGGCTGGTTATGGTCTGTGTCCTGTTTTATAGTGCCTAGATTGGGACCTCACTCATGGTTCAGAGGTCACCATCGAATGTCTTTGATTGGACAGTTGGAAGTTGCAATAGTATGCATGTGGTTCATTTCAGGTCAATTTCCAGACTCTATGTTATATATGCTGCTTGGCCCATGGGCTAGAGTCCCCTGCATTCTTTTCAGCTGGCACACTAAGTTATGGTTGGCAGATTCATAGGGTATTTCCTCCACCCCCAGGTATGGCAGTCACTTGGAAGAGGATTGCACCAAGGCAGTAGCATCCATTTTTGTCCCTAGGAGATATGGAATCCCTCACTATCTACCTAACATTTCCTTACTCTCTAGTCTAGAGGCCCAAATCATTGGGTAGGGGTGTCAACTCATCTGGTTGCTTTCTGCTGAGTAGGGGCCACAATCCCTATTAGGGTGGCCTCTTATAAGTTCTCTGGAGGTCTCTTCAGGGGACTTCAGTATATGTTCTCAGTAGGTTGTTGCAGTTGTATTAGTAGATGTGAGGAGGAGGAGGAGGTAAGTGTCAGGGCTAGCAGAGAATGCAGGACAATTTGTAGCTTGATGGCCTCTAGATGGGATGAAATAAATTTAGTTAAAAAATTTATGAGGATTGGTCCCAATATAAGAATTCACAGGATGCAAAGTAATATCCCATTACTTTGGTAAAGGGAATTACCAAAGATATCCACTAGGGCCTAGAGATCTTGTCTCATGTCTACCAATTGAGGCAGTCTCTAGGATTGCATCTGTTGTTCCAAACCTGTACTGACTAGTTAACAGAAAAGCAGCACTGTTCTTTTAGGAACAAGCAGGTTCCCACTTCTGCTGCAGTTAGAAAATCACAGGCCCACATATTTTATAAGGTGACCCCGGACAGTGGATCTAACTGTTCCTATAAAAGAGTGAGTGTATGGCTAGATTTTACCACAACTCGTGCTGCCTCTGGACTGTTGTAGGCCTAGGGATGTTCCCCCTGTGAGTACTCCAGCAGTGGCTGCTAGTCCCATAAAGGTAAAAAGTGGCAGTTTGGTTTGCCAGGGCAAAAGGTGTCTTGCCCATGGATAGACAGTTTGTGCTACTTATCTGAGGGAGCCACAGAATGAGGAATCTACTTCAAAAGGTACTGGAAATCCACCAGGGGAGTACATGAGTATTTGCCTTGAGTGTGAGAGTCCTTGTCTATGGGGGCTAGATGAGTTTCATTTTGGTCCTTCCATGGCTTCACCAGAGAATGATGGATCCCAATAGGTATTCCTGGGACCTTAATAGCAGATGGTGTAGAAAGACTGGATAGGGACCTTTCCATACCAGGGTAGCTAGAATGTGGGAGACCCATCCTTCTACTGTTTGATAAGTACTAAGTCCCCCAGTTGATGGAAAGGACTAGGGGAGAATGGTCTCTAGGCAGTCTGCAAGAACTGAGCTACGTGAAGGGCGTGTTAGTGTCCAACCGTTTCTTGAAAATCAAAATCTGAAGTGATCAGAGAAAAAGATCAACCATACAGAATTTCAAAAGCACTCAAAGAAAAGGGGGCTTTAGCTGCAATGTGTAAGTACAAAAGAGTGACTGGGAGAAGCTATAACCAACTGAATCTTGTCTCTTGGGTCATCTTGCAGAGGGTGAGCTTGAGACTCTGATTACCTCACTCCGCTTGGCCTGATGACTTGTGCAATACAGATAGTAAGAGATCTGCAAGGCCATAAATACTCCTTGCACTACCTTTGAAGCAAAGACAAGACTTTGTGACTCTGTAAGAACTAGAAAAGTTCAAAGTGGGGTATGATAACCTCCAGAAGTCTTCAGAAAACTTCAGTGGCCTTTTTAGTACTGCAAGGGAAGGCTTCAACCCGACAAGTAAAAGTATCAACAAACACTAATAAGTACTTGAATCCTCTAAAGGGAGGCATTTGGGTTAAATCTACTTGCCATTCCTCACAAGGGTAGGGCCCCCTTTCACTGGGCTGAAGAGACAAGTTTTTCCCTCAAAGCCCATTGAGGATTATTGGTTTGGAAGATAGTACAAAATGAGGTGACCTGTCTAATAGTGGAGGCTAGTAAAGGAGGAACAAAATATTGTCCCAGGAGATGTCTAAGTGGCTTTGGACCAAAGTAGGTAGCATTATGGGTGGCTTCTACCAAGTTGAGAAATGTGGAGAATAGTTGGCATTTGTAGACAAATGTGTATTTGTTTCTATAGAACATTTTAATGAATGTCTTCCAAAGAGGAAGATGGAGGGCATGGAAGGAGAATGAAGAGGGAAGAAGAAAGGAAAATTTTACAGGATGAAAAAAATTAGAGGAAGACAAATAGGCAGGAAAAAAAAGCATGTATAAATAAATGTGAGAAAGACAAGCCAAGGAAGAGAGAGATTGGAAGTATCAGACAAAGTTGAAGCTGAAATAAAGGAAATGGCCCATAACCTTAGGGGTAAATGTTTGTCTTAAACCTTGTGTTCATTTAAGGTTGCCAACCCTAGGAATCTTTCTTTTTTTCTTTTATTGAATCTCCAACTTTATTTTTATATGGAATTAGTATATGAGAGGTTTGATTTTAAATTTTACTTCACAAATTTTGTGCTTCTGATAAATTTTCTAACACTGTCTGAAAGTTCTTTCCACTTTTAAAAATTTTATTTGATTTTAAAAATATTTTTAGGCAAGGTCTTCTTCTGTTGCCCAGGCTAGAGTGCAGTGGCATGATCTTAGCTTACTGCAGCCTGGAACTCTTGAGCTTAAGGGATCCTCCTGCCTCAGCCTCTCAGATAGCTGGGACTACAGGCATCCATCACTGTGTAGAGCTAAATTTTCTATTTTTTGGAGAGATGAGGTCTTGCTATGTTGCTCTGGTTGGTCTCAAAGTCCTGGCTTCAAGTGATCTTTCTCCCTTGACCTCCCAAAGTGCTGGAATATTACAGGTGTGAACCACCATGCCCAGCATCTTCCCCTATCTAAAAGTTACTTTACCTTTGTTATGACAGTGCAACCGACACATTCTAGAAATTCTGCCGATTACCTGAGTGGACTTTCCTCTCTGCTAGTTTTTTAGTAGAATATAATTGACCAATGACTGGAACCTGATACAGCAATATCCATGTAATTAATGGGAATAATTCCAATTGTTAAAGACATATGTATTTAGAGTAGACTTACTCCATAAATTCCAGATTACTAAATAGTTGAAAATTTTCAAATTCAATTTTTGAGTATGTGGGTGCTCATTAAGTTCTAAATACTGCAAAGAGCAGTGATATTTTCTGCATATTTACATATACACACACACAAGCACACACACAGAAACCTGTCAACTTATTGTCAGAGTAGGTGAAAAGATAAAGGAGTTAATATTTAACTAACTGACCTTAAAAGTTTTAATCATAGATCAGATTAATGAAAAAGAATGGGTGTTTATTTATCAGCATAATAAGAAATAATTCTAATATAAGAATCATGTCCTGATCTTTAAAACCAGTTTTAAATCATTTAATGTTGTAGTTAACCACAAGCTATCTTACAGTCATTATAATAAGGTTAATAATAAATAAAATAATTTTAAAAGAATAATTCAGTCTTAAAACTATTTTCCTTATCCATATGTACTTATGAAATTATAAGATAAATATTATCTAGTAATAGCTATTCAATTCCAACAGGGCTATTTTGACAGCTTGTACACCCAATCTATTATAATAGTCATTAAATACATTTTTAACTTTTGTATAAATCATAATGAAGATTATATAATTCATTTCTCTTTTTCTCTTTCATATTGTAAAAGAAATTGTGATTCTTTGAGAAGTGATAGACTTTCTAAAATAGAAAATAAAAACAACAGCACAGAAATGCCAATAACATAGGTAGCAATTCATTGCATTCTCATTAATTTTGGAGACTTCATTTTCCAATCTCAGAAAAGTGTTGTTTATATGAATTTGTTTTGAACATAAATTTCAAACAATGGTCCATCTGTGTGCTTTTGCCAGAAATGGAAGGACTTGAAACTGAAATTTCCATAACAGTGCCAGAAAATTCCCTGTAGGACAAATGGAAGCTGTTATACTGGGCATTGTGGATTTGGATGTGTATGAGAAGTTCAGGTTGTCCCAAAGTGTATTACAGACTTCTGGAATCATAAATATCATTTCACTGTAGACAATTCTAGTTTTATCAATTGGAATAACACTTTATGCCACTATTTCTACCACAGGTGACACTCTTCACATGCTTCTGCAAATTGCAATTTATATATAAAATTTGTTTTCTGTTCCTCTGCTTTCATTAGTATAGTCTTGTCTTTGGTAGTCAAAACACTATTTGAATATGGCTAAAGTGTTAGATTCTCTTTGGTAGCCAATCCCAAGTATGGCTGTTTTCCTCATTCAAATTGCAGCTCAAATAGAGACATATACCTAGTTGCCCCATTTTAAGCTGAAATCTGCTGGGAAATATTACTAAGCCAAGGCCAGAAGAAGCAAATGAAAAACAAAGACAAGGACCACAGTGGGAGGTGGCCTAGGTTTGTGCTTCCCATACTGTAATGCCTATGATTTTCTTGGCTATCTTGCCAAAATGGACACTTTGTTTCAGGATTCTTCATTTCTTACAAAGTGATATCAGCCTGTGGACATTTACCACCAACAGAGCCTTCATTATTGGAGGACCTTTATTATCAGAGAACCTTGATCATTAGAGAAATGATAAATGAAAGTGTAGCTGGTATGCACAGAGAGAAGTAGGGAGGAGCCAAATGTGTCAGGGAGGCCAGCAGGAGTAGGATGTCAAGGGGAGGGTAGTTCAGAGATTAGTTCTTTACCCTAATGTACAGAAAACCTATTGAAAGATTAATAAAAATTCAAAATGGTGGTAAGATGTTCAGATTTTCCTTTAGAGCAACATGTTAGTGAACATTCATTCAGAAATAATATATAATTTACTTATTATAAATTTATATTTCATATATGAATAGTGACATTTAACTTTCTTAACAGTAAAAAGAATCTTTAAAGACAAAAGAAATTACCTCTACCTGGTTCATAGATATTAGGTTGACTATAAAGAAAATGGCATATTTTTTGATAGACTCATGAATGAATTTATTTTCATAGAATTTTGCTAGAAGAACATAAAGAAGTAGGAGAAATATAACATAGATAACACAGGAGTCACTGTGAAAACTCTGCAGAAAGGTGAATGAAACAGGATGATATATACAGGTGGATAATATGACACAAAATTAAATGAAATTGGGTGCCCCCTTAAATTTTCTGCAACTGTCTCCTAAGTCATTTTGTGACCTACCTTTGAGGACAAAATGTCTGCATTGCCACATCCAGTATGGCTATTCTTTTCAATTCTAGTCATTTCAACACATAAGTTCTGGATTCTGATTGTGGTTACAATTTGCATTTCCCTGATGTCTAATTATGTCCAGCATCTTTCTCTGTGCTTGTTCGCATATGTATATCTTCTTTAGGGAAGTGTTGCTCAATTTAATTGGATTATAAATGTCTCCTGTAATTGAGTTAAAAAGTTCTTTATATGTGCTGGATGTAAGTATTTTACCAGGTATATGATTTGCAAATATTTTCTGAGGGATCTTGATTGCATTCTCTTCCTGAAGACATTGCTTTCATCCATTAAACTTATGATATTATGCTGATTGAATCTACTGATCAAGAAGTAGCAACTACCTAGATTTATAGGTAAGACAATTTTGTGCCAGAAGTTAGGAAATAAATCCAGCAAAAGTTCAGGAGGCTTCTATCTCTGAGGAATTTCTAGGTATCCAGTGGTATGTAACATTCTGAGTAACCAGTTGTAAGCTAAAAGATAAGTTATTGCATGTGAGTCTTCCTACAAACAAGAAAGTGGCCCAACACCTTGTGTTATGGAGACAAAATAACCTCATTTGGGTGCATTCCTCTGGCCCATTTACTGAGTGACTTGAAAAATTGCTAGAGTTTTTGTGGAGTTCAGAACTCAAGAAAGCTCTACTATAGGTCTAGGCTGCTATGCAAACTGCTCTGCCTCATGGACCATATGATCCAGTAGATCTGTTCATGTTTGACATGGCAGTAGCAGATAGAAATGAATTGGAGCGCTTGGCAGACATATATAGGTCAATAACAGCATAGGCACCTAGAATTTGGGAGCACTGCCATGTCATCCTCTACCAATAATTGTTCTCCTTTTGAAAAATAGTTCTTAGTCTGCTCTAGGACTTACTAGACACTGAACACTACATAATTGTCCATCAAGTTACCATGAGACCTAAAGAGCCCATCATGAGCTGGGTGTTTTCTCACTGATTGACTCAGACATTTGTGCATGCACAGCGTACCATCATTGAATGGAAGATATACTTATGCCATCTGGCCTTAGCATGCCCTGAAAGCACAAATACATTATGTGAAGATGTGGCCCAAATGCTCATCGTGATTAATCCTTGCTACATTGCCTTTTCTCTGATAACCTTCACCTATTGTCTCAAGGGGAGTTAAGTGTGATCAGTTGACATTGGACAGAAAACCTGGGTCATGATGCAGAAAGTTCTGCACTGTATCCAGACACTGCTGAAAAGTGGAGGGCCACAGCACTATAGCTTCTTTCTGGGACATACCTCAAGGAAAGTGGTAAAGGGAAATCTTTCCAAGTGGAAAAATTCCAAAAGAAGCACTTAGCTGTTCAATTTTCTTGAAGGTAGAAATGGACAGATATGTGGTTATATGCCAAGTCATGGGTCATGGCTAATGGGTAGGCTGGATGGTCAAGGACTTGGAAAATTGGTGACAAGGGAATTTGGAAAAAGTACTTTCTATAACTGGACAAGAATCATGTTGATATTTGCTATAGCTTAAATGTGTTCCCTTGAAAATTCAGTTTTTGAAGCTGAATGGCCAGTCTGATGTTATCAAATGGTGGGGAATTTAGAGGTCATTACATAATAAGAGCTTCTTTCCATTTGACTAGGCTTATGGCCCTTATAGCAAAGCTTCATGCAGCATTCAGTTTGCTTGCCCTTCTGCCTTTGGCCATGTGAGGACACAGTGTTTCTCACCCTAAGAAGAGTGTTCAAGGCATCATCTTGGAAGTGTATACTGGACCCCCATCAGACAGCCCAAACAGCCTTGATTTTTAACTTCCCAGCCTCCAGAACTATAGAAAAATAAATTTCCTTTCTTTATAAATTACCCAGTTTCTAGCATTCTGTTATAGCAACACAAGCAGTCTAAGACAGAAATTGTACCAAATAGTAGGGTGCTGATATAACAAGTCACTAAAATGTGGAAGTGGCTTTGGAGTTGGGTAATGGGTAGAAACTAGAACAGTTTTTCAATGAATGCTGGAAAAATCCTAAATGAAGCATTAGGAGTGATTTCTGGTGAGGGCTTAGGAGAAGAGATTAGGAACAGAGAAAGTGTCAGTCTTCTTAGAAATTTCATAAGTGGTCATGAACAAAATGTAGAAATGTGGATAACAAAGAATATTCTAATGATGTCTTAGATGGAAATGAGGAATATTTTATTAGAAATTGAAGGAAAGGACGTCCTTAATATAAAGTGACAAAAACTTGCCTAAATTGTCTCGTGTCCTAGGACTTTGTTAAAGGCAGAATTTAAGAGCAATAAAATAGAATATTTGGCAGAAGAAACCTCTATGCAGTAAAGTGTAGAGGGTGCTACATGGCTTCTCTTAATTGCTTACAGTCAAATGGAATTAGAGAGAAACTATTTAAAGATGTAATGAAAAATTGAAAGGGAAGCAGAACATAAAGATTTGGAAAATTCTCAGCCTGGTCATGTATAGAATAAAAATGCTTATTTAGGAGAGAAAATCAATGGTGTGGCCAAGTGACCCCTTATGAAGGAGATTAATTTGGTTAATAGAAAGTTGAGTATTATCATCAAGACTATGGCAGAATGATTGAGAATACATTTCAGAGATCTTTGAGGCTGCCATATTCAGAAGGGGCCCAGGGTGCAAGGCCTTGAGGGTAGAATGGTTTCAAAGTAGGGGCCCAGGGCACTTGTGAAATCTTGGGGCTCATTTCACAATGGTACCTCTAGGTTGTTGCTTCCTGAATTCTGGCACAGTGCTTCTCAGCCATCCTAGATGTTAGGTGGGCCCAGGTGCAGTTTGAGCTACTTGCCCAGAAGCATAAGCAGTAACCTTGGCAATGTCCATGTGGTGCTAATTCCACAGGCATCCAGAGTGCAAGAACTGTGGAAGTATGGCTTTCTTCCCCCATCTAGATTTCAAAGGATGACTAGATAACCTCTGGACCAAGAAGCCCCCACTAGGGCATTTCCCAAACTATCTGTGGAGGTAGGGCTGCCCCCAAGACCATAAACCTATATAGCCCCCAGCATGCCATGCTACCCAGGGAGACCTACAGGTACTAGACTCTAGCTCATGAGACATGTGGAATGGGCTGCACTCAGAACAGCCATGAGGGTGGGGTTCCTTGAAACCTTAGGGACCCAACAACCAGCGACTATTTTTGGAAGATGAGACATGGAGTTAAAGGCTATACTCAAGTTTTAAGACTAATGTTGTTTGCCCTGTTGGGCTTTATAATTACTTAAGACCTTTTACTCCCTTTTTTTCCCCTTTTTCTCCTTTTTGGAATAGAAATATCTGTCCTACCATTGTATTTTTTTTTTTGAGACAGAGTCTCACTCTGTTGCCTGGGCTAGAGTGCCGTGGCATCAGCCTAGCTCATAGCAACCTCCAACTCCTGGGCTCAAGCAATCCTCCTGCCTCAGCCTCCCAAGTAGCCAGGACTACAGGCATGTGGCACCATGCCCGGCTAATTTTTCTATATATTTTTAGTTGTCCAGCTAATTTCTTTGTATTTTTAGTAGAGACAGTGTCTCACTCTTGCTCAGGCTGGTCTCAAACTCCTGAGCTCAAACAATCCACCCACTTCGGCCTCCCAGAATGCTAGGATTACAGTTGTGAGCCACCGCGTTCAGCCCCTACCATTGTATTTTGAAAGCATGTGGCTTGTTTGATTTCATGGGTTTACAGCTAGAAAGCAATTTGCTTCAGAATGAGACATATTTTTGTGTCTCACCCATATCAGATTTATGTGATATCTAGATAAGACTTTAGACTTTCGAGTTGATGCTGGAATGAGATAAAACTTTGTGGTCTATTGGGATGGAATGAATGTATTCTGCATCAGAGAAGGACATGAATTTTTGGAGGGCTATGAGCAGATTTCCATGGATTAATTGTGTCCCCTCCAAGATTCAAGTGTCAAAACACAGCCAATGTGATGCTATTAAGAAGTGTTGCCTTTAAGAGGTGATTAGGTCATGAGAGACCAAGGCCCTTATAAAAGAGGCTTCACACAGCATTTGGTTTACTTGTCCTTCTGCTTTCCACCATAGGGGGACATAGATTTCCTCCCCTCCCCCCAGACAGTGCAACAATAAGGGATCTTTTTAGAATCAAACAACAGTCCCCAGACAATCAAACCTGGTGGCACCTTGATCTTGGACTTTCCAGCCTCTAGAACTGTAAAAAAGCAAATTTCTGTGCTTTTAATTATAAAATGTTGTAAGAGCATGAATGAGCTAAGACAATGTTTGTAGCTTATGTGAATGTTTACCAAAGGGTTATCTGAACAGAGGAGTGTTTTAGCAATCAAGAGGATAGGATGATCATTCTGTGGATACCTTTGGCCTCCAATGATCATGATGGTAGAGATAGAGTTTATGCATGGACTCAGCAATACAGACTTCCACTTACGAGAGCTGACCTATCTAGGACCATTGCTAAGTGTCAAATCTACCAGCAGAAGAAATCAATACTGAGTCCCCAGTAAGTCACCATTCAACCAGGTGGCCTGTTGGTTACACTGGACTTCTTTTTGTCATCGTAGTGTTTCTAGTGGAATAGATACTCTGAATACAAAAATGCCTCCCTATGCACAATGCTTCTGTGAAAGCTACTATCCATGGGCTTTCAGAATTTTTTATTAGTTGTTATGGTACTCCACACAACCTTCCTTCTGATCAAGAAAATTACTTCACAGCAAATAAATTGGAGAATTAAGATCATGTTCATGGAATTCACTGATCTTACTATGTTACCTTATTCCCCAATATCTTTAAGCAGCCAGTATAATAGAACCATAGAATGAATTTAAGACTCATTTACAGTACTGACTATGTGGCAATACTTTGCAGGGCTGGATGAAGATGCTACAGAAGGCTGTATATTATCTGAAATAGCTTCCAATATATGCTGCTGTTTCTCTCATAGGCAGGATTCCCATGCATAGAAATGGAAATGGTCAAACTGTGATTGAGACCACGCACTATTTCTAGTGACCCACTAGCAAAATTTGCTTCTTGTTCCTGCACTTTCATGCTCTGTTGGCCTAAAAGCTTTAGGTCCAATGTTTATTTCAGGACACACCCCATGATTCCATTAAACTGGAAGTGAAGATTAACAGGTAGCCATTTTGATCTTCTCATCCCTCTGAATGAACAGGCAAAGAAAGAAATAACTGTGCTAATTGGAGTGATCCTGACTACTAAGGAGAAGTTGGACTACTTATGCACAATGGAGGTAAAGAAGACTATGTCTGGAATATAGAAGATACATAGGAGATCTCTCAGTGTTACCATGCTCTCTGGTTAAGGTCAGTGGAAAACTTCAACAACTCAATCTATGAAGGACAATTACTGACCAAGAATCATCAGGAATAAATGTTTGGGTCACTGCACCCAAGTTGACAAATGGGGAGACTTGTGATGGACATTTCTATGTGTCACCTTGACTTGGGAAGAAACTACCACCACTGAAGTGCTTGCTGTAAGAAAAGAGAATAGGAAATGAGTAGTTAAAGAAGGTCATAAATACCAGCTTTGAACACATGATGAGTTACTGAAATGAGGACTATAATTGTCACAAATATTTCCTCCTTTTTGTAATCAATATGTGTGTATACGTATATATGTATATATATAATATATACATAGCAAATATCTTTGTTTCTTTTCTCTCATATTCCTTTATCACATCATGTAAGACGTGTTAATTTTATGTCATAGTTTGTAAATACTGTTGATATTACATCATAGTACTTCAGTAGCCAGATGTCAAAGATAAGAGTGAACATTACCTAAAGACTTAACCTTCTCTTCTGAAGAAGGTGTTCATGAGTTGACAGTGATATGCAAGATAATTGTATCATTTAGCCAGTAATATGATTCCTTTGTCTTTATTTTCGGTCATTAAGTATGGTTTAAGAAGGTGCATATGGGTGCCAAGTTGACAATGGGGAGACTTGTGATGGACATTTTTATGTGTCACCTTGACTTGGCCATGGAATACTCAGATAACTGATAAGACATTCTTTCTGGATATGTCTTGAGCCTGTTTCCAGAAGAAAATCACACTAATTGGTGGACTGAGTAAAGTAGATGGTACTCCCCAATGTGGATGAGCTTCATCCAATCCACTGAGGGCCTGAATGGAACAAAAAGACAGAGGAAGTTTGAATTCACTCCTCTCTTCCTGACTGATTGAGCTGGAGCATTGTTCTTCTTTTGCCCTTGGTGCTTCTAGTTATCAGGCCTAGCTATAAAGCCTATGTAGTTAAGAATCTACACCATGAACTCTATGGCTCTCAAATTCTTGCTTTCTTGGGTCTCCAGCATGAAGATTCCAGATGTGGTATTTTTCAGCCTCCATAATAGCATGGACAAATGCCTTATAATAAATTAATATCTTTCAATATCTTTCTCTATCTCTCTCTCTCTGTTTCTCTTGCATGTGCACTCACTATCTCTCTCTCTATATATATGTATATATATATATACATATACACAATTCATATATTTGTGTATATATAGATAATATTCCCTCTATCCATACACACACAAACACACACACACACATTTCTATTGATTCTCTTTCTCTGGAGAACCCTAATACAAACACTTGCTATACACTTAGTGAATTTATTTATTTTTCTTCAAAAGTAGAGGGAAACCCCTTGAAGACACAGTTAGCTATTGCCCTAAAATACATCTTACTTATATGGTTTCTTCTAAGATGATGCAAACATCACATCATTATAGCACTTGGAACAACTTCCATATGAAAATCAGATAATAATGATTCAATGGTTGATTCATCTTCACAGGCTTTTTTCTAAACAACAGATGTCCTTCCCAGTCACCTTACTGATATGTGACTATATAGTTTGATTCAATCATTGCTATTAGTCTTCTTTCTCATGCAAAAGTAATAAAAAACACCACAGTATTTCACCCTTTGACACAGGTACCCTGTTGAATTCTGGAACCACCTGCCCCAAACAAGGACAACATCAGCAGTATGTCAGAAAACTGGGTGAACATAACAAATACAATATTATAATTTATATATAAATATTCATTAAATAATATATATGTATTTCTTTTAAAATGTAAATATGTGTAATTTCTTTTTAAAGGAAGCAGACTATCTAGCCTAAAATGCAGGCTTTGCACAAATGTATAATTTACCTTTTCTCTAACATCCCACTATGGGACAAAAATTATTTACTAAAGGGAATAAATCTATGAAAGAGGTAAGAATGGGATCACACTAAGAGAATAAAGATTTTGTTGAATTTCAGAAAAGTATAAAGTACTCGAGATTCTACTGAAAGACAGACCAGAGAAGAGGAATCTGTAGACTAGACATGTACAAGAGAAGCCTGCAGATAAAGTTTCAGTTTCTGAGAAGCTCCCAACTTCCATACTCACTCAATCTAAAGTAGGAATCGCAGGCTACATAACTGACCCTATAGTCATAGTTTCACATCTATCTTCTCATTCAAGGAAAAGGCTAATTAGGAAAATAGACCTTTAAAAAGGCAGAAAAAGAGACACTGGATGCTTTTATTACCAATCTAGTCTTTGGGTCATAATAGCAAATGAATAAGCAAAAGTCTAGATTATTGACAACATACAATTTGTACAATGGAAATATCATAGAGTAATAAAAATGAACAAACTAAGTTATCTCTCAGAGAAACAAAAAAAGAGCCAATGGCCTGCTCACCCAAACAGAAACCCAACCAATATAGGGCATATGTGATATGAGTGTCCACACTACACAGCTCTATTCACAGTATGATTTAACATACTCAAATTCTTCTTAGAGGAGCTACACAATTTTACCTTTTCATGTATTTATAAAAACACATGAAGAACATGTAACCTGTAAAATGTTTTCCTTTGTTTTCTACTTTAAATATTCTAGTATGAGAGGAACACATGATTAAAATTTTATATATGTTTTCATATAGATAAAAATATTCTTAGTTTATTAAATAAAAACACATTAAATCATTAGAAAGCTAGGACAATTGCAATTGCAAAAAACATTCAACAAGAACAAATTTATAATCATCTATAACCTGCAAAATTTTGTGTCTGTTTTACTAAAAAGAGAAGAGATACTGCTACAAGACCTAAACTGTTCCCTTTAATGTTTTTTTCAATGAGTCTATGACTTGCTTATTCCTCAGGCTATAGATAATTGGATTTAAGAAAGGAATTATAACAGTGTAAAATAGAGAGTCTATCATATCTTGATCATTAGCTTGTAGAGATGCAGGGAGCACATACATGAAGAGGAGAGGGCCATAGTATAAAAACACAGATAAGAGGTGAGCTCCACAGGTGGAGAAGGCTTTCCTTATGCCTTTGACTGACTTCTTTTTTAAGATTGTAAAGAGAACAGATGTATAAGAGATAAGAACAGTCAGAATGGTGAATGCTTGAATTGAACCAGCGAAAATATAAACCAGGAGATAATTAATAGAAGAATCATTACAAGAAATCTTTAACAATGGGATAATATCACAGAAAAAGTGATGTATTATGTTAGAATTACAGAAGGTTACTCTGAATAAAAAACCCACATGAATAGTGGCATGAACAAAGCCACCTAAGAATGACAAGATTAATAGCCGGATACATAGTGCATTCGTCATAATCACTGGATAGAGTAAAGGTTTGCATATGGCTACATAACGATCATATGCCATTGCTGCCAAGAGAAAACATTCTGTGGTTACACTGATTACAAAGGAAAAAAATTGTACCATGCATTCAGAGAAAGAAATCATCTGGCTCTTGGTGAAAAAGTTGACCAGCATGTTGGGGGTCACTGTGGATGATAACCAAGTATCTGTAAAGGCTAAATTTCCAAGGAATAAATACATGGGGATGTGAAGGTGAGGGTCATTCCAGATGAGAGTAATCAGACCAAGGTTCCCTACAATGGTGATGAAATATATCATCAAGAATGCCAGGAATAGAGGGATTTTCGAATCTGGTTGATGTGTAAGTCCTGTGAGAGCAAACTGTGTCAGCAATGTTGTATTTTCCTTTTCCATGTCCTCACTTGGTGTCCTCTGAAATAAAATGCAGTAAATTTAAGAAATATATATTCACTAGTATTAATATTTAATAAAATTTGATGGGGGAGGGGATTTGAAATAAAGCAAAACTATTATCAGATCACCTTTTAATTTTACTTATTACTACTATACTGAAGGAAACTATTTAGGAAATAGAAAGGAAAAAAATACAATTACTTTCAATTCAAAAAATGTGCAATGGATTCAGAGAAAATGAGATGCTTTCTGTTTATGTGCCAAATTTGTGGGGACACGATTGAATGTGGTAAGGAAATCCTGTGTCTGGGACATGGATTCGGCATCAAAGGAAAAGATGTTGGCATGTCCAGGATTAATAAAGGAATTAAATGCCAAGATGAAGATCTTTAACTTTAATTCTCAGGTAATAGTCATGCACTGAAAAGTTTCAAATAGGGAATAGCATTATGAGATTTTTTTAAATGAATTATTTGATAGTATAGAAAACAGGCTGCAAGTACAAGAAAATAGAGTCAGGGTTGCTAATCAGGAAGCTGCTACTATTTTCCAGGGTTTCCCCCAAGACAGATTATACATCAGAATTCTCTCGGGGAGCTGTTTGTGAGAAATATAGATTGCAAGATAATATTGCAGAAATAGACATAGTAGTAAAAGAATGGAACCTAGGAATCTTAATTATGAAAATGTTCTCCAAGTGAGTCAAATACATGTGAAGTGATTAGACCATGACAGGTATGGCAATGGAAATGATGAGAACAAAGAAATAGATTCAAAGAATTCAGAATATAGAGTCATTAGGACTGGTGCATATTATTCGTGGATGGGATAGTTAGTGAAGGAGAGTTGAGTCACCTGGTTATGGGGTAGAAGGTCATCAAAAATTGACATTGAGGACTTAGGGGCATTGGCAAAATGTGGGAGGATGGTCCTCCAAACATTTAGGTGAGATGTACTTAGTCACATACACCCATTAAATCTTAAAAAAAAATGATGAGTTTGGAATCATGTGAATCATTGAAGGCATAGTTATAGATGAGCTAACCATTTCAGACAAAGGGACAATGAAAAAGGTAGACACTTGAGGAAGTGATATTACAGAGGTGAAAAAGTATACACTGTAGTTCTCTTTTGCTTTCTATGGTCTCAGTTATCTGTGACCACTGCAGTCTAAAACTATTACATACAATAAGGCATTTTGAGATAGAGAGGTCACATTGATATAAATTTTACTAATTATAGTGTTATAATTGTATTTTATTATTTGTTATTATTGTTAATATTTTACTGTGCCCAACTTATAAATTAAACTTTGTCACAGGTAGTGTGCATAGGAAAAAACATCGTATGGTATAAATACGGTTCAGTACTATTGGATGTTTCAGGCATCCACTGAGGTTTTGAAACATATGCCCTGCAAATTAGAGGATACTACTGTATATATCATTTTTTAGATAATCAACACCGGATCACCTTGTCTACCAGGGGATTCTTGGTGGTAAACAGAGGCTACCACCCACTCTAGAAGCCAAAAAAGCTAAGAAGTCATTTTCCCATCACCTTTGCACCTAGAATAAGGGGACTTGATCTATGTTTGCTCAGTCAAATCCACTCAGACTAGCTTTGGAATATGGAAAGAGAGAGAGTTACAAAGTCAAAGAGAGTTTTGGTGGCAAAACAAGCCAAGGCAGACACATCAAGGCTCCAGCAAATGTATCCTGCATCCACAACAATGACACTGACATTATCAGGGCACCTGAAAGTCAGCAGCAGTAAAAGCAGGTTTCATTGAGCTCATGTTGGGACATGATTTTTGCTGGTGACTAGCTGTTCTTGCTTGCTTCTTTTAGTGCCCATTTTTTCTAGTTGGCTCTTCGAACCATAGCAACTTTTTTTGTGTTAGAGACAATATCCATTCAATAAACTAATTTCCTATTGCAACCAAGGTCGTGATTCACAAAAGAAAGACTAGGGAGAGACCAGAAAAGGTACCAAGCAGAGTAATCAGAGAAGAAGAAGGGATGCTGAAAACCTGAGTGTGTGGAGATAAAGACGGGAAGGTATTCAAGAAGGACAAAGTGAAGTACACAGGGCCACATGTCAAAATAAATGATCTTGTAGAACAAAGACTGAACAGAGGTCACTGAGTGTGGTAATTAGGAAATGATTGGAGACTTTATTGGGAGCAGTTTCCATCTTATGATAGAATTAAGGTCAGAGAATAATGAGTATTAAATAGGTAACAAGTGACACAATAGTAAATGAAATAAAATGGAGCACTCTAAGAAATGAGAATAGTTGGCATTTGTCTGCTGCCAAGGACAAATGTAATTTTTTTTCTATAGATTTTTTAACAAAAGTTTTCAAAGTGAGATGAGAGGAATTATAGAGAGAGGAAATTTTTATTATTTTAACAGAGAGGTGGAAGGGAAATTTGGATGTATAAAAAGAGAACAAGGAGGAAGAAGAAAAATAGGTAGAGATAACAAAGGAATATATGGATTAGAGTAGAAAAGACAAACCAAAGAAGTTGGAGAAAGGAAACGTCAGAGAAAGGCTAAAGACTAAATAAAGGGGAAAGTTCACAGGCTTGGGGGTAAATGTTTGTCTTAACCCTAGGATTTATTAAAATATGTCAACCCTGGGATTCTTTCCTTTTTCTGTTATTCAAAATTTAAAGTTTATGTTCCTTCAGTATTTTGGCATGAAAAAGGGATCTGATATTAAATTTTACCTTACAAACTTTGTGTTGTTCATAAGGATGTTAACACTGCCTCAAGCTTCTTTAAATAATTAAACATTGTTTTATCTTTGTTATTACAATGATTATAACTGACATTCTCCAGGAATCTTACTGAATTTAGTACCTGAGAACATTTTTTGCCCACCAAATTTTTAAACAGAATAAAATAAAGTCAAAGACTAGAACCTGATACAGGTTATATAAATAGCAAAAACAATAATTCCAGTTATTAAATATATTTTTATTTGATATGGTTTCCTTTTATGTACTGCTAAATCACTAAATATCTGAAAATTTTCAAATTGAATTTTTATATGGGTACTTATTAAGATATAATACTATAATTTAATAAATATTAAACTGATCATTGGACAGATACTTTTTCCATATTTCCTACTATTAATATATACATTGTTAAGTATATTATTAGCATTTTATACATAACACTAAAATAAATCGCTATCACAGTGGATGAAAGAAAATAGGAGATACTATTTAATGACTTTTCTTAAAAGTTTTATTTAGAATATATATTTATTTCAATAGCATGGAGTTTTTTAATCATCAGAAAGATTGCTTATATAAGAATCATTATGATATAAATCTTTAAACCTAGTTTTAAATTATTTATCTTTCAATTTACCAGAACTTATCTTATAAATTCATATAGTTAGATTAACAAGATAGAAAGAACATTGTTAAAGGGGAAAAATCAGTCTTATAACTATTTTGCTTGTCCAGATTAAGTCATAAAAATATACAGAAAACATACTATTTGCTTTCTATTTCTCACCTGTTTATTGTGGCATCTTTTATAAATACAGTCTTAAATTATTATAAATTAAACAACATTTTTAACTTTCTATATAAAAGACAGTCCATATTATAGAAATAATTTCTTTCTTACCCATATCGTAAGAGAATTGTATAGATCCTTTAATAGTGTTAGGCTCTCTAATGTACAAAAAATACAATAGCATAGGAATGCCAATAACAAAGGTAGCAATTTCTTGAACAGTAATTCATTTTGTGAGCTTCATTTCCCAAGCTCAGAAAAATGTTGTTTATATAAATTTGCTTTGGACACAAGAGTCAACCAATGGTACAAATGTGTGCTTTTGCCAGAAGAGGAAGGAGTGGAAAACTGAAATTCCCGTAAGAGCACCTGAAGATTTCCTATAGGAAGATGAAGTGAAGTTCTTCTACTGGGCACTGTGGATTTGGACACATTGTCCCACAGGTCATTACAGTCTTTGAAATGATAAACATCCATTAACTGTAGGCAGTTATTTTACCAACTGAAATTATACTTGATGCCACTATTTTCCACCACAGGTGACACTTGTGATATGTCCAGGCAAACCTCAGTTTATATCCATAAAATTTGTTGCTTTGAGGACCTTAGTTAGTATGATCTTGTCTAAGCTCATCAAAATATAATTTTGATGTGCCCAAAGATCTAGATTTCTTTTAGGAGCCAGCTCCAGGTAAAGTTGTCTTTCTCATGAAAATTGCAGCTCAAATCAAGACATATACTAGTTCCTCATCTTTCAGCTGATTGAAATCCTATTAGGCAAAGCGGGAGGAACCAAGGAAAAACAAAGACAAAGGAACTCAGTGGGATGACCAATGATGTTGACCATCTTTTCTAATTCTTATTTGTCATCCATATTTCTTCTTTGGTTATTTGTTTAAATCTATTGTGCATTTTTAAATTATAGTTTGTTGTTATTGACTTCGGAGACCTCTTTATATATTCTGGATACAAACACTTTACCAAATATACAACTAGCAAATATTTTCTGAAAGTCTATGAGCTGTTTTTATTAATTTTAACAATTTTTTTTGAGAAGCAATAACTTTAAATTTGGATAAAGTTAATATAACATTTTTTTTCCTTTTACACCTCATGGCTTTAGTGTTGCATTTCTGGTTTGTATATTTAGGCTATGGTCTATTTGATTCAATTTTTGCATATTATCAGAACCAAAGTGGCTTTTTGCTCATGCATATCCTATTCTTACAACATCATTTGTAATAAAGCCTATTCATTCTCCACTGAATTACCTTTGCACCTTTGTCCAAAATCAGCTGTCCATACATGATGGGTTTTTTTCTGTGTCTCTGTTCTATTCACTTTATTTGTCTATCTTTACAACAATACCACACTTTCTTGATACTGAAGTTCTAAATTTAGTCTTCGAATCAGATAGCAGTAGACCTCCACACTTCTTCTCTTGAAAAGATGCTTTTGGCTATTACGCATCTTTTACATTTTCCATGAGAATATTATATTCATGTTGAAACTTTCTACAAGAAATCCTGCTGGCATTCTTGTAGATATTTTATTAAATATGTAGATGCATTTGAGGAAAATTTATATTCTTCAATATTGAGTCTTTTGACCTAAACACTGTACATCTTTCTATTTATTCAGGACTTCTGTACTTTCTCTGAATTTTTTTTATTTTTCAACATGCAGGTCTTCCATATCTGCTTTTTAGAATTGTAGCTGCTCTTTATTCAGTGAATTTTAGTTTTTACAAATAATCAATCCAAGTAACTAAGGTAATGAAGGTAAGAGTTGTTCTACAAGAACAACTATTAACATGCTCTATTTTTCTGTAAATATATTGGGTGAATTAAAAAACATTGTCACAGAAACAAAATGGTTTTTTCAAAGCCATAGATCATTGCATATATATTTACAAAAAGCCATAAAAATGCATCTCTCCTTTATTTGCAAGACTTACATAGAATTTTGAACATTAAGGCAATGACAGTTCTCAAACATAATGAAATTCCAAGTTAACGCTGATGTTTGTTTTGAAACCCATATTCGCAGGCAACTGTGAGCAAAGCAAACGTTTATCTACTAGGTTAAGTTCATCTGCCCAGGACATGTTATTTATCCATTACCAAAACTTCTTTTGTATTAGATGTATGGGATAGGAATTAGTAGCAAAATCATCAATTTACTTTAATGAATCATTAGTCCCCTTTTAGGATTTTTTTGAGGATTTAGCCATAAGCACAAGAACTCTGTGCATTTTTTTTTTAGGTAAACTTAGAGGCTGCACTGATTCTTACTTGCATAAAACTTGGCAAACAATTGAAAATTCAGGATTTCCTAAATACAGAAAACTCCCAAAGCATACTTGATCCTGCTCCCATCTCAAAACACAGAAAATGTTCTCAATTGTTGAAACAATATGTTTTCCTTTGTTTTCTTCAAAGAAGACTGTTTGGTACTACTCTCTTTGGAATAATTAAGCACCAAAATGCAGAATACCATATTTTAGATGGATCTATTCTATAATTGCTAGCCTTAAGGCACAAACAATGTCGTAGGTTGAGCAATGTCTTTTCTTATTCAAGGAAAAGATGATGAGTGGTAAATGGAAGAAAATTCACTTAAAAATAATTATGAATTACACTCCTGTCTTATGAAGCTTAGTAGAAGTGCAAAGTGTTGCAATTTAGGGAGGGAATGGCCTTTTCTCTTCCCACTCTTCTTTAACATTTAGAGTAACAAAACTCAGATCCAGTCTGGGTACTCTTTGGGAATCAGACCAGAGTCCCACTCTGGCCTGCTGTAGAGAACAGACAAGAGATTGGTAGAACACACCCCAGGATGAACTAATAGCCAACCACAAGTTCCCATGGTTGGAATGACTTACTCTTATACAGAAGAATCTTTGTTTAGGCTAAGTTTGTGCTGCTTAGTCTCTAGGCAGTAATTTTACAACAACACACCTCTTATGAGGAAAGTACACTTATGTTGGTATCAATAAGAGCTTATGTAGAGAAGGGTACCATTGACTACATGAAAACTACCTCAAAAGCTAGAGAGCTGTAGTTTTCCTTGGTATTTTAAATTGGAAAAGAGATGTCAAAGCAGGTGATAGTGTAGGTAGCAGGAGACTAGAGCTACAGAAGCACTGTTGTTTAAATATGATGGTGGCAGCATCAGATTTCTTTAGATATTACTAGCAGTAAATGGAATTTTCTAATAAGTAGAGTCAAAATATTTTAGGCGAAATTTAAGTTAAGTATATTACACTTCAACTAAAATATGTTACGGATTTGAAAGTTTATACCCTAGTACCTGGTAAGCTTGGCTTCAGCTAAATGACTCTATGGGTTTTATAGGTTTGAAACACATGTTGTTTAAAGGTGGAAAAAGTAGCTCTGAAATGGCAAATGTAGGCAACATGAAAATAATTATTTTTAGATCTACATCTTACACTTTGCAATATATGTACATTTGTACCCAAATTTCATGTTTACTCAAATTTCATATGTACATTTGTACCCAAAGTTCAGTATGAAAGGCAAAGAGCACAAAAGAATCTAAGGAATTGCATCATCAACTACATTCAACAGAATTAATACTATTGTCCCTATTCCCCATTTTCCAAATCCAGAAGGGCATGGTAACTGCCATCACATACATACTCTTCACTTTTTGAAGTTGGACACTCTGTATAATTCAGCATACCCTGGGTTTCTAGAGAGTTGAACTGAGACTGTATCATGTCCCAGGAAAATCAGCTGGAAGAAAGTATCCCTTGCTGTTTCAGTTTCATTGCTGGTGATGAACAAAGTCCCTTGTGTTTCAAAATCAGAACTCATGACCTGTGGTTCTGTGCTGTTCAACTGAGCTTTACTTTCTACAGCAGGTGTGTTCCACAAGCACAAATTTGGGGTGTCTGTGTGATGAATCAGTACTCATAGAAAAACTAGAGTGTTTCAGAGTACTTCCTGGAGGCAAATGAGTGCTACTGTCTGAAAAAGAATATAAATATGTGTCTGCATATCAAACATGTCAAGGCCTAAGAAGTTAGAATTTCCCCTACATCTATGAGCTTGAGCAGAGGTGCTGTGTGCAGAAAGTCATTTTGGGTCTCTGTGGCCAGGGATTCCAAGACTTATTAGTGCTCATGGTGCTCAGTTCACTCTCTTCAGTTTGAGTCTGGATATTTGAGGTTGAAAAAGAACTCTTCAACTTTAAAATCTATTCTGGGATTCTGGATTCGGCGAAATGAGAGCTGAGTGTCAGGTCCAGGATTCATGTCAGGTCCAGGATTGGTGTCAGACAGTATACTATGATTATCCGATATCGGACAAGGAAGATTACTTGACAAGGTGTTTTCTAAATACTTAGTAAATCTGTGGTTTGTGTCTGATTATCTGTCATGTTCTGTGAAGAAAGCATACTATTCTATGAACTGAAGTTTATAATTGTTGCAGATTTCTCAGTGTCTTAGGGTCATTCTAAGATAGCAAACCATGACTTACTGACTCTGCTACTAAACTGTGGCTTATAAGGTTATCTGTAGCAACATCGTATGATGAATGAACACTCTCAAAAATGGCTCTTCAATTTCTGGGCTGGTCCATGTGTATGTGGTAATCTGTGGGTCATTAAGTTCCTTTGGCTTGAGTTTCTCTGGAGACGTCACCTCACTGGAAACAAGCATCTATGAATACATCAGTCTGAGCACATATAGATGACGTTACCTTAGAGCTGAACACTTATGGGAAGAGACACTGAGAATCAAACATCAAATTAGATTGAGGACAAGACCACACAGAGGTATCATGGATAGCCCACTGTGAAGAAGGTTTGAAGCTGTTTGAGGCATAAGATAGTTCTGTCAGTATGTTGATTGAAGACATTCTGTTCTTTTGACATCTGTTGTCTAGTTCACCAAAAGATTTGGATGAATTTTTACCCAAGTTCACTTAAACATCTGTACTAACAAGCTCAATCTTAGAAAGAGGTAGGCTCTCCTTAGGACAGCAAGCCTCTGAATCTGGTCTGAGGATAAGGGGTCCTATCAACAAGGGCAGTAAGCACACAGCTCCTGTGGCAGAACCTTGATGGGCACCTAACACCACCGGCTGGGTGGAGGAGTCGGCTGTGGGCACGAAGACAGGCATAGGAGAAACCTGCATCACTGGTAGTTTAACTAAGCCAATTTGACCTTTACTAGAAGACACTTCTAGGAATATTTTTGGAAGTGTTGAAAGAGACTGCTTTCTGGCAGTAGAGTAGCCCGAGTCTTCAAAAGAGGCTTCTAGCCTTATTTCTGAAAATTTTAGTTCTTGAGTATCTTGTCTAGGGATTGGCTGGTTGCTCAATGATTTAATGGTCTTACTGGACAATATCTGTCTATGCAGACAGTTCTGCATTTTCATTTTCTTACTAGATGGATCCTTGTGTTCCTCATGGATCTCATGGCAAGTTCCCTAGATGTGAGACTATAATGTGATCCCACTCCATACTATACAAATTGCTGCACTTGCTACATTTATGCTTCTTCTCAGCATGCATATTTATAAAGGGCAGTTTTACAGCAGGAAATCAAGAAAATGGTCTGTCATGGCCTTGGGCATCCTTCAATTAGACAATAATAGAACTTCCATATGGTTTCCAAATCTTTTATTTTCATTGGATTTACTTTGCTGTCTTGCACGCGCTGTTTCTCGACCAGTGGCATGTTGAGCGCAGGGGTATTGGGCAGGTCTTGCCACAGCGATGCTGGTGCACATGATGCTGGTCCACCAGGCCCAGGACAGGTCACTCTCAGAGGGCAGCATCAGCTCTCATGTTCGGCTGCCCCTCGGCCAGGGTCCCCAGGGCCCTTACAGTCCCTAGACAGTGGGGACTCTCCTGGAGAACCCTAGTACAAACACAAGCTATACACTGAGTGAATTTATTTATTTTCTTGAAAAGTAGAGTGAAAAACCTTCTTGCCACTGCTTAGCTATTGCCCTGAAGTAGGTTTAACTTAGAAGATTTCTTCTAAGATGATGTAAGCATCACATTATTATAGCACTTGGAATAACTTCCATATGAAAATTTTAGGCTAATGGTTCAAATGTTGATTCATCTTCACAGGATTTTTGTAAAGGACAGAGGTCCTTCCCATTTATCTTACTGATATGTGACTATATACTTTGATTGGAAATCATTACTATCAGTCTTCCTTGTCATGAAAAAGTAATAAAAAACACCACAGTATTTCAACCTTTGAAACAGATACCCTATTGAATTCTGCAACAACCTGCCTCAAACAAACACAAGAGTACAAAGCAAGGGATGGAAACCTTTAAAATAATTGTATAGTGTTATACTTCTATTTAAGTAATGAATATAGGATGTGTAAAAAATCCATATTGACTTATCTCTAAATAATTTGAATCACAAAAATTTTGCTTAACTGAGTATTTAAAAATAATTGTTCCCTAAGTGTACTTTCAAATCAAGAGCACAAACATTGCTGAATCAAAAACTTTAGTGATGGAGCTTATCAATCTATGTTTTCACAAGCTTTCCAATTACTACAATGCCCACTGTTACCAACAACAAAAAGGAGTCTAGACAAAAGAGTTCTAGACAAAAGAATTTCAGATAGACACCTAATAAGTATAATAGTTAAGATTCTAGTATAGCTAGTTCACAACTCAGACTCTAAGAAATACTGTTCTAGTTTTGACTGGTGGTTGTTACTTTTCTTCTAATTCCTAATTATGTTATATATACGGGTACACATATAAAGATAGAGAAACTATAAATTCTTTTAAATCTCCAGATTAAGGAATGAATACACCTTAATTCTTAATACTCTTAATAATTGAGAATACTTCTATCATGTTATTAGTGTTTCAATGGTTAGTTTTCAATTCAACATCAGCTGTGTGCCAGAAAACTGGATGAACATAGCAAATAGTATAAACTTTGCATATAAATATTCATTAAGTAATATATATGTATTCCTTTTTAAGTGGAATTATATGTAGTTTCTTATTTTATATTTCAAACTTTAGATATATATTCCTTTTTTGAAATAAAACAAATATATGCAACATATATTTATATCATAATTAGGTAAAAAAGCCACTCCATTCTACTAAGTAAAGTATCACAAGAATGGAAAAAAACACCACACATACTCACCATCAAATCGGCACCTACTGATCGATACTTATGTGCACACATAGTAATAACATTCATCAGGTGTCAGGCAGGTCGGTGGGGAGATGAGGGGATGAGTATATCCACACCACTGCGTGAGGTGTGCACCATCTGGGGGTTTCTTTTTAAAGGAAGCAGAATATCTAGGCCAAAATGCAGGCTTTGCTCAAGGGTATATTTTACCTTTTCTCTAACATCCTACTTATGGGACAAAAATTATTTACTAAAGGGAATAAATCTATAAAAGAAGTAAGAATGGGATCACATTAAAAGAATAGAGCTTTTGTTGAATTTCAGAAAAGTATAAAGTAGTTAAGATTGTACGGAGAGACAAACCAGAGAAGAGGAATCTGTGGACTAGACATGTACAAGACAAGGCTGCAGATGAAGTTTGAGTTTCTGAGAAGCTCCCACCTACCCCTTCCATAGTCACTCAACGTAGAGTAGGACTTGACATGTTACATACACTGCCCAAATACTCATAGTTTCATATCTGTCTTCTCACACAAGAAAAAGGATAATTAGGAAATCAGACTTTGAAAGTGGGAGAAAAAAGAGACACCAGATGCTTATGTTACTAATCTATTCATTGGGTCGTAATAGTGACTGAATAAGAAAAAGTCTATATAATTGACGAGAAACCATTAGTACAGTGGATATGTCATGGAGTAATACAAATGAACAACCTAAAGACATATGCAATAATATGGATACTCTAGGGTGAAAGATAACAGCAGCTGGATTGTCATTCCTTTACACTCTTCCCTGGGGTGTGCAGTTATCTCTCACAGGAACCAAAAAAGAACAAATGACCTGTTCTAATCATGTGTACTGGACCTCCAGATATAAAGAATAATGACATATGTTTTAGGTACATATATTTTATATTCTTTTATTGATAAGATTGAATAGCTTCTCTCTGGTATCAGTCTACACCAGGAGCCAGTGGAATTTGGTAAGTAAAGAATTCCTGGGATTTTGTTCTGCTCACCCAAACAGAAACCTGCAACCAATATAGGGTATATGGAATATGAATGTCCATTCTATACAGCTCTATTTGCTGTATGATTTATCATACTCAAGTTCTTCTCAGAAGAGATACAAAATTTTACCTTTTCATGTGTTTATAAAGACAAATATAGAAAATATAACCTATAAAATGTTTTCCTTTGTTTTCTGCTTTAAATATTCTAGTATGAGATAACACATAATTACAATTTTATGTATGTTTTCAAGTACATAAAATGTTTTAAGTTTATTAAATACTAACACTTTAATTCATTAAAAATCTAGGACAATTGCAATTGCAAAAAACGTTCAACATGTACAAAATTACATCCACACCTAACCTGCAAAATTTTGAGACTATTTTACTAAAGAGAGAAGAGACCTAATCTTTTCCCTTTAATGTTTTTTTCAGTGAGTCTATGACTTGCTTATTTCTCAGACTATAGATAAGTGGATTTAAGAAAGGAACTATAACAGTGTAAAATAGAGAGTCTACCATGTCTGGATCAGTAGCGTGTGGAGACGCAGGGAGCACATACATGAAGAGAAGAGGGCCATAGTACAAAGACACAGATAAGAGATGAGCTCCACAGGTGGAGAAGGCTTTCCTTATGCCTTTGACAGACTTCTTTTTTAAGATTGTATAGAGAATAGATGTATAAGTGACAATAACAGTCACAATAGTGAATGCTTGAATTACAGCTGCCAAAACATAAAGAACGAGATAATTAATAGAAGTTTCAGTACAAGAAATCTTTAAAAAAGGAATAATGTCACAGTAAAAGTGATCTATTATGTTGGAATTACAGAAAGTTAACCTAAATAATAAACCTTCATGAATCATGGCATGGAGAAAGCCACCTAGGAATGACAAGACTAGTAGCCAGATGCATAGTTCATTGGTCATAATCACTGGATAGAGTAAAGGTTTGCATATGGCTACATATCGATCATAAGCCATTGCTGCCAAGATAAAACTTTCTGTGGTTAAACTGAGTGTAAAAGAAAAAAATTGTATCATACATGCAGAGAGAGAAATCAGTTGACTCTCAGATAAGAAGTTGACAAGCATGTTAGGGGTCACTGTGGATGATAACCAAGCATCCGTAAAGGCTAAATTTCCAAGAAATAGGTACATGGGGATGTGAAGGTGAGGGTCATTCCAGATGAGAGTAATCAGACCAAGGTTCCCAACAATGGTGATGAGATATATCACCAAGAATGCCAGGAACAGGGGGATTTTCCACTCTGGTTGATGAGTAAGTCCTGTGAGAACAAACTCTGTCAACAATGTTGCATTTTCCTTTTCCATGTGCTCACTTGGTGTCCTCTGAAATAAAATACAGTAAATGTGAAAATATGTATTCACTATGCATTAATAATTACTATAAGTTTAAATTGGGGTAGCAAAGTTCAAATGAAACTCCTATCAGATCACCTTTAATTTTATTTATTGCTAGTAAACTGTAGAAAACTATTTAGGAAATAGAAGAAAGGAATGAAAATGCAATTACTTTCCATTGAAAAAATGTGTAAGATTTAATGGATTTAGAGATGAGATACCTTCTGAGCATGTGCTGAATTTGTGAGGACAAGATTGAATATGGTATGGAACCTGCTCAGGCTATATAAATGGCAGAGATAATAATTCCAGTTGTTAAATGTATTTTTATTTGATATGATTTCCTGGTATGTAATTCTAAAGAACAAAATATCCAAAAATTTTCAAATTCAATTAGTGTGTCAGTACTTAAGTGATAAATACTGCTATTGAGGAAGTAATAACTGATCATTGGAGAGGTATTTTCTATATATTTCCTACTATATACATATTTGCACACAATATTAAGATTTTGATATATGTATATATATTACTAAAATAAATCACTGCTAGGATGAAAGGATCTAGGAGCTAATATTTAAATGACTTGCCTTAATAGTTTGGTTCAGAATATATATTTAATTCAACAGATTGGGGTTTTTTATTTTAATCACCAGAAACATTGCATACATTAAAATCATTATGACATAAATCTTTAAAACTACTTTGAAATTATTTACTTTTTTAATTCACCAGAAATTATCTTATAAATTCATCATAGTTAAATTAACAAGATAATAAAACATTGTTAAAGGAGAATAATCAAGCTTACAACTATTATGTCCAGATTAAGTCATGAAAATAAAATATACAGAAAATTTAGTATTTGCTTTCTAGTTCTCACTGATCCTGTCATCTTATAAATCCAAAGTAAAATTATTATAAATTAAACAGTATTTTTAACTATCTATGAAAAAGGCAGTTTTATAGAAACCATTTCTCTCTTACCCATACCTTACAAGAAATTGTGTAGATCCTTTAATAGTGTTAGGCTTTCCAAAGCACAAAGAATACGATAGCATAGGAATGCCAATAACAAAGATAGCAATTTCTTGCACAGTGATTCATTCTGTAAGCTTCATTTCCCAAGCTCAGAAAAATGTTGTTTATATAAATTTGCTTTGGACACAAGAGTCAACCAATGGTACAAATGTGTGCTTTTGCCAGAAGAGGAAGAAGTGGAAAACTGAAATTCCCATAAGAGCACCTGAAGATTTCCTGTAGGAAGATAAAGTGAAGCTCTTCTACTGGGCACTGTGGATTTGGACACATTGTCCCACAGGTCATTACTGTGTTTGAAGTGATAAACTTCCATTAACTATAGGCAATTCTTTTACCAACTGAAATTACTCTTTATGCCACTATTTTCCACCACAGGTGACACTTGTGATATGTCAAGGCAAACCTAAGTTTATATATACAAAATTTGTTGGTCTGAGTACCATGATTAATATGATCATGTCTGAGCTATTTAAATTGTAATTTTAATGTGGCCAGACATCTAGATTTCTTTCAGGAGCCAACTCAAAGTAAAGTTGTCCATCTCATGCAGATTGCAACTCACATCTGTATATATACTATTAATAGCTCCCCAGGTTTCAGCTGATAGAAATCCTACTAGGCAAAGGGGGAGGAGCCAAGGAAAAACAAAGACAAAGGACTACAGTGGGATGACTAAGGAAGTTGAGCATCTTCTCTAGTTCTTACTTGTCATCCATACTTGTTCTTTGTCTAAGTATCTGTTTAAATTTTCTGTGCATTTTAAAATTATGTTTTGTTATTATTGAGTTCTGAGACCTCTTTGTATATTCTGGACACAAACGCTATAACTAATACATAATTTGCAAATGTTTTCTGAAAGTGTATGAGTTGGTTTTTTTTTTTTATTTTAACAATGTTTTTGAGAAGCAGAAAGTTTGAATTTAGATAAAGTTAACTTTTTTTTTTTCCTTTTATAGTTCATGCTTTTCATGTTGTACTCCTAGGTTGTATGTTTAGATCTATGATCCATTTGATTCAATTTTTAAATATTATCAGAACCAAAGAGGCTTCTTTTTTTCCCCTCATGTATATCCTATTATTCCAACATCATTCTTCATAAAGCCTATTATTTCTTGATTGAATTACCTTTGTACCTTTCTCCAAAATCAGCTGTCCATATATGATGGGTTTATTTCTGTATCTCTGTTCTATT
>VBSM01000272.1:71967439-71979251 GCA_008086735.1 Cheirogaleus medius
TACATGAAGAACTATTAACATGCTTGCTCCATTTTTCTGGAAATATATTGTGTGAATTTAAAAACATTCTGACATAGACAAAATGGTTCTTTAAAGCCATAGATTACTGCACATATATTTACAAACAGCCATACACATGCATCTCTCTTTTATTTGCAGGACTTATATAAAAACAAGCACCAGATGTACTCATACGTGGGAGGGGGGATGAGGGGATGGGTATATACAAACACAATGAGTGAGATGTGAAACGTTTGGGGGATGATCATGCTTGAAGCTCTGCCTCCAGGGGAGGGGGGGATGAGAAATACATGTAACCTTAACATTTGTACCCCCATAATATGCTGAAATAAAAAAAAAGAAAAAAAAGAATTTTGAACATTAAGGCAATGACAGTTCTAAAACATAATAAAATTCTAAGTTAAGGCTGATATTTGTTTTGAAACCCATATTCACAGGCAACTGTGACCAAAGCAAACTTTTAACTACTAGATAAAGCTCATCTGCCCAGGACATGTTCTTTATCCATTACCAAAACTTCTTTTGTATTAGATGCATGGGATAGGAATTAGTAGCAAAACCATCAATTTACTTTAATGAATCATTAGTTCCCTCTTAGGTTTTTTCTTTTTAGGATTTAGCCATCAGCACCAGAATTGTATGCATTTTTTTGGTAAACCAGAGAATTTATAAGCTGCATTGATTCTTATCTGCATAGAATATGGCCAACAATTAAAAATTCAGGATTTCCTAAATAAAGAAAACCCCTAGAGCATACTTGATCCTGCTCCCGTCTCAAAACACAGAAAATGTTCTCAATTATTGAAACAATACGTTCACCTTTGTTTTCTTCAAAGAAGATTGTTTTGTATTACTCATTAATCTCTTTACAAAAATGAAGCACTGAAATGCACAATACCATATTTTACATGGATCTATTCTACAATTGCTAGCCTCAAGGCACAAAAAATATCCTAGTTGAGCAATGTCTTTTCTTATTCAAGGAAAAGACGATGAGTGCTAAATGGAAGAAATTTCACTTTAAAATAATTGTAGATATCACTCTTGTATTATCAAGTTTAGTAAAGTGCAAACTGTTGAAATCTAAGGAGGAACTGTCCTTTTCTCTTCCCACTCTTTTTTACTCTTTACACTGACAAAACTCAGATCTAGCCTTTGAGTGCAGAGCCCCACTCTGGCCTACTATGAAAAACAGACCAGAGATTGGTAGAACACACCCCAGGATGAACTAATATCCAACCACAAGTTCTCATGGTTTGAATGACTTACTCTTATATGGAAGAATCTCTATTTATGCTAAGTATGTGCTGATCATTCTCTAGGCAGTAATTTTACAACAACACACCTCTTATGAGGAAAGTACACTTATGTTGGTATCAATAAGAGCTTATGTAGAGAAGGGTAGCACTGACTACAGGAAAACTACCTCAAAAGCTAAAGAGAGCTGTGGTTTTCCTTGGTATTTTAAATCGGAAAAGAGATGTCAAAGTGAGTGACGGTGTAGGTAGCAGGAGGCTATAGCTACAGATTCATTTTGTTTATTTCTTATCATAGCAATATCAGATTTCTTTAGATATTACTAGCGGGAAAGAGAATTTTCTGATAGGTAGTTGTCAAAATATTTTAGGTGCACTTAAGTATGTTATACTTTGACTAACATGTGTTGCAGGTTTTAAAAGTTTATACCCTAGAACCTGGTAAGCTTGGCTTCAGCTAAATGATTGTATGGGTTTTATAGGTTTGAAACACGTTTATTTTAAAGATGGAAAAAGTAGCTCTGAAATGGCAAATGTAGGCAACATGAAAAGAATTGTTTTTAGATCTATATTTATACTTCATAATACTTTCACATTTGTACTCAAATTTCATGTTTACAAGTATGAAAGGCAAAGAGCACAAAAGAATCTAAGCAATTGCATAATCAACTACAGTCAACCGAATTAATACTATTGTCGCTATTCCCCAATTTTTAAATCCAGAAGGACATGGTAACTGCCATCGCATAGATGCTCTTCACTTTTTGAAATTGGAGACTATGTGTAGGTCAACATATCTTGGATTTCTACAGAGCTGAACTGAGACTGCTTCATGTACCGGGCAAAATTGGCTGGAAGAAAGTTTCCCTTGCTGTTTGAGTTTCATTGCTGGTGAAGAACTAAGTACCCAGGGATTCCAAACCAGAACTCATGGCCTGTAGTTCTGTACTGTTCAACTGAACTTTACATTATAAAGCAAGTATGTTTTAGCAGCACAAATTTTAGGTGTCTGTGTGATGAATCAGTACTCATGGATAAGCTGGAGTGTTTCTGAATACTTCCAAGAGGAAAATGAGTACTAGTGTCTAAAAAGAAATATAAGTATGTGTCTGCATAGCAAACATGTCAAGGCCTAAGAACTTAAAAATTCTGCTACATCTATGGGACTGAGGAAAGGTGTTTGTGAGTAGGAAGTCATTTTGGGTCTCTGTGTCCTGTGATTCCAAGACTTATTGGTGCTAATAGTGCTCAGTTCACAATCTTCAGTTTGAGTCTGGATATATCTGAGGCTGAAAAAGAACTGTTTGGTTTTAAATCTATTCCTAGGATGCTGGGTTGGCCCAAATGGGAGCTGAGTTTGAGGTCCAGGATTCATGTCAGGTCCAGGATTGGTGTCAGACAATATACTACGATTATCCGATATCTGACAAGGCAGATTACTTGACAAGATACTTTCTAAATACTTAGTAAATATGTGGTTTGTGTCTGATTATCTGTCTTGTGCTCTGAAGGAAGCATACTATTCTATGCATTGAAGTTCATAATTGTGATTTCTCAGTATCTTAGGGTCATTTTGAGGTAGCAAACCATGACTTCCTCTGTCTGCTACTAAACTGTGGCTTATATTATAAGGTTATCTGTAGCAACATCGTATGATGAATAAATACTCTCAAAAATGTCTCCGCACATTCTGGGTTGGTCCACATGTATGTGGTAATCTGTGGGTCTTTGAGTCCCTTTGGCTTGAGTTTCTCTGGAGAGCCCACCTGACTGGAAACAAGCATCTATTAACACATCAGTCTGAGCACATATAGATGAGATTACCTTAGAGCTGAATACTTATGGGAAGGGACACTGAGAATCAAACAACAAATCAGTTTGAGGATAAGACCACACAATGGTATCAGGGCTAACACACTGTGAAGAAAGTGTGAAGCTGTATGAGTCATAAGATAGTTCTTTCAGCATGTTGATTGAAGATATTGTCTTCTTTTGATATAAGTTCCTTACTTCCTGAAGAAAATTAGATGAATTTTTACCCAAGTTCACTTAAACATCTGTACAGTCTCAATTTTAGAAAGAGGTAGGCTCTCCTTAGGAGAGCAAGCCTCTGAATATAGGCTGAGGATAAGGGTTCCTAGTGACAAGGGCAGTAATTGCACAGCCCCTGTGGCAGAGCCCTGATGGTCACCTAACACCATAGGTTGGGTGGAGGAGTTGGCTGTGGGCACGAAGACAAGCATAAGAGAAACCTGCATCAGTAGTAGTTTAAGTAAAGCCACTTTGGGCACCCCTAGAGGAAACATCTGGGAATAATATTAGAGGTGGCAAAAGAGTCTGCTTTATGGCAATAGAGCTGCACAAGTCTTCAGAACATGCTTCTAGCCTTATTTTTGAAAATTCTAGTTCTTGAGTGTCTGGTCTAGGGATTGGCTGGTTGCTCAATGATTCGATGGTCTTACTGCACAACATCTGTCTATGCAGACAGTTCTCCATTTTCATTTCTAACTAGGTGGATCCTTGTGTTCCTAACGGATCTCATGGCCAGTTCCCTAGAAGTGAGAGCATACTGTGATCCCACTCCAAACCATCCATTCAAATTGCTATACTTGCTACACTTATGTTTCTCCTCAGCATGCATATTTACAAAGGGCTGTTTTACAAGAGAAAATTAAGACAATGTTCTGTCATTGGCTTGGGCATTCTACAATTAGACAACAATAGAACTGCCATATGCTTTTCAAATTTTTTATTTTCATTGGATTTACTTTGCTGCCCTGCAAGCACTGTTTCTTTACCAGTGGCATGTTGAGCGCACGGCTGTTGGGCAGGATCTTGCAACAGCAATGCATGGTGCATATTATGCTGGTCCACCTGGCCCAGGACAGGTCGCTCATAGAGAGCAGCATCAGCTCTCATGTTCGGCTGCCCCTCAGCCAGGTTCCCAGGTCCATTACAGTCCCTAGGCAGTGGAGGTTCTCCTGGAGAACCATAGTACAAATACTTGCTAAACACTTAGAGAATTTATACATTTTTCTTTGAAAAGTAGATGGAAACACCTTGTTGCCACTGTTTATTGCCCTGAAGTAGGTTTAACTTAGAAGATTTCTTCTAAGATGATGTAAGCATCACATTATTATAGCACTTGGAGCAACTTTCATATGGAAATTTTAGAGTAATGATTCAAATATTGATTCATCTTCACAGGATTTTTCTAAAGGACAGAGGTCCTTCCCATTTATCTTACTAATATGTGACTATATAGTTTGATTGGAAATCATTACTATCAGTCTTCCTTCTCCTGAAAAAGTAATAAAAAACACCACAGTATTTCAACCTTTGAAACAGATGCCCTATTGAATTCCGTAACAACATGCCACAAATAAACACAAAAGTCCATAGCAGGGGTTGGAAACCTTTACGATAATTGTATAGTGCTATAGTGCTATTTAAGTAATGAATACACAATGTGTAGAAATTCCATGTTGAGTGATCTCTAAATAACTTAAACAACAAAAATTTTGCTTAACTGAGTATTTAAAAATCAAGAGCACAAATATTGTTGAATCAAAAACTTTAGTGATGAAGCTTATCAATCTAAGTTTTCACAACCTTTCCAGATGACTACAAAGCCCAGTGAAGTTTGAAAAACATTGTTTTAACAAAAACAAACAACAAAAAGGAGTCTAGACAAAAGAGGTTCTGATAGACACTTAATAGGTTTAATAGTTAAGATTCTACCATACCTAGTTCATAACACAGACTCTAAGAAATACTGTTCTAGTTTTGATTGGTGCTTGTTACTTTTCTTATAATTCCTAATTATGTTATTCATTTCAATATCACCTAGGATAATTACAAAGTATTATAAAATGACAAGAATAATATGTATATACATGTACATATATAAAGATAGAGAAACTATAAATTCTTTTAAATCTCCAGATAAAGGAATGAATACACCTTAATTCTTAATACTCTTAATAATTGGGAATACTTCTATCATGTTATTAGTGTTTCAATGGATAGTTTTAAATTCAACATCAGCTGTGTGCCTGAAAACTGGGTGAACATAGCAAATAGAATATACTTTACGTATAAATATTCATTAAATAATATATACATAGTTCTTTTTAAATGGAATTATATCTAGTCTCATTTTTCATGTTTGAAACTTTAAATATATTTTCCTTTTTTGAAATAAAACAAATATATACAAAATATATTTATTTCATAATTAGGTAAATGCCACTCCATTCTACTAAGGGAAGTATCACAAGAATGGAAAAAAACACCACACATACTCACCATCAAATCGGCACCTACTGATCGATACTTATGTGCACACATAGTAATAACATTCATCGGGTTTCAGGCAGGTTGGTGGGGAGATGAGGGGATGAGTATATCCACACCACTGCGTGAGGTGTGCACCATCTGGGGGTTTCTTTTTAAAGGAAGCAGAATATCTAGGCCAAAACGCAGGCTTTGCTCAAGGGTATATTTTACCTTTTCTCTAACATCCTACTTATAGGACAAAAATTATTTACTAAAGGGAATAAATCTATAAAAGAAGTAAGATTGGGATCACAATAAGAGAACAGAGCTTTTGTTGAATTTCAGAAAAGTATAAAGTAGTCGAGATTGTACTGAAAGATAAACCAGAGAAGAGGAATCTGTGGACTAGACATGTACAAGACAAGGCTGCAGATGAAGTTTGAGTTTCTGAGAAGCTCCCACCTACCCCTTCCCTAGTCACTCAACGTAGAGTAGGACTTGACATGTTACATACACTGCCCAAATACTCATAGTTTCATATCTGTCTTCTCACACAAGGAAAAGGCTAATTAGGAAATCAGACTTATAAAGTGGCAGAAGAGACACCAGATGCTTATATTACTTATCTATTCTTTGGGTCATAATAGTGAATGAATAAGCAAAAGTCTAGACAATTCACAGGAAACCATTAGTACAGTGGATATGTCATGGAGTAATACAAATCAACAAACTAAAGATATAAACAATAATATAGATTCCTTTGGGTGACAGAATAACAGCAGCTGGATTGTCATCTCCTTACTCTCTTTCCTGGGGTGTGCAGGTATCTCTCAGAGAAACAAATAAAGAGCAAATGAACTTGTTTAATCATGTGTACTGGACCTCCAGATATAAAGAATAATGACATATGTTTTAGGGACATATATTTTATATTCTCTTATTGATAAGATTGAATACTTCCTCTCTGATATCAGTCTACCCCAGGAGCCAGTGGAATTTGGTTGGTAAAGAATTCCTGGGATTTTGTTCTGCTCATCCAAACAGAAACCTGCAACCAATATAGGGTATATGGAATATGAGTGTCCATTCTATACAGGTCTATTTGCTGTATGATTTATCATACTCAGGTTTTTCTCAGAGGAGATACAAAATTTTATCTTTTCATATGTTTTAAAGACAAATGAAGAACATATAACCTATAAAATGTTTTCCTTTGTTTTCTACTTTAAATTTTCTTGTATTAGATGACACATAATTAAAATTTTATGTATATTTTGAAATACATAAAAATATTTTAAGTTTATTAAATCCTAACACTTTAAGTCATTAAAAATCTAGAACAATTACAATTGCAAAAAAAGTTCAACAGGTACAAAATTATACTACATCTAACCTGCAAAATTTTGTGACTGTTTTACTAAAAAGAAAAGAGACATTACCACAAGACTTAAACTTTTCCCTTTAATGTTTTTTTCAATGAATCTATGACTTGCTTATTTCTCAGGCTATAGATAAGTGGATTTAAGAAAGGAATTATAACAGTGTAAAATAGAGAGTCTACCATGTCTGGATCAGTAGCTTGTGGTGATCGAGGGAGCACATACATGAAGACAAGAGGGCCATAGTACAAAGACACAGATAAGAGATGAGCTCCACAGGTGGAAAAGGCTTTCCTTATGCCTTTGACAGAATTCTTTTTTAAGATTGTATAGAGAATAGATGTATAAGTGACAATAACAGTCACTATAGTGAATGCTTGAATTACAGCTGCGAAAACATAAAGCACGAGATAATTAATAGAAGTGTCAGTACAAGAAATCTTTAACAAAGGGATAATGTCACAGAAAAAGTCATCTAATATGTTGGAATTACAGAAGGTTAACCTAAATAATAAACCTTCATGAATCATGGCATGAAGAAAGCCACCTACGAAAGATAAGATTAGTAGCCTGATGCATAGTTCATTGGTCATAATCACTGGATAGAGTAAAGGTTTGCATATGGCTACATAGCGATCATACGCCATTGCTGCCAAGATAAAACTTTCTGTGGTTAAACTGAATGTAAAGGAAACAAATTGTATCATACATGCAGAGAGAGAAAGTATCTGAGTCTCGGATAAGAAGTTGACCAGCATGTTGGGGGTCACTGAGGAGGATAACCAAGCATCCGTTAAAGCTAAATTTCCAAGAAATAGGTACATGGGGATGTGAAGGTGAGGGTCATTCCAGATGAGAGTAATCAGACCAAGGTTCCCCACAATGGTGATGAGATATATCACCAAGAATGCCAGGAACAGGGGGATTTTCCACTCTGGTTGATGAGTAAGTCCTGTGAGAACAAACTCTGTCAGCAATGTTGCATTTTCCTTTTCCATATCCTCACTTGGTGTCCTCTGAAATAAATTGAAGTAAATGTAAAAAGTATATATTCACTATGCATTAATAATTACTATAAGTTGATTTGAGGTAGGGGAGTTCAAATAAAATTATCAGATCACCTTTTAATTTTATTTATTACTAGTAAACCGAAGTAAATTATTTATGAAATAGAAGAAAGAGATGATAATACAATTACTTTCCTTTCAAAAAATGTGCAGGAAATAAGGAGATACCTTCTGAGCATGTGCTGAATTTGTGAGGACAAGATTGAATATGGTAAGGAAATCCTGGGTCTGGGACATGGATTTAGCATTAAGGGAAAGATACTGGAAGGTCCAAGATTAATAAAGGAATTATATCCCATGTTATAGACCTTTAGTCATGCACTGAAAACTTTTCAAATGGGGAGTGGCATTTTGAGATATTTTTTAAATGAAATATTTGGTAGTGCAGAAAACAGCTTGCAAAAATGGGGAAATGGAGTAAGGAATACTAATGAGGAAATTGCTACTATTTTCCCAGGTTTAACCTAAAACAGATTCCACATCAGGATGCTCTGGGAGAGCTGTTTGTGAGAAATATAAATTGTAAGATAATACTATAAGAATATATACAGTAGTACAAGAATGGAGCCTAGGAATCTTAATTTGGAAAATGTTCTCACATTGATTCAAATGTATATGAAGGACAAAGTGAAGTACAGGACCACATGCCAAAATAATTGCTCCAGTAGAACAAGGAGTAAACAGAGATCATTGAGTGTGGAAATTAGGAAATAATTAGAGGCTTTATTTAGGAGCATTTTCCATTTAATAATAGAATTAAGGTCACAGAATAATGAGAATTAAATGAGTAACAAGTGACACAACAGTAAGTGAAATAAAATGGAGCACTCTAAGAAATGAGAATAGTTGACATTTGTTTGCTGCCATGGACAAATGTAAATTTTTTTCTATAGAATATTTGCCAAAAGTTGTCAAAGAGAGAACAGAGGAATATATGGAGAGAGGACATTTTATTATTTTAATAGAGAGGTGGAGGAAATTTGGATAGATGAAACAGAACAAGGAGGAAGAAAAATAGTTGGAGAATAATAAATGTATTACAGGGATTAGAGTGGAAAGGATAAACCAAAGAATTTGGAGAAAGGAAGCATCAGAGAAAGGCTAAAGACTAATAAAGGGGAAGGCTCATTGTTTTGGGGAGGGGGATAAATATTTGTCTTAATCCTAGGATTTATTAAAAAATATCAACCCTGGGATTTTCCTTTTCTCTTTTTCAAAATTCAAAGTTTGTTTTCTTTTGGTGTTTTTGCTAAAAGAGAGATTAGATTTTAAAGTTTATTTTACAATCTTTGTGTTATTCATAAAGATACTAGCTAGCACTGCCCTCAACTTCTTTACATATTTAAAAGTTGCTTTATTTTTGTTTTTGTAATGATTACAACTGGCTTTCTCTGGGAATCTTACATATTTTACTATTGAGGACATTCATTATCCATAAATTTTTTAGCAGATTAAAATAAAGTCAAAGACTGGAACCTGATCAGGCCAGATAAATGGCATAGACAATAATTCCAGTTGTTAAATGTATTTTCATTTGATATGGTTTACTTTTATGTAATTCTAAATAGCAAAATATCTGAAAATTTTTAAATTCAATTAGTGTGTGGGTACTTAAATCATAGATACTGCAATTTAAGAAGTAATAACTGATCATTGGAGAGATATTTTCTGTATATTTCCTACTATATACATATGTGAACACATTATTAAGATTTTGATATATTTATATATAATACTAAATTAAATCACTGCTAGGATGAAAGGATCCAGGAGCTAATATTTAAGTGACTTCCCTTAAAAGTTGGATTCAGAATATTTATTTAATTCAACAGATTGGGATTTTTTATTTTAATCATCAGAAAGATTGCTTACATTAAAATCATTATGACATAAATCTTTAAACCTACTTTTAAATTATTTACCTTTTTAACCACTTCGGTACCACGCTCACCAGCCGTGAAACCTTGCCCACAGCCAGCACTCATAGTCCGCCCAATAGCTTGTGCTGTGCATTGACGATGAATCCGTTTTGCTCTTGTGTGATGAGGAAAGCCTTAAAGCTCTGAAAGCTTGTTTTACTTTACAGGCAGCTTTACTTGTAATGTAAATCAGAACAGGTAACATATACATATATGTTTTCGTTATGTTATTTTTAAATGTTCAGAATTTTATTTTGATAAATGAAAAATTAGAAAAGTCATATCACAGCTGTCAGCTTAAGTCCACGCTCGTGATGTGCACCTTCACATCACGGCTGTGGGCTAAAGTAGCTGTGCACGTTCATCTGTGGCTGTCGACTATAGTCGATGCTGGTCCCGAAGTGGTTAATTCACCAGAACTTATCTTATAAATTCATCATAGTTAAATTAACAAGATAATAAAACATTTTAAAGGAGAACAATCAAGCTTACAACTATTATGAGTGTCCAGATTAAGTCATGAAAATAAAATATTTAGAAAATTTAGTATTTGCTTTCCATTTCTCATGGGTCCTGGCATCTTATAAATCCAAAGTAAAATTATTATAAATTAAACAGTATTTTTAACTTTCTACCTAAAAGATAGTTTTTATAGAAACCATTTATCTCTTATTCATACCTTTAAAAAATTTTGTAGATGCTTTAATAGTGTTAGGCTTTCCAAAACACAAAGAATACAATAGCATACGAATGCCAGTAACAAAGATAGCAATTTCTTGCACAGTGATTCATTCTGTAAGCTTCATTTCCCAAGCTCAGAAAAATGTTGTTTATATAAATTTGCTTTAGACACAAGAGTCAACCAATGGTACAAATGTGTGCTTTTGCCAGAAGAGGAAGGAGTGGAAAACTGAAATTCCCATAAGAGCACCTAAAGATTTCCTGTAGGAAGATAAAGTGAAGCTCTTTCTAACTGGGCACTGTGGATTTGGACACATTGTCCCACAGGTCATTACAGTGTTTGAAATGATAAACATCCATTAACTATAGGCAATTCTTTTACCAACTGAAATTATTCTTTATGCCACTATTTTCCACCACAGGTGACACTTGTGATATGTCAAGGCAAACCTAAGTTTATATATACAAAATTTGTTGATCTGAGTACCATAATTAATATGATCATGTCTGAGCTATTTAAATTGTAATTTTAATGTGGCCAGACATCTAGATTTCTTTCAGGAGCCAACTCAAAGTAAAGTTGTCCATCTCATGCAAATTGCAGCTCACATCTGTATATATACTATTAATAGCTCCCCAGGTTTCAGCTGATAGAAATCCTACTAGGCCAAGGGGGAGGAGCCAAGGGAAAACAAAGACAAAGGACTACAGTGGGATGACTAAGGAAGTTGAGCATCTTCACTAGATCTTACTTGTCATCCAAACTTGTTCTTTGTTTAAGTATCTGTTTAAATCTGTTCATTTTAAAATTATCTTTTGTTATTATTGAGTTCTGAGACCTCTTTATATATTCTGGACACAAATTTGCAAACGTTTTCTGAAAATGTATGAGTTTTTTTTTTATTTTAGCAATGTTTTTGAGAAGCAGAAAGTTTGAATTTAGATAAAGTTAACATTTTTTTTTCCTTTTACAGTTCATGCTTTTCGTGTTGTGTTTCTAGGTTGTCTGTTTAGGTCTATGATCCATTTGATTCAATTTTTGAATATTATCAGGACCAAAGAGGCTTCTTTTTTTTTTTATCATGTATATCCTATTATTCCAACATCATTTGTCATAAAGCCTATTATTTCTTGACTGAATTACCTTTGCACCGTTGTCCAAAATCAGCTGTCCATATATGATGGGTTTATTTCTGTATCTCTGTTCTATT
>VBSM01000272.1:71979351-71998822 GCA_008086735.1 Cheirogaleus medius
GGGGGAGGAAGTGTAGAGTTACATAATGTGTGCCGTGCGCACCACCTGGGGATTCAACTTGCTGGAAGCTCTGACATGTGGCGGGGGGAGGCATGGCAGGGGCAATGTATGTAACCCTAACAATATTTGTACCCCCATTATATGATGGAATAAAAGGAAAAAAAAGAAAGAAAGAAAAAAAAATTCAGGATTTCCTAAATAAAGAGAAACCCCAGAGGATACTTGATCCTGCTCCCATCTCAAAACACAGAACATGTTCTCAATTATTGAAACAATACGTTCACCTTTGTTTCTTCAAAGAAGATTGTTTGGTATTACTCATTAATCTCTTTACAAAAATGAAGCACTGAAATGCAGAATATCATATTTTAGATGGATCTATTCCACAATTGCTAGCGTCAAGGCACAAAATATATTCTAGTTGAGCAATGTCTTTTCTTATTCAAGGAAAAGATGATGAGTGGTAAATGGAAAAATATTCACTTTAAAATTATTATATATAGCACTCTTGTATTATCAAGCTTAGTAAAGTGCAAACTGTTGAAATCTAAGGAGAGACTGAGAGACTGTCGTTTTCTCTTCCCACTTTTCTATAATGTTTACACTGACAAAACTCAGATCTAGCCTGTGGGTGCAGAGCCCTAGTCTGGCCTACTATGAAGAACAGACAGGATATTGGTAGAACACACCCCAGGATGAACTAATAGCCAACCTAATTTCCCATGGTTTGAATGACTTACTCTTATACAGAATAATCTCTGTTTATGCTAAGTATGTGCTGATCATTCTCCAAGCAGAAATTTTACAACACACCTCTTTTAAGGAAAGTACACTTATGTTGGTTTCAATAATAGCTTATGTAGAGAAAGGTACCATTGACTACATGAAAACTACCTCAAAAGCTAAAGAGAGCTGTAGTTTTCCTTGGTATTTTAAATTGGAAAAGAGATTTCAAAGCAGGTGATAGGGTCGGTAGCAGAGACTGTAGCTACAGATTCATTCTTGTTTATTTCTGATGGTGGCAATATCAGATTTCTTTAGATATTACTAGTGGGAAACAGAATTTTCTAATAAGTAGTTGTCAAAATATTTTAGGTGCACTTAAGTATGTTATACTTTGACTAAAATATGTTGCAGATTTGAAAAGTTTATACCCTAGAACCTGGCAAGCTTGGCTTTAGCTAAATGATTGTATGAGTTTTATAGGTTTGAAACACATGTTTCTTAAAGACAGAAAAAGTAGCCCTGAAAGGGCAAACATAGGCAAGATGAAAATAACTATTTTTAGATATACATTTGTACTTCATAATACTTCCACATTTGTACTCAAATTTCATGTTTACAAGTATGAGAGGCAAGGAACAGCAAAGAATCGAAGCAATTGCATCATCAACTACATTCAACAGAATTAATACTGTTGTCCCTATTCCCTTTTTCTAAATCCAGGACATGGTAACTGCCACCACATCCGTACTCTTCACTTTTTGAAGTTGGAAACTCTGTGTAATTCAGCATACCCTGGGTTTCTACAGAGCTGAACAGAGACTGCTTCATGTTCCAGGCCAAATTGGCCGGAAGAAAGTGACCCTCCCTGTTTCAGTTTCATTGCTGGTGAAGAACAAAGTCCCCAGGGTTTCAAAACCAGAACTCATGGCCTGTGGTTCTGTACTGTTCAACTGAACTTTACTTTCTAAAGCAGGTATATTTTAGTAGCACAAATTTTGGGTTTATGTGATGAATCAGTACTTGTGGAAAAGATGAAGTGTTTCTGAATACTTCCAAGAGGAAAATGAGTACTAGTGTCTAAAAAGAAATATAAATATGTGTATGCATATCAAACATGTCAAAGCCTAAGAAGTTAGAAATTCCCCTACATCTATGGGACTGAGCAAAGGTGTCTGTGAGTAGGAAGTCATTTTGGGTCTCTGTGTCCTGTGATTTCAAGTCTTATTAATGCTAATGGTGTTCAGTTCACTCTCTTCAGATTTAGTCTAGACATTTGAGGCTGAAGAAGAATTCTTCGATTTTAAATCTATTCCAGGATTCTGGGTTGGGCCAAAAGGGAGATGAGTGTCAGGTCCAGGATTCATATCAGGTCCCATTTTGGTGTCACACCATATACTGCAATTATCCAATGTCTGACAAGACAGATTTCTTGACAAGGTGTTTTCTAAATACTTAATAAATTTGTGGTTTGTGTCTGATCATCTGTCATGTTCTGTGAAGGAAGCATATATTCTATGCACTGAAGTTTATAATTGTTGCAGATTTATCATTGTCTGAGGATCATTCTGAGGTTAGCAAACCATGACTTACTCTGTCTGCTACAAAACTATGGCTTATATTATAAGGTTATCTGTAGCAACATCGTATGATAAATGAACACTCTCAAAAATGTCTCTGCACATTCTGGGTTGGTCCATGTGTATGTGGTAATCTGTGGGTCTTTGAGTCCCTTTTTGGCTTGAGTTTCTCTGGAGAGCCCACCTCACTAGAAACAAGCATCTATGAATGCATCAGGCTAAGCACCTATAGATGATGTTACCTTAGAGCTGGACACTTCTGGGTAGGGATACTGAGAAAAAAAAATCAGTTTGTGGACAAGACCACACACAGGTATCACAGCTAACCCACTGTGAAGAAGGTATAAAGCTGTATGAGGCATAAGATAGTTCTGTCGGTACGTTGACTGAAGAAATTCTGTTCTTTTGACATGTGTTCCCTAGTTCCTCAAAAGAATTAGATGAATTTTTACCCAAGTTCACTTAAACATCTGTACTAACAGGCTCAATTTTAGAAAGAGGTGGGCTCTCCTTAGGACAGCAAGCCTCTGAATCTAGGCCGAGGATAAGGATTCCTATCGACAAAGGCAGTAAGCACATAGCTCCTGTGGCAAAGCCCTGATGGGCACTTAACACCACAGGCTGGGTGGAGGAGTCGGCTGTGGGCACGAAGACAGGCATAGGAGAAAACTGCATCACTGGAAGTTTAACCAAAGCCACTTTGGGCACTGGTAGAAGCAACTTCTGGGAATATTATTAGAGGTGTCAAAAGAGTCTGCTTTCTGGCAGTAGAGCTGCATGAGTCTTCTAAAGATGCTACTAGCTTTATTTTCAAAAATTCTAGTTCTTGGATGTCTGGTCTAGGGATTGGTTGGTTGCTCAATGATTCCATGGTCTTAATGCACAACATGTGGCTATGCAGACAGTTCTGTATTTTCATTTTCTTACTAGGTGGATCCCTGTGTTCCTCACAGATCTCATGGCCAGTTCCCCACATGTGAGACTATAATGTGATCCTACTCCACACCATACAAATTGGTATACTTGCTACATTTATGCGTCTTCTCAGCATGCACATTTATAAAGGGCTGTTTTACAAGAGAAAATTAAGAAAATGATCTCTCATTGTCTTAAGCATCCTTCAATTAGACAACAATAGAACTTCCATGTGGTTTTCAAATCTTTTATTTTCATTGGATTTATTTTGCTCTCCTGCAGCGCTGTCTCTTGTCCAGTGGCATGTTGAGCGCATGGTTGTTGGGCAGGATCTTGCCACTGCTGTGCGTGGTGCACATGATGCTGGTCCGCCTGGCCCAGAGACTGAATAATTTCATAATAGTTGTTTGCCCATTTGCATGACTTCTTTGGAAATCTCTGTTCAAGTCCTTTCACCATTTTAATTCAAGTTATTAAGTTTTGCTTTTGAGTTTCTTATATATTTTGAATATTAACTTCTTATCAAATACATGGTTTGCAATGTTTTCTCCCATTCTGTAGGTGGTGTCTTCACTCTGTTGATTGTTTGCTTTTCTTTGAAAAGCTTTTCAGTTTGAAGTAATCCTACTTGTCTATTTTCCCTTCTATTGGCTATGTTTCTGAAATCATATCTAAAAAATCTTTGCCCACACCAGTGTCATGGATCTTTTCCCCTATGCTTTTTTTCTGGTAGGCTTACTGTTTTAGGTCTTGTGTTTAAGTGTTTAATCCACTCCAGGTTGACTTTTGTATGTAGTGTGAAATGAGGATCTAATTTCATTTTCTAGACTAGGATGTCCTGTTTTCTAAACATCATTTATTTTAGAAATTGTTTTTTCCCTATTGTGTGTTCTTGCCACCTATGTCAAAAGTCAATTGACCACAATATTTGCATCTATTTCTGCATTCTCTGTTCTGTTCGTCTGTGTGTCTGTTTTTATATCAGTGTTATGCTGTTTTGATTACATTAGGTTTGTAGTAGACTTTGAAATCATGCAGTGTGGTACCTCTGGATTTGTTATTTTTGCTCAGTATTACATTAGCTATATATACTCTTTTGTGTTCCCAAATTTTAGAGAAATTTTTTTCTATTTTTCTGGAAAATATCATTGGAATTGTGATAAAGATTGCATTAAACCTATAGATCACTTTGGATAGTATGGACATTTTAACAATATTTATTCTTCTAATTCATGAAAATAGGATATTTTTGCATTTATTTGTGTCTTCAATTTATTTCCACAATATGTTGTTTTCAGTGCACAGACTTTTTCCTCTTTCATTAAATTTCTTCCTAAGTATTTTATTCTTTTTGATACCATCATAAATGAGATTGATTTCCTTTTCTTATAGACCATTGTGTAAAGAAATGACAGTGATTTTTGTAGGCTGATTTTGTATTGTGTAATTTTACTGAATTTGTTTATGATTTCAAATTGTTTTTTGTAGAATCTTTAGAGGATTTATATATATTAAGTCATGTCATCTGCAGAGAGACAATTTAAGTTTCTTTTCTGTTTGGATGCATTTTATATTATTCTCTTCTCTAGTTGCTCTGGCTAGGAATTCCAGTAATATGTTAAATGTAATTGGTAAGAAAGAGCATTCTTGTTTTGTTCCCCATTTTAGGGTAAAAGCTTTCAGCTCTTCATCATTGAGTATGATGTTAGTTTTGGGCTTTTTGTATGTGGCTTTTCTTGTGTTGCAGCACATATCTTCTACCTCCAAATTTTGGGTAGGTATTTCATGAAAGAATATTAAATATTGCCAAATGCTTTATCTGCATCTATGAGATGATCATATGGTTTTTGTTTTTAATTCTGATACTGTGGCATATCACATTCTTTGATTTGGTTTTGTTGAATCATCTTTCATACTAGGGATTAATTCCAGTTGATCATGGTGAATGCATTTTAACATGTGGTTGGATTTGGTTTGCTAATATTTTATTGAAGATTTTTGCATCTATATTCATCAGTGATGGCGGCCTGTAATTTCTTTTCCTGTAATTTCCTTGTCTGGCTTTGGAATCAGAGTGATTCTGCATTCATCAAATGCATTTTAAAGTGACTTTAATTGTTTGAAAGATTTGAGAAAGATTAATAATAGTTCTTCTTTAGAAGTTTGGTAAAATTCAGCAGTGAAAATGTCAGGCCTTGGGCTTTTCTTTGATGGGAACCTTTTTAATACTCTTAAATCTCCTAACTCATTGCTTTGTTCAGGTTTTCTATTTCTTCATGATTTAGTCTTGGTAAGTTGTATGTAGGTCTTGGTTTTTAGAAATTTATCTAAAATTATCTAGCTATACAATTTGTTGGCATAAATTGTTTGTAGTAGTCTCTTATGATCCTTTCTATTTCTGTGGCATCAGTTGAAGTGTCTACTCTTTCATATCTCATTTTATTTATTTGAGTCTTCTCTCTTTTTGTCTTAGTATAGTTAAAGTTATGTTGATTTTGTTTACCTTTTTAAAATGCAACTCTTATTGATCTTTTTTATTTTTTTCTAGTCTCCATTACATTTATTTCTCTTTGATTTTTATTATTTCCTGCCACTGACTTTGGCTTGTTTCTTTTTGCAAATTTTTAAACTTCTCTTTTGATTTCCTTTTGACTCAGTGGTTTTTCTACTGAGTCAATGCTATTTAGTTTCCACATATTTCTTGTTTCATTACATTGTGGTTTGAAATGATACTTGATATGATTTCTGTATTCTTATATTTGGTAACACTTGTTTTGTGACCTAACATGGAATGTATCCTAAAGAATGTTCTTTTGCACTGTTGGAGGATGTTTTAATTTCAACTGTCAAGTGAAAAATTCTGTGTACCACTGTTACATCCATTTGGTCTATGCTGCTATTCAAGTGTCACTTTTTTATTAATTAATTTTATATTATATTATATATTATATTATATAATTATATATTAAAAATAATTATTTTTTATTAATTTTTTCAATCCATTATTGAAAGTGAGATATTGAGCTGTCCTACTTTCCACATATTACTTTCAGTTTCTCCCTTCACTTCTGTCAATCTTTGTTTATATATTAGATGCTATGTTGTTGGATATATTTATAATTTTTATATCTTCCTGCTGAATTTACCCTTTTGTCATAATGCAATGACTTTCTTTGTCTCTAGAGACAGTTTTTAACTTCCAGACTACTTTTTCTGATGTAAGAATAGCCACTGCTGCTTCCAATTGTTTACTATTTGCATGGAATATCTTTTCCATTTCTTCACTTTCACTCTATACATGTTTTTGATTCCACAATGAATTTTTTTTTTAGGCAATATATGGTGAGATCTCATTTTTATTTATTCAGCCACTCATTATCTTTTTATTAGGGAATTTAAGCCATTAAATTTAAAGTTTTATTGACATGGAAGACTTTACTATTTTCTCTTTTTAACTGTTTTCTGTTTGTCTGAGAAAGTCCTTATTTCATCACAATTATTGAAGCAAAGGTTGTTGGATCATAGTGTTCTGGATTAACAGGGTATTGTTTTTCTTTCTGCACTTTAAAAATGTGTCATTCCATGGTCTCCTGGTCTGCAAAGCTTTTGCTGAAAAATCTACTTATAGTCTTATGACGCTCCCCTTCTGTGTAACAAGTTGCTTTTCTGTTGCTTCTTTCAAATTCTCTTTGTCTTTAACAACAACAACAACTATATATATATATATATATATGTTCAAAAAGATAGAAGAGAGGATTTTTAAAGTTCCCAACATTTTTTAAAAATGTATGAAAGCATTCAGATTATTTCTTTTGAATAAACTGTGCTGATTTGGCTGATTTAGGCAATTTGATTTATTCATTTAATCTGAATTGACAGACTTGGAGGACATAAACTTGTTGAAGATATTTCTATATTGTGCTTTAAATGTCTATAGTATCTGTAATGGTGTTCTCTCTTTCTCTTCTGATATTTGTATTTTCTGTCATTTACTAATTTGTATTCTCTCCTTTTTTCTTGACCAGGTAGACTGAAATTTATCAATTTTATTAATGTTTTCATAGAACAAGTTTTTCATTTTATCTATTTTATTTTTGCTTCAATTTAACAGATTTTTCATCTTATATTAATAGTTACATATTTCTGTTGCCTTTGGATGTAATTTGTTCTCCTTTTTATAGTCTCTTAACATGAAATCTGAAACATTGATTCAGACCTTTTTATCTAATGTAAGCATTTAATACTATACTTTTCTCTTTAAACATAGTTTTAGCTGTATCCCACAAATTTAAATATATTTTCATTTGACTTGAATGCAAAATATATCCATCTTTCCCTATTGTCTTTCCCTTTGATTCATGTATAATTAGAAATGTAGATTTTTAAATACCAAATGTCTTATACAGATATCTGTTCCGTATTAATTACTAGTTTTATTCTGTTACAGTTTATAAGCATATTTTATATTAATTCAATTACTTTAAATATTACCCAGAATAGAGTTCATTTTGGTGAGTGTTCAATGTGTACATAAAAATACAATATATTCTGCTGTTATTTGATAGAAAGTTCTATAGAAACCAATTAGGTCATGTTAATTGATAACGTTTTTCAGGTCTTGAGTATCCTTGCTGATATTCTCTCTACTTGTTCTATCAGTTATTGAAAGAAAAATATTGAAATCTTTAATTATAATTTTGGATTACTCTATTTTTCCTTTCCATTCTATCAGTTTTTGCTTGAAGTATTTTCATGCACTATTGTTAAGAGTATACATTCGTATTTATAGAAGTTATATTATTATTAACAGTGGTATCTTGACTTTGTGATGACTTGAACCCTTTATTTTGTAGTGTTTCTCTTTATCCCTGGTAATATTTCTTTTTTTTTTTTTGAGCTCTATTTTGTTTGATAGTCACTTCAGCTTTCTTTTGATTAGTATTTGTATAGTACATCTCTCCTTATCATTTTAATTCTAATTTATCTATATCTTTATGTATGAGGTAAGTTTTCTTCCTTAAAAATATATAATTAGATCTTACTTTTGAATTTAATCTGACAATCTTTTATTAGGTATATTTATATTCTTTATATTTGATAAAAATACTGATGTGGTCATTTATATGAAATCTATTATTTTGCTAGGTGTTTTTTTCTATCTCTTCCATCTGCCCTTTGATCCTCTTTTCTTCTTTTCCTGCTTCAGTTTGGATTAATGGAGATTTTTTTTATTTCATTTTATTTTTATACTTGAGTTATTAATGCATTGTTTATTTTTGTGGATTCCTAAGAGCACAAAATATATCCCTTAAAATATAGATTAATTAATTTATTTAAAATAACTATATAATTATAGATTGATAAATCATAGATTAATTATGATTAACCACAACCTGACTTCAAATAATATTATACCACTACATATGTAGTGAAAAAAGTTATATCACTACATATGTACCTTAAAAGTGTATACTCACAGTTTCTTTCTCCCTCCAATTTTTTCTGCTATATTATTATCTGTTCACACACACACACACACATATATACACACATTGCTATTCTTTTACACATTTAATTATCTTTTAGATTAATTTAAAATAAGAGTTTTCTGCTTTAAATATTCTAGTACAAAAGCACACAAAATTTTATGTATGTTTTCAAATACATAAAAATATTGTAAGTTTTTAAGTCATTAAAAATCTAGGACAATTGCAATTGCAAAAAATGTTCAACATGTACAAAATTATACCAACATTTAAGCTGCAAAATTTTCTTTTTAACTAAAATGAGATGAGATATTACTGCAAGACCTAACCTTTTCCCTTTAATATTTTTTTCATCGCATCTATGACTTGCTTATTTCTCAGGCTATAGATAAGTGGATTTAAGAAAGGAATTATAACAGTGTAAAATAGAGAGTCTACCATGTCTGGATCAGTAGCTTGTGGAGAAGCAGGGAGCACATACATGAAGAGAAGAGGGCCATAAAACAAAGACACAGATAAGAGATGAGCTCCACAAGTGGAAAAGGCTTTTCTTATGCCTTTGACAGACTTCTTTTTTAAGATTGTAAAGATAACAGATGTATAAGTGACAAGAACAGTCACAAAGGTGAATGCTTGAATTAAACCAGCGAAAATATAAACCAGGAGATAATTAATAGAAGTGTCAGTACAAGAAATCCTTAATAATGGCATAAGGTCACAGTAAAAGTGATCTATTATGTTGGAATTACAGAAGGTTAACCTAAATAAAAAAATTTCATGAATCATGACATGAAGAAAGCCACCTAGGAATGACAAGACTAGTAGCCAGATGCATAGTTCATTGGTCATAATCACTGGATAGAGTAAAGGTTTGCATATGGCTACATAGCGATCATACGCCATTGCTGCCAAGATAAAACTTTCTGTGGTTAAACTTATTCCAAAGGAAAAAAATTGTATAATACATGCAGAGAGAGAAATCATCTGACTCTCAGCTAAGAAGTTGACAAGCATGTTGGGGGTCACTGTGGATGATAACCAAGCATCTGCAAAGGCTAAATTTCTAAGGAATAAGTACATGGGGATGTGAAGTTGAGGGTCGTTCCAAATGAGAGCAATCAGACCAATGTTCCCCACAATGGTGATGAGATATATCACCAAGAATGCCAGGAACAGGGGGATTTTCCACTCTGGTTGATGAGTAAGTCCTGTAAGAACAAACTCTGTCAGAAATGTTGCATTTTCCTTTTCCATGTTCTCACCTTGTGTCCCTCTGAAATAAAATGCACTAAATGTAAAACCTATATATTCACTATGCATTAATAATTACTATAAGTTAAAATTGGGGTAGGGGAGTTCAAATAAAATTCTTATCAGATCACCTATTAATTTTATTTATTACTGGTAAACTGAAGGAAACTAGGTAATAGAAGAAAGGAATGACAGTACAATTACTTTCTTTTCAAAAAATGTGCAGGATTTAATGGATTTATAGAAAAGGAGATACATGTTGAGCCTGTGCTAAATTTGAGAGGACAAGATTGAATATGGTAAGGAAATCTTGTGTCTGGGACATGGATTCAGCATCAAGGGAAAGGATATTGAACGTCCAGGATTAATAAAGAATTAAATCCCATGTTAAGGATCTGGACCTTCAATTTTCAGGCAATAGTCATGAACTGAAAACTTTTTAAATGGGAAGTGGCATTACAAGATATTTTTTTAAATCAAATATTTGGTAGTATAGAAAACAGTTTGCAAGAAGGGGAAAACTGATTCAGAAATACTAATCAGGAAACTGCTACTATTTTCCAGGATTTCTCCAAAAAGAGGTTACACATCCGAATGCTCTGGGGGAAGCTGTTTGTGAGAAATATAGATTGCAAGGCAATACTGTAGGAATATGCACAGTAGTACAAGAATGGAACCTAGGAATCTTAATTTTGAAAATGTTCTCTAATTGATTCAAATGTTTGTGAAGTGATTAGACCATAAGTGATATGGCATTAGAAGTGATGAGGAGAGCAAAGTAACAGATTCAAAGAATTCAGAATTTAGAGTAATTAAGCACTGGTGCATATTAGGTGTGGAGAGGATAGTTAGTGAAGGAGAGTAGAATCACTTGGTTACTGGGTAGAAGTTCTTCAAATGTTGAGATTGAGGACTTAGGGACATTGGCAAAATGTGGAAGGAGGGTCCTCTGAACATTTAGGTGAGGTGCACTTAGTATCATATGTCTATAAATCTTAAAAAAAAATGGTGACCATGGAGTCCTGGAAATCATGGAAGGCATAGTTACAGATGACCCATCCACTGCAGAGTATACAAAACAAAGAGATGATTAGCAAGATAGACACTTGGGGAAGTTATATTAGAGAGGTAAAAAAGTGGACACAGTAGTACCACTTTGCTTTCTATGCTTTCAGGTACCTGAGACAAACTGCAGTGTAAAAATATTACATAAAATAAGATATTTTGAGACAGAGAGATAACTTTTGACATAACTTTTATCAAAGTATACTTTTATAATTATAATATTTTATTGTTTATTATTGTTGTTAATACCTTACTGTGCCCAACTTAAATAACTTTATCATTGGTACTAAGTATAGGAAAAAACATAGTGCAGAATATAAAGGGTTAAGTGGAGATTTTAGACATCCAGTGATGGTCTTAGAAGAGATGCCCTGCAAATAAGGGGGCTAATGTATATGTCATTTATTAGATGACCAACACCTGATCCTCTTTTCTACCACGTGATTCTTGGTGGTGAGTGGAGGCTATTACCCACTCTGGAAGTAGGAAAGCTAGAAAGACACTTTCTCATCTCCCTTGCACCTAGAGTAAGAGGACTTGATCTATGTTTGCTCAGTCCAATCCTCCCAAACTAGATTTTGAATACAGAAAGAAAGACACAATTACAAGGTCAAAGAGAATTCTGGTGGCAAATCCAAGGCAGACATTCCAAGGCTCCAGCAAAAGCATCCTGCGTCCACAACAATGACACTGACATTGTCAGCTAGGGTATCCCAAAGAGAGCATTAATAGGAGGAGCTTTCATCGAACTAAGTTGGCACATGATTTTCACTGTTGACCAGCTGTTCTGCTTCCTTCTTTTACTGCCCATTTTTCCAACTGGGTTTTCAAACTGTAGCAACATTTCTGTGTTAGAGACAATATCCATGCAATAAACAAATTTCCTATTGCAACCAAGGTCCTGACTCAAACAGAAGAAAGCCTACAGAGAAGCCAGAAAAAGATACCAAGCAGAGTGATCAGAGAAGCAGGAGGGATGCTGGAAAGCTGAGTGTGTGGATTAAGGAGAGGACAGGTATTCAGAAAGGACAAAGTAAAGGACTGGGCCACATGCCAAAATAATTGCTCCAGTAGAACAAGGAGTGAAAAGAGATCATTGAATGTGGAAATTAATAAATGATTAGAGGCTTAATTGGGAGCATTTTCCACCTGATAATTGAATTAAGGTCAGAGCATAATGAGAATTAAATGGGTAACAAGTGACACAACAGTAAGTGAAATGAAATGGAGCACTCTAAGAAATGAGAATAGTTGGCATTTGTCTGCTGCCATGGACCAATGCAAATTTTTTTCTATAAAATTTTTACCAATAGTTGTCAAAGGGAGAAGAGAGGAATATATGGAGAGAAGACTTTTTATTATTTTAACAGAGAGGTGGAAGGGAAATTTGGATGGGTGAATAGAAAACAAGGGGTGGAAGAAAAATGGGTAGAGAATAATAAAGGCATACAGGGATTAGAGTAGAAAAGACAAAGCAAAGAAGTTGGAGAAAGGAAGCATCAGAGGAAAGCTGAAGACTAAATAAAGGGGAAAACTCATAGGCTTGGGGAGGGGGGTAAATATTTGTCTTAATCCTAGGATTTATTAAAAATATGTCAACCCTGGGATTATCTTTTTCTGTTGTTCAAAATTCAAAGTTTGTTTTCCTTTGGTGTTTTTGCATGAAAGAGAGATTTGATTTTAAAGTTTACAATCTTTGTGTTATTCATAAAGATACTAGCACTGCCCTAAACTTTTTTCCATATTTAAAAGTTGCTTTATCTTTTCTTTTACAATGATTCAAACTGATATTCTCTAGGAATCTTTCTGATTTTACTATTGAGAACATTTTTTATCCATAAATTATTTAGCTCAATAAACTAAAATCAAAGGCTGGAACCTGCTCTGGCTATATAAATGGCAGAGACAATAATTCCAGTTGTTAAATGTATTTTTATTGCATATGGTTTCCTTTTATGTAATTCTAAATAACAAAATATTTTAATATTTTCAAATTCAATTTGTGTGTGGGTACTAAACTCATAAATGTTGCAATTTAAGAAGTAATAAACTGAACATTGGAAAGATCTTTTCTGTATTTTTCCTACTGTATGTGTACACATTATTAATATTTATATATATATATAATACTAAATTAAATCACTGTCTGGGTCAAAGAACATAGGAGCTAATATTTAAGTGAATTACCTCCACAGATTGGGGTTTTTTATTTTAATCGTTAGAAAGATTGCTTGCATTAAAATCATTACGACATAAATGTTTAAACCTAGTTTTAAATTATTTACCTTTTTAATTTACCAGAACTTATCTTATAAATTCATCATAGTTAAATTGACAAGATAATAAAGCATTGCTACAGGAGAAAAATCAAGCTTACAACTATTTTGAGTGTCCAGATTAAATCACAAAAATAAAATATACAAAAAAATTTCTATTTGCTTTCCTTTTCTCACCGGTCCTGTCATCTTATAAATTCAACCTAAAATTTTTATAAATTAAACAGTATTTTTAACTTTCTACATAAAAGATAGTTTTATAGAAACCATTTCTCTCTTATCCATACCTTAAAAGAAATTGTGTAGATCCTTTAGTAGTGTTAGGCTTTCTAAAGCACAGAGAATACAATAGCATAGGAATTCCAGTAACAAAGGTAGCAGTTTCTTGCACAGTGATTCATTCTGTAAGATTCATTTCCAAAACTCAGAAAAATGTTGTTTATATAAATTTTCTTTGGACACAAGAGTCAAGCAATGGTCAAATGTGCTTTTGCCAGAAGAAGGAGTGGAAAACTGAAATTCCCAAAAGAGCACCTAAAGATTTCCTGTAGGAAGATAAAGTGAAGCTCTTCTACTGGGCACTGTGGATTTGGACCCATTGCCCCACAGGTCATTACAGTGTTTGAAATGATAAACATCCATTAACTGTAGGCAATTCTATTACCAAGTGAAATTACTCTTTATGCCACTATTTTCCACCACAGATTACATTTGTGATATGTCCAAGAAAACCTAAGATTATATAAATAAAATTTGTTAGTCTGAGAACCGTGATTCGTATGGTTGTGTCAGACCTAATTAAAACCTAATTTTGATGTGGCCAAATATGTATATTTCTTTCAGAAGCCAACACCAAGTAAAGTTGTCCATCTCATGCAAATTGCAGCTCAAGTCTGGACATATACTATTAATAGCGCCCCAGGTTTCAGCTGATAGAAATCCTACTTGGCAAAGGGGCAGGAGCCAAGGGAAAACAAAGACAAAGGACTTAAGTGGGATGAGCAAGGAAATTGAGGATCTTCTCTAGTTCTTAACTGTCATCCATACTTCTTCTTTGTTTAAGTATCTCTTTACATCTTCTATGCATTTTTATATTTTGTTGTGTTATTATTGAGTTCTGAGACCTCTTTATATATTCTGATACAATCACTATACCTAATACATAATTTTCAATGGTTTTCTGAAAGTCTGTGAGTTTGTTTTTATTTTAACAATGTTTTTGAGAAGCAGAAAGCTTGAATTTGGATAAAGTTTACATTTTTTTCCTTGCAAAGTGTTGCAATCTAGGGAGGGTATATCCCTTTCTCTTCCCACTCTTCTTTAACATTTAGAGTGACAAAACTCAAATCCAGCCTGTGGGTGTACTTTTGGGACAAATACCAGAGCCCCACTCTGGCTTACTGTGGAGAACCAACAGGATATTGGTAGAACACACCTCAGCGTGAACTAATAGTCAACCCCATGTCCCTATGGCTTGGATGACTTACTCTGATATAGAAGGATCACTATTTATGCTAAGTGCTTGCTGCTCTTTCTCTAGGCAGTAATTTTATAACAACAAACCTCTTGTGAGGAAAGTACTATACACTTATGTTGGTATAATAAGAGCTCATGTAGAGAAGTGTAGTATGGACTACATGAAAACTACCTCAAAAGCCAAAGACAGCTGTAGTTTTCTTTGGTGTTTTCAAATCAGGAGAGAGATTTCAAAGCAGATGAAACTGTAGGGAGCAGGAGTCTAGAACCACAGAAACTTTGTTGTTCAAGTCTGATGGTGGCAGCATCAGATTTCCAGGAAACAGAATTTTCTAATAAGTAGTGCCAAAATATTTTAAGTGCAATGAACTTAAGTATGTTACACTTCACCTAAAATATTTTGAAGATTTAAAAAGTTTATACCCTTGTACCTGGTAAGCTGGCTTCAGCTAAATGACTCTAAGGGTTTTATAGGTTTCAAACACATGTTGTTTAAAGATGGAAAAAGTAGCTCTGAAAGTGCAAATGTAGGCAACATCAAAATAATTATTTTTAGATCTACATCTTACACTTTGTAATATACTCACATTTGTACCCAAATTTCATGTTTATAAGTATGAAAGGCATAGAGCACCAGAGAATTTAAGCAATTGCATCATCAAGTGCATTCAACAGAATTAATACTGTTATCCCTATTTTCTTTTCCTAATCTAGAAGTATGCTATCACATACATACTCTTCACTGTTTGTACTTGGAGACTCTGTGTAGTTCCACATACCCTGGGTTTCTACAGAGCTGAACTGAAACTGCATCATGTTAAAGGCCAAATCGGATGGAACAAAGTATCCCTTGCTGTTTGAGTTTCATTGCTGGTAAAGAACAAAGTCCCCAGGGTTTCAAAACCAAAACTCATGATCTGTGGTTCTATACTGTTCACTGAACTTTACTTTCTACACCCGGTATGTTTTAGCAGCACAAATTTTGGGCATATGTGTGATGAATCAGTACTCATGGAAAAGCTGGAATGTTTCTGAATACTTCCTGGAGGCAGATGAGTGCTACTATCTAAAAAAGAATAAAAGTATGTGTCTGCATATCAAACATGTCAAGGCCTAAGAAGTTAGAAATTCCTCTACATCTATGGAACTAAGAAGAGGTGTCTGTGAATAGGAAGTCATTTTTGTCTATGTGTCCAGTGATTCCAAGACTTGTTCAGTGTTCATGGTGCTCAGTTCACTCTCTTCGGTTTGAGTCTGCATATTTGAGGCTGAAAAAGAACTCTTTGATTTTCAAATCTATTCCAGGATTCTGGGTTGGGCCAGATGGTAACTGAGAGTCAGGTTCAGGATTCATGTCAGGTCCAGGATTGGTGTCAGAAAAAATACCATGATTATCCAATGTCTGACAAGGCAGATTACTTAGCAAGATGTTTTTTAAACACTCAGTAAATCTGTGGTTTGTGTCTGTTTATCTGTCATGTTCTGTGAAGGAAGCATAGTATTATATTCTCTGAAGTTTTTAATTGTTGCAGATTTCTCAGTGTCTTCGGGTCATTCTAAGATAGCAAACCATGACTCACTGTCTCTGCTACTAAAGTGTTGCTTATATTATAATATTATTTGTAGCAACATCATATTATGAATGAACACTCTCAAAAATGTCTCTGCACATTCCAAGTTAGTCCACAAATATGCGGTAATCTGTGGGTCTTTGATTCCCTTTGATTTGAGATTCTCTGCAGTCCCCACCTGGCTGACAAGCGTCTATGGACACATCAGTCTAAGCACCTATAAATGATGTTACCTTAGAGCTGAAACTTATGGGAAGGGACAGTGAAAATCAAGAAACAAATCAGTTTGAGGAGAAGACCACACAGATGTATCAGGGCTAACACACTGTGAAGAAGGTATAAAGCCATATGATGCATAAGATAGTTCTGTCAGTATGTTGATTGAAGAAATTCTGTTCTTTTCACATGTGTTCCCTAGTTCCTCAAAAGAATTAGATGGATTTTTACCCAAGTTCACTTAAACATCTGTACTAACAGGCTCAATTTTACAAAGAGGTAGGCTGTCCTTAGGACAGCAAGCCTCTGAATCTAGGCTGAGGATAAGGGGTCCTATTAACAAGGGGAGTAATTGCACAGCCCCTGTGGCAGAGCCCTGATGGGCACCTAACACCACAAGCTGAGTGGAGGAGTCAACTATGGACACAAAGACAGGCATAGGAGAAACCTGCATCACTGGAAGTTGAACCAAAGCCACTTTGGGCTTTAATACAGTAAACTTCTGGGAATATTTCTGAAACCAAAACCACTTTAGGCTTTAGATGCTTCTAGTCTTATTTCTGAAAATTCTAGTTTTTGAGTATCTGGTCTAGGGATTGGCTGGTTGCTCAATGATTCGATGGTCTTACGGGACAACATGTGGCTATGCAGACAGTCCTCCATTTTCATTTTCTTACTAGGTGGATCCCTGTTTTCCTCGGGGATCTCATGGCCAGTTCCTTAGATGTGAGACTATAATGTGATCCCACTCCATACCATACATTGCTGCACATGCTACATTTATGCTTCCTCTCAGCATGAATATTTATAAAGGGCTGTTTTATGAGAGAAAATCAAGGAAATGGTCTGTCATGGCCTTGGGCATCCTTCAATTAGACAATAATAGAACTTCCATATGGTTTTCAAATCTTTTATTGTCATTGGATTTACTTTGCTGTCCTGCTGGCACTGTCTCTTGTCTAGTGACATGTTGAGCACAGGGCAGTTGGGCAGGATCTTGCCACAGCTGTGTGTGATGCACATGATGCTGGTCCACCTGGCCCAGGGCAGGTCGCTCACGGAGGGCAGCATCAGCTCTCATGCTCGGGTACCCCTCACCCAGGGTCCCCAGGGCCATTACAGTCTCTAGGTAGTGGCAGCTCTGATGGAGGCCACCAGGACTGCCCAGGTGCTCAAGGCCGCTGCCTCAGAGGCCTCCATGGCTCCCTCATGGCCCTCTTACATGTTTTGTCATATTTATCCCTAATTTTTCATATGCTTATTAATAATGTACATAGTATTATAAATTTTAATTTCTGAATGTTCATTACTAGTCTATAGAAATACAATTGATTTTTGCGTATTGATCTTATATTCTGGAAACTTGATAAAACTCATTTATTTGTTATGTAGTTCCTGTAGCTTTTTGGTAGATTCCATTAGATTTTTATATGGATAATCATATCACCTTTAAATATATATATATTGATTTATTCCTGTTCAGTGGATACCTTCCATTCATTCTTTTATCATTAATTAATTAATTAGTTGCTTTAATTGTTTCAGAATCAAGAAGAATCCCTTCTACTTCATGTAGGATGGTATTAAATAGTCTTTGGTAGAATTCAGCTATGAAACCATGTGATCATGAGCTTCTCTTTCTTGGGAGGTTTCTGATGACTGCTTAAATCCACTTGCTTCTTATTGGTCTATTCAGATTTTCTATTTCTTCTTGATTCAATCTGGGTAGATTGTATGTTTCTATAAATTTATTCATTTTTTTTTCTAGGTTATCTATTGTGTTTACAGAGAGTTTTTCATAATAATTTCTTATAATATTTTTATTTCTGAGGCATCCATTATAATGTCTCCTCTTTCCTTTCTGATTATATTTGTTTTAGTCTTTTCTCCCATTCTGTAGGTGGTGTCTTCACTCTGTTGATTGTTTCCTTTTCTTTGAAAAGCTTTTTAGTTTGAAGTAATCCTGCGTGTATATTTTCCCTTCTATTGGCTATGTTTCTGATATCATATCTAAAAAATCACTGCCCACACCAGTGTCATGGATCCTTTCCCCTATGCTTTTTTCTGGTAGGGTTACTGTTTTAGGTCTTATGTTTAAGTGTTTAATCCACTCCAGGTTGACTTTTGTATGTAGTGTGAAATGAGGGTCTAATTTCATTTTCTAGACTTGGATGTCCTGTTTTCTAAACATCATTTATTTTAGAGATTGTTTTTTCCTTATTATGTGTTCTTGCGACCTATGTCAAAAGTCATTTGACCAAAGTATTTGCATTTATTTGTGCATTCTCTGTTCCATTCATCTATGTGTCTGTTTTTATATCAGTGTTACATTGTTATGACTACATTAGGTTTGTAGTAGAGTTTGAAATCAGGCAGTGTGGTACCTCTGGTTTGTTATTCTTGCTCAATATTACATTAGCTATTTATACTCTTTTGTGATCTCAAATTTTAGGATTTTTTCTATTTTTCTGGAAAATATCATTGGAATTGTGATAAAGATTGCTTTAAATCTATAGATCAAATAACCCTATCAAAAAGTGGGCAAAGGATATGAACAGAAATTTTTCAAAAGAAGACAGAATAATGGCCAACAAACATATGAAAAAATGCTCAACATCTCTAATCATCAGGGAAATGCAAATCAAAACTGCAATGAGATATCACTTATCTCCAATAAAAATGACCTTTATCAAAAAGTCCCCAAACAATAACTATTGGCATGGATGCAGAGAGATAAGAACACTTCTATACTGCTGGTGGGACTGCAAACTAGTTCAACCTCTGTGGAAAGCAATATGGAGATACCTTAAAGCAACACAAGTAGATCTACCATTTGATCCAGCAATTCCACTATTGGCCATCTACCCAAAAGATCAAATGACACTCTACGAAAGGGACACCTGCACTCGAAT
>VBSM01000272.1:72003613-72017128 GCA_008086735.1 Cheirogaleus medius
AATTAAGCTGACTAAAAAAGAGAATGCAAAACAAAAAGATATTTTAGTGTTTAATCAGAAATAAAATTTGAAGAGAAGGAAGGCTGTGTAATATAGATTTCATAGATTTCCCCATCTGTATCTGTAAAAAAAGAAACCCCAATAATACTAAGTTGGTATTTATAGAATGTATAGAGGATCATAAAAACAAATTGGTGTTTCTCTGGCTTTGTAAGTTCAACATTTTCTTTTTTGTTATAATTAATATTTCTTAAAATAAGGCCTTGGCAGCCAATAACCTTTTACATAACAAAATTATAATAGGCTTAAGCACTGAAAAGAATTCAAGGTCTTTGTTTTGTATTTTTGTCATTTATATATGTGTATTAGTGTGTGTAAGAATTCTGATTGTCTAATCAATATCATCAGAACTGCCGTTGAAAATTTTTACTTGGTGATCTTCCTCTACTTTATATTGAAATATATTTCCTGACAGGATTTTTGGAAAATTCAGTGTAAATAAATAATAATGATATTCATAAACTAAATATAAATTCTGTCTTAAAGTATATCATAAATTTTATGTAGTAAGATTAATCAAAGAATAATATAGCAATTATCATGAGTTAATGAACTACAGGCTTTTATTTTTTTTAAGAGTATAAGAGCAAGAGCATTTTATTTTATTTCTCTTTTTCTTTTTTTTTATTTCAACATTTTACAGGGTACAAATGTTTATGTTATGTATATTACCTTTGCCCCACCTGAGTCAGAGCTTCAAGGGTGTCCATCCCCCAGACAGTGCGCACACTGTACCCATTAGGTGTGTATATACCCATCCCCGCCTCCCTTCCTCTTATCTGCCTGACACCAGATCAATGTTATTACTATATGTGCACTTAAATTTTTTTAAGTTAATACCAATTTGATGGCAAATACATGTGGTTCTTATTTTTCCATTCTTGTGATACTTCACTTAGTAGAATAGCATCCAGCTCTATCCAGGATAATACAACAGGTGTTATATCACCATTGTTTTTTGCAGCTCAGTAGTACTCCATGGTATACATATACCACATTTTATTAATCCGCTCATGTATTGATGAGCTCTTGGGTTGTGTCCACATCTTTGCAATTGTGCTGCCATAAACATGCGAGTGCAGATGTCTTCTCTATAGAATGTCTTTTGTTCTTTTGGGTAGATACCCAGTAATGGGATTGCTAGATCAAATGGTAGTTTTACTTGTGGCTCTTTGAAGTATCTCCATATTACTCTCCACAGAGGTTGTACTAGTTTGCAGTCTCACCAGCAGTGTATGAGTGTTCCTATTTCACCCTATCCAGACCAACATTTATTGTTTTGGGACTTTTTGATAAAAGCCATTCTCACTGGAGATAAGTGATATCACATTGTGGTTTTGATTTGTATTTCCCTGATATGAATGCAAGTTTCTTTTCTTATGCTCCTAAAAGCATAATGTTTTATTTATTCTAATTTATTGATATTTATTTTTGTTTAAGTACATCAACATTTTTTACCTAAGTAAGAAACTTAAAGGTAAACAATAGGTATTTTTGCTGATAACTTAGGAGAGTTAGCTGTTTTTATTAAACCAAGAGTAAGTCTCACTTATTGAAAATCACACAAACACAGATCATTTTGTTTTGGATAGGTTTATAGTTTTATATCTTTTGTGTCAAACCCGATAGCTTCATACATAAAAATGACCAATAAGCCCAAGCAAAATGTATGCTGACAATTTTGAAGATTTTAACTTTTATTTTACTAATAATTTTTTTAATACGACAAACTTATCAAAGATTACTAAATGCACATGAATGCAAAAAGCATTTGGGTTTATTTGCTTAGCTTATGAGAGTTCCTTTTATTTATAAGCCAATTTGTTACCTTGTGAACATAAAATATAATATATGCACATACACAAAACACATCTAAACATACACACACACAAACAATCTGACAGCAATGTTGGGGAAGTGAGTATACCAGAAGGATGGGGGACTTACGTGGCTAGAGTTTTACAAAAATAGAGATTAATAGTTTTCAGGATAAAGGCTTCAGAGGTATAAGTGAGAAGGTGAAAATAATTTAAGTGTTGATAGATGAAGGTCATGGTGGACTAAGAAGATGGATGATTCCTATAGTTAAAGAAGATTAAGTGGGAAGAAGGATAATAATCATGAAATTTTTGAGACATAAAATCTAAACTCTTCTTCATTTTTATGTTTTTGCCTCTACTCGTTGGGCACTATGATGTCATATCATCTCAGTTATTTAAACTATGGTAATATGAATAAAGGCCCTGGCTGTCAACCACACATTCCAATAACATTGTGATATTATGAATTTCTTTATCATACTAGTTTCATTCTTTCTGATAAGAATTAAGACCATTTTCTTTCTATTATTCACCTAATTTTTCTTCTTTATGCCAACTCAAACTTAGGCCTTCTATTTAATCTGTTAGTTTTCTGAATCAATGATGGTGTGAAATTGTCCAGAAATATACAAAACAGTTCAAAAGGCCGTTAGAGCCATCATAGACAGTTAGAGGCATCTTGCCTCTCCTTATTGATAGAAGCACAGAGTTAAGAGAATCCTCTTTCACTTCAACCTGCCATTAACTGTCTTAAGTCTGTTCTGATTTTTTCCCTTAATGCATTTTCATGTCTCTTTATTTCTTTGCTTAATATGTGAGTTGATTCTCTACAGAAGTGAAATTTCCCATTTCACAATAAAGGGGAATGAAAGACTATTTGATGGCCAGAATTACTGGGATTCACCTCTGTTTACTCAAACACAAATCCACCTCCACTATGAAGTTCAATGTGATAGGACTCTCAGGCAATACAGGTGTATTAGTATCAAGACATCATACTCAAATCCTTATCTCATAAATGACTATGTTAGCATTTAACACATTTATTAAGCCACATTGAATAATATACATGACTGTAAAAATTTTAACTAGCTTGGTATAATGATTCTATTCTGATATAAACATTTGATTAAAATTCCTTGAATGTTTTTGAATAACATAAGAATATCTTAACTATTTTATTAGATACTAGTACCTTCAGTAATTAAAATGCTAGGACAGTAGTAATTATAAAAAAAAACCTGAACACTGACAAAAATAATATCTCTAACATGCACAATTTTGTGACTATTTTACTAAAAATAGAAAAGATATTAGTATGCGATCCAAACATTTCTATTTAACCTTTTAGTGAGTGAATCTATGACTTGCTTATTTCTCAGGCTGTAGATTATGGGATTTAGCAAAGGATTCATGTTAATGTAAAATAGAGAGTACATCATATCATGATCATCAGCTTGTGGAGATCGAGGGCGCACATACATGAAGAGAAGAGGGCCATAGTACAAAGACATGGATAAGAGGGGAGCTCCACAGGTGGAGAAGGCTTTCCTTATACTTTTTAATTAATATTGTAATGACAAAAAATGTATAAGAGACAAGAACCGTCACAGTGGTGAATACTTGAATTGAATGTGAGAAAGCAAAAACCATTGCAAAATTAATAAAAGGGTCAGTACAAGCAATGTTTATCAGCAGGATAATATCATAGTAAAAGTGACATATTAGGTTGCAATTAAAGAAGGTTAATCTGAATAAAAAATCTTGATGAAGTAAGGCATGAAGAAAGCCACCTACAAATGAATCCACTAATAGCCAGCTGTATGGTCTATTGTTCATAATCATAGTATAAAGTAAAGGTTTGCATATAGCTACACAGTGATCATACGCCATTGTTGCCAAGAGAAAACATTCGGTGGTTCCACTGATTGCAAAGGAAAAATAATTGTATCATGCATTCATACAGAGATATAATCTGACTGTTGGCCAAGAGGTTGACCAACATCTTGGTGGTCATTGTGGATGATAACTAAACATCCACAAAGGCTAAACTCCCAAGGAATAAATACATGGGAATGTGAAGGTGAGAGTCCTTCCAGGTGAGAGCAATCAGACCAAGGTTCCTCACGATGATGGTGAGATATATTACCAAGAATTCCAGAAAGAGAGGGATTTTCCACTCTGATTGATATGTAAGTGCTGGGGGAACAAACTCTGTCAGCAATGTTGCATTTTCCTTTCCTATTTCCTCACTGTCCTCTAAAATAAAAGGCAGGAAATGTAAAAAATAACATTTACAATGAAATTATAAATTGAAATTGGATTAGAGGTGTTGAAATAAATTATACACTTATCAAATCCCTCTTAATTTTATCAGTGTATAATTGATGGACATTATATTTTAGGAATGAAAGAAATGAAAAAATGCTATATTTCTTTTCCAAAAATGTGCAGGAAATTACAGATTTAGTAAACAGGAGAAGAATTCTTGTGTACTAAATTTATGTGCACATATTTGAACATAGTAGAAAAATCCTATGTCTGGGACATGGATGCAGTGTCAAAGCAAAAGATTTTTGAAGGTCCCAGAATAAAAGAAATGAGGTGAATACCATGTGAAGGATCTTGCCCTTTTTTCTTGAGGCAATAAGTAGGCACAGAGAATTTTAAGGTAGGAAATGGCATCATAATATATTTATATATTATATGTAATATATTCTTTAAATTTAATTTTTGATATGAAAAATATGCTGCAGGAAGGGGAAACCGGAGTTGAGCATACTAATTAGGAACCTGTTACTAAGATTCAGGGGATCCCAAATTAGGTTAAACAGGAGAATTTTCTGGGAAAATATTTTGTGAAAAATATAAGTTGTGAGATTTTAGTGTAGAAGTGGATTAAGTAGCTCAAGAGTGAGGGATAGGAATTTGCATTTTGAAAGTACCTTCTAGGTGATTCCAATGCATGTGACATGTCCAATCTGTGTGTGATATAAGATTGGAAGATGATTGTGAGACAGTGAGATAGATTGAAAAGAACTCAGAATGTAGAGTTTCTACTAATCGTATTCTGTGACATATTTCATGTGACAAAAGTATAGAGTGGAGGAGAGAGAAGTCACTTGGTGGCTTGGTAGATGGTCATTAAAAATTGAGATTGAGAACTCAAATGTGCTGAAAAGTTTATAGAGTGAGCATCATCTAAATAACCAGGCAAGATCTAGTCAGTAATATGAGCCTACTATAGCTTCATAGAAATTATGACTTGGAATCATTGTGGTACTAGAGAGCATAGTTAGGAATGCTCTATCCATCAGAGAGTAGACAAAGAAAAAATGGCAAAAAAAAAGAAACTTCATAAAATTATATTAAAGAGGCAACAAAGGGTATGTATGTCATTTATAAGATGGCCAGGATCCCATCCTCTTTTCTGCCACTTGAGTCTTGGTGACACTCTGAGGTTACCTACTGCTCTAGGAGTGAAAAGAATGAGAAACTAATCTTTCCATTCCTAATTCATGTGGAATAAGGGACGTGATATACTAGCCAATGAAACATGCCCACCCTACATTTGGAAAGAGAGAGGGGGAAAAAGGTACAAGGGCAAAAGTGGATTTTGTTTGCAAAGGCAGAAAAAGCAACAATACCAAGGCTCCGCCTAATGCATCCTTCATCCTCAATGTCATGTAAAGTATAAGATTTGTCATCTCAAGTTACTTACTAGAGGTAGGAACAGCCCTCACTGAGCTAATGTTGGGGCATGAAGTTGGCTGTTCCTTCTGCTCCTGCCAATTTTTCCAGGTGACTACTCCAACCTCCCTAAGCATTTCTATGTAGAACCAAAACCCATTGAATACTCCCATCTCCTAATGCAACCAAGAGTTGACTCCGAAAAGAGATGATGAAGATACCAGAAATGATACTAAGCAGACTGATAAGAAAAGTAGGAGGGAAAATGTAAAGCTCAATGTTTTGGTCATAAAAAAGGAAAGATGCTTAAGGACAAAGTTAAATACTGTACCAAATACCAAAATAAATACTGTAACACAGAAGTCCCCAATTTTTTGGCACCAGCAGTGATGTGAGGGATGGTGAGGGGAGAGGCTGTAAATACAGATGTAGCATCCTGGACTGCTGGGCTGCTCACCTCCGGCTGTGCATCCCCACCCCATTCCTAAGTTTCATGGAAGACAATTTTTCCATGGACCAGCTGTGGTGGGAGAGCAGAGCTCTGCAGCATGTTTATGTCTTTGCTTAATATGTGAGTTGATTCTCTACAGTAGTGAAATGTCACAATAAAGTGAAATGAAAGACTATTTGATGGCCAGAATTCCTGGGATAGACCTCTGTTTACTGAAATACAAATCCACCTCCACTATGAAGTTCAATGTGATAGGACTCTCAGGCAATACAGGTGTATTAGTATTAAGACATCATACTCAAATCCTTATCTCATAAATGTCTATGTTAGAATTTAACGTATTTATTAAGCCAATTAGATAGCATGCAGGGGTTGGGGTCTGCAGCTCTAACAGGACAATGAATAAACAGAGATCTTTAAGTGTGACAATTAATACATTTTATTTGATTTATTAAGAGCAGTTTCCAGTTTCCATTTTGTGATAGAGCTGAGGCCAAAAATAATTCACAGCAAATAGGATGCAACTGGTGCATCAATGTGTAGCATGCAGTAAAATACTCCAGGAAATGTGGGGAATATTTGGCATTTATAAAAAAAATGTACATTTTTTTTCTATAGAACATTTTCATAAATGTTTTCCAAATAGGAAGATGGAGGATATGGAACCAGTAGGGAGACAGAAGAAGAAAGGGAAATTTGACAGGATGTAAAAAAGGAGAGGAAGAGATATAGTCAGGAAGTAGCTTTGGAGATGAATGTTTGTCCTAAACCTGGAGTTCATTTAAGGTTGCCAACCCTAGGAATCTTTCTTTTTTATTTTATTCAATATCCAATTTTATTTTCATATGGAATTAGTATATAAGAGGTTTGATTTTAGATTTTAATTTACAAATGTTGTGCTTTAGATAAATTTACTAAGACTGTCTAAAAGTTCTTTCCACTTTTAAAAATTTTAGTTATTTTTAAAAATATTTTTAGGCAATGTCTCCCTCTGTTGCCCAAGCTAGAATGCAGTGGCATGGTCATAGCATACTGCAGCCTGGAACTCTTGGGCTCAAGATGTCCTCCTACCTCAGCTTCTCAGGTGGCTGGGACTACAGGCATGCATCACTGTGTAGAGCTAAATTTTCTATTTTTTGGAGAGATGAGGTCTTGCTATGTTGCTCTGGTTGGTCTCAAAGTCCTGGCTTCAAGTGACCTTCCAGCCTTGACCTCCCAAAGTGCTGGGATATTGTAAGTGTGAACCACCATGCCCAGCATATTCTCATATTTAAAAGTTGCTTTAGGCAGGGCGCAGTGGCTCACGCCTATAATCCTAGCACTCTGGGAGGCCGAGGCAGGTGGATCGCTCAAGGTCAGGAGTTCGAAACCAACCTGAGCAAGAGCAAGACCCTGTCTCTACTAAAAATAGAAACAAATTAATTGGCCAACTAAAAATATATAGAAAAAATTAGCTAGGCATGGTGGTGCGTGCCTGTAGTCCCAGCTACTCGGGAGGCCGAGACAGAAGGATCGCTTGAGCCCAGGAATTTGAGGTTGCTGTGAGCTAGGCTGATGCCACGGCACTCTAGCCCGGGCAACAGAATGAGACTCTGTCTCAAAATAAATAAATTAATTAATAAATTAATAAATAAATAAATAACAGTTGCTTTACCTTTGTTATGACAGTGATTACAACTGACACTCTCTAGAAATTCTGCTGATTACCTGAGTGGACTTTTCTCTCTGCTAGTTTTTTAGCGGAATATAATTGACCAATGACTGGTACCTGATATAGCAATATATATGTAATTAATGGTAATAATTCCAATTGCTAAATACATAGGTATTTACAATGGACTTACTCCATGAAATTCCAGATTACTAAATAGTTTAAGATTTTCAAATTCAATTTGTGACTATGTGGGTGCTCATTAAGTTGTAAATACTGTAAATAGTGGTGATATTTTCTGCATATTTACATACATACACACACAGACACATACACACAGTAACAAAAACCTGTCAAATTATTGTCAGAGTGGGTAAAAGGATAAAGAAGTTAATATTTAACTGACTGATCTTAAAATTTTTAATCAGAAATCTGATTAATGAAAAAGAATGGGTGTATATTTATGAGCATAATGAAAAATAATTCTAATATAAAAATCATTATGTCCTGATCTTTAAGCCAAGTTTTACATCATTTAATTTTCTAGTTAACCACAAGCTATCTTACAGTCATTGTAATAACATTAATAAAAAATAAAATAATTTTAAAGGAACAATTCATTCAAAATTATTTTTATAATGTATATGTACTCATGAAAATAAAATATAAAGCTAATGCAGTAATAGTTATCCAATTTCAACCTGGCTATTTTGACACCTTGTACACCCAATATAAAATAATAGTGAAGTAAATAGGATTTTTAACTTTTATATAAAGCATAATTAAATTATAGAAATCATTTCTCTCTTACCCATATCTTATTTTCTATCTGCCCCTTACCCATATCTTAAAAGAAATTTTGATTCTTTAAAAAGTGTTAGACTTTCTAAAATGGAAAAATATACAATAGCACAGGAATTCCAGTAACACAGGTAGCGATTCATTACACTCTCATTAAGTTTGGATACTTCATTTCCTAATCTCAGAAAAATGTTGTTTATATACATTTGTTTTGAACACAAGAGTCAACCAATGGTACAATTGTGTGCTTTTGCCAGACGAGGAAGGAGTGGAAACTGAAATTTCCATAAGAGTGCCAGAGAATTCCCAGTAGGACAAATCAAAGCTATTCAACTGGGCATTGTGGATTTGGATGTGTATAAGAAGTCCAGGTTGTCCCAAAGGGTATTACAGACTTCTGGAATTATAAATATAATTTCATTGTAAACAATTCTAGTTTTATCAGTTGAAATAACATTATGCCACTATTTCCACCACAGGTGACACTTCTCACACGTTTATGCAAACTGCAGTTTATATGTAAAATTTCTTCTTCTGCATGCTTTGATGAGTATGGTCTTGTCTTAGGTCAATAAAACACTATTTTAATAAAGTAAAAGTGTTAGATTCTCTTTGGGAGCCAACCCCAAGTACAGTTGTTAGCCCCATGCAAATTGCAGCTCAAATAGAGACATACACCTAGTCCCCCCATTTGAAGCTGAAATCTCATGGGAAATAAAATCTCATGGCCTTCTAGGCCAAGGCCAGAAGAAAAAGCAAATGAAAAACAAAGACAAGGACCACAGTGAGAGGTGGTCTACATCTGTGGTTGCCAAACTGTAATGCCTATAATTTTCCTGGAGATCTTGCCAAAATGTATATTTTGCTTCAGGAGTCTTCATTTCTTACAAAGTGATGGCTGTGGACATTTACCACCAACAGAGCCTTTATTATTGGAGGACCTTGATTATCAGAGTCTTGATCATCAGAGAAACAATAAATAGAAAGTATACCTGGTATGCACAGGAGAAGCAGGAAGGTGCCAAATGTGTCCAGAGAGGCCAGCAAGAGTGAAATCTCAATGGACCTTGGAGGGTAGTTTAGAGATTTGTTCTTTACCCCAACATATGGAAAAACTATTGAAGGATAAATGAAGAATTTTGAAAATGGTGGAAACATGTTTGGATTTTCCTTTAGAGAATTAATGGAACAACATGTTGATGAGCATTCATGTACAAATAAAATATAATTTACTTATAAATTTATAATTCATATATGAATAGTGACATATAACTTTCTTGATAGTAAAAAGAATCTTTAAAGAAAAAAATAACTTCCACCTGGGTCATAGGTGGTAGTTTGGTTATAAAATAAAGGATATATTTTTTGGTAGACCCATTAATTACCATACTTCCTAGAATTTTGTTAGAACAATATAAAGAAGTAGGAGAAATATAACATAGATAACACAGGAGTCCCTGTGAAACCTCTGCAGAAACGTGAATGAAAAACAATGATATGCAGAGGTGGATAATAACATGACATAAAATTCAACTAAATTGGGTGCCCCCTTAAATTTTCTGTGACTATCTTCTAACTCATTTTGTGGCCTATCTTTGAAGACAAAATGTCTGTATTGCAATGTCCAGTATGGCTAGTCTTTTCAATTCTAGTAATTTTAATATGTAATTTCTGGATTCTCACTGTAGTTACAATTTGCATTTTCCTGATGTCTAATAATGTCCAACTTCTTTCTGTGCTCTTATTTCACCTTCGTATATATTCTTTAGGAAAGTTATACTCAATTGGATTATAACTTTCTGCTATGATTGAGTTAAAAGAGTTCTTTATATGTGTTAGATATAAGTCTTTTACCAGATATATAATTTGCAAATTATTTCTGAGGGACCTTGATTCCATTTCTCTTCCAGAACATTGCTTTCATCCATTAAACCTATGATATTATGCTGACTGAATCTAATGTTCAAGAAGTAGCAACTACCAAACTTATAGGTAAGATATTTTCATACCAGAAGTTGGGAAATAAATCCAACAAAAATTCAGAAGGCTTCTATCTCAGTGATATTTCTAGGGGCATGGGACATGTTGAGTTACCAGTTGTAAGCTAAAAGGTAAGTTATTGCACCTGGATCTTCCTACAAACAAAATAGAAGCCCAATACCTACTAGGCCTGTTTGTGTTTCAGAGACAAAATATCCTGATTTGGGTCTATTACTCTGGCCCATTTACTGAGTGACTTGAAAAGCTGCTAGAGTTTTTGTGGAGTTCAGAACTTAAGAAAGCTCTACTATAGGTCTAGGCTGTTGTGCAAGCTGCTCTGTCTCATGGACCATATGATGCAGTAGATCTATAGATGTTTGACATGGCAGTAGCAGATGGAAAAGCATTAGTAGCACTTGGCAGACATATAAAAGTGAGTAACAGCATAGGCATCTAGAATTTTGGAGCAAAGTCATATCATTCTCTACCAATAACTGTTGTTTTGAGAAAAAGTTCTTAGTCCGCTCTAGGACTTACTTGAGGCTGAAGATTAAATAACAGTCCATCAAGTTACCATGGGATCTCAAGAGCCCATCAAGAGCTGGGTTTTTTCTGACTGATCAACCCAGACAATTGTGTATGGACATCATTCCATCTTTGAACAGAAGTGATATATATGCCATCTGGCTTTAACAGACACTGAAAGAACAAGTACATTATATGAAGATGTGGCCGAAATGGCTATGGAGCCTAATCCTGCTACGTTGCCTTGTCTCTGACAGTCTATCTGTGGCATCATGGGGAGTTACTTGTGATCAGTTGACATTGGACAGAAAACTTTGGCCTAGGTAGAGATGGTTCTGTACCATATTTTCAGTCACTGCTCAAAAGTGGAGGGCTACAGCATTATAGCTTCTTTCTGGGACATCCCTGAAGGACAGTGGTAAACGGAAATCTTCCCAAGTGGAAAAATTCCAAAAGAAGCACTTAGCTGTTCCATTTGCTTGAAGGCAGAAATGGACAGACATGTGATTATATACCAAATCGTGGGTCATGGCTAATGGCTGGGCTGGATGGTCAAGGTCTTGAAAAATTAGTGACAAGGAAATTTGGGGAAACATTCTTACTCTAATGATAAGAATCATGTAGGTATTTACTATGGCTTGAATGTATCACCTCCAAAATTCAGTTGTTGAAACTTAATGGCCAGTCTGATGTTTTTAAGTGGTGGGGACTTTTAGAGGTCATTACACCATAAGGGCTTTGTTCCATTTTACTAGGCTTATAGCCATTAAAGAAAAGCTTCATGCAGCATTCAGTTTGCTTGCCCTTCTGCCTTTGGCCATGTGAGGACTCAGGGTTTCTCCCCTTATGAGGAGTCTTCAAGGCATCATCTTGGAAGCGCATACTTGACCCCCATCAGACAACCCAAACAGCCTTGAGTTTGAACTGCCAAGCCTCCAGAACTATAGGAAAATCTACAGGATAGGATGATAATTCTGTGCATACCAGTTGGCCTCAAGTGACTGTGATGGTATAGAAGGAGGTTGTGCATGGCCTTAGCAACATAGGCTTCCACTTACCAAAGCAGAACTGTCTAGGGACATTGCTAAGTGTCAACTCTACCAGAAGAAGAAAAGAATACTGAGTCCCCAGTAAGTCACCATTCAACCAGATTGCCTATTGGTTACAAAAGACTGCTTTACATGATGGCAGTGCTTCATTTCCACTGCAATAGATACTTACTCTGGATACAGAAATGCCTTCCCTATGCACAATGCTTCTGTCAAAGCTACTATCCAGGGACTTTCAGAATTTTTTATTAGTTGCTATGGTATTTCACATAGCCTTCTTCTGATCAAGGAAATTACTTCAAAGCAAATGAACTGGAGAAATGGGATCATGTTCATGGAATTCACTGATATTACCACATTACCTTGTTCTCCACTATCCTGAAACAGCCAGTATTATAGAACCATGGAATGAATTTAAGACTCATTTACAGTACTGACTATGTGGCAATACTTTGCAGGGCTGGAGTAAGATGCTCTAAAAGATTGTATATTGTCCGAATTATCTTCCAACATATGGTGCTGTTTCTCTTATATGCAGGATTCACAGGCCTAGAAATGGAAATTGTAGAACAGGGACTGAGACCACTCACTACTTCTAGTGATACACTGGCATAGTTCACTTCTTGTCCCTGCACTTTCATGCTCTGCTGGACTAAAAGGTTTAGGTCCAAAGGGAAATATTTATTCCAGGAGATACACTGTGACTCCATTGAACTGGAAGTTAAGATGCCACCTGGCCACGTTACTTCTCATCCCTCTGAATCAACAGGCAAAGAAAGAAATGATTGGGATGATCCTGATACCAAGGAGAATTTGGACTACAAATCTGCAATGGAAGTAAAGAAAGCTATGTCTGGAATATAAAATACTACATAGGGGATCTCTGTAATTAAGGTTAATGGGGAACTTCAACAACTAAATCTAGGCAGGAAAATTACTGACCAAGAATCATCAGGATTAAATGGTTAGGTCACCACACCAGGGAAGTAATTACCACCACTGAAGTGCTTCCTGTAGGAAAGGGAATAGGGAATGAGTAATTGAGAAAGGTCATAAATACCAGCTTTGAACACATGCCCAGTTACTGAAATGAGGACTACAATTGTCACAAATATTTCCTCCTTTTTTATAATCAATATGTGCATATACATCACATCACATATGATATGTTGACTTTATGTCATAGTTCTTAAATACTATTAATATTACATCATGGTTCTTCAGTTGCCAGATGTCAAAGAGAAGAGTGAACATTACCTAAAGATTTAACCTTCTCTTCTGAAGAAGGTGTTCATGAGTTGACAGTGATATGCAAGATAATTGCATCATTTGACCAGTAATATGACTCCTTTGTCTTTATTTTCGGTCATTAAGTATGGTTTAAGAAGATGTATATGGGTGCCAAGTTGATAATGGGGAGACTTGTGATGGACGTTTTTATGTGTCACCTTGACTTGGCCATGGGATGCCCAGATAACTGATAAGACA
>VBSM01000272.1:72065752-72078176 GCA_008086735.1 Cheirogaleus medius
ATACCTTAAAGCAATACAAGTGGATCTACCATTTGATCCAGCAATCCCATTATTATTTTATTTTAACAATGTTTTTGAGAAGCAGAAAATTTGAATTTGGGTAAAGTTAACATTTTATTTCCTTTTACAGTTCATGCTTTTAGTGCTGTATCTCTAAGTTGTATATTATGGTCTATGATCCTTTTGATTCAATTTTTGAATATTATCAGGACCAAGGAGGCTTCTTTTGTTTTTTCCTCATGCATATCCTATTATTCCAACATCATTTGTCATAAAGGCTGTTATTTCTTTACTGAATTACCTTTGCACCGTTGTCCAAAATCAGCTTTCCATATATAATAGGTTTATTTCTGTATCTCTGTTCTACTCCCTTTACTTGCCTGTCTTGACAACAATACCACATTGTCTTGATACTGAAGTTCTAAATTTAGTCTTAGAATCAGATAATGGTAGACCTCCACACTTGTTCTTCTCTTGCAAAGTTACTTTTGGCTATTATGCATCTTTTGCATTTTCCATGAGAATATTATATTCATGTTGGAACTTTCTACAAGAAATCCTGCAGGGATTCTGGTAGATATTTTATTAAATCGATAGATGAATTTGAGGAAAATTTATATTCTTCAATATTGAGTGTTTTGACCTAAACACCGTACATATTTCTAATTCTTTAGGACTTCTGTACTTTTTCTGAATTTTTGTATTTTTCACCATGTAGGTCTTGCCTATCTGGTTTTTAGAATTATAGCCTCTCTTTAATCACTGAATTTTAATGTTTACAAATAATTCAGGTAACTAACATATTGAGGAGAAACCGCTTTTCTATGTGAAAATGTATTAACATGCTCCATTTTTCTGTAAATATAGTGGGTGGATTAAAAAACATTGTCACACAAACAAATGATTTTTTAAAGCCATAGATCACTGCATATATACATACAAAGCCATAAACATGCATCTCTCCTTTATTTGCAGGACTTACATACAATTTTGAACATTAAGGCAATGACAGTTCTAAAACATAATGAAGTTCTAAGTTAAGGCTGATGTTTGTTTTGAAACCCATATTCACAGGCAACTGTGACCAAAACAAACTTTTATCTACTAGATAAAGCTCATCTGCCCAGGACATGTTATTTATCCATTACCAAAACTTCTTTTGTATTAGATGTATAGGATAGGAATTAGTAGCAAAACCATGAATTTACTTTAATGATTCATTAGTCTCCTCTTAGGTTTTTTTTCAGGATTTAGCCATCAGCACCAGAACTGTATGAATTTTTTTTTTTTTTTTGTAAACTAAAGAACTTACAGGCTACCCTGCTAAACTTGGCAAACAAGTGAGAATTCAGAATTTCCTAAATGAAGAAAACCCCCAAAGCATACTTGCTCCTGCTCGCTTCTCAAAACACAGAAAATGTTCTCAATTGTTGAAACAGTAGTTTCCCTTTGTTTTCTTCAAAGAAGTCTGTTTGGTATTACTCTCTTTAGAAAAATGAAGCACTACAATGCAGAATACTATATTGTAGATGGATCTATTTTATAATTGCTAGCCTCAAGGCACAAACAGTATCCTAGCTTGAATAATGTCTTTTTTTATTCAAGGAAAAAAGGATGAGTAGTAAATGGAGGGTATATCACTTTAAAATCATTATGCATTGCACTGTTGTGTTATCGAGCTTAGTAGAAGTGCAAAGTGTGGAAATTGTCCTTTTCTATTCCCACTCTTCTTTACAGTGACAAAACTCAGATCCAGCCTCTAGGTGCAGAGCCCCACTCTGGCCTACTATGAAGAACAGACAGGAGATTGGTAGAACACACCCCAGCATGAACTAATAGCCAACCCCATTTCCCCATGGTTTGGATGACTTACTCTGATACACAGGGATCACTATTTATGTTAAGTGCTTGCTGTTATTTCTCTAGGCAGTAATTTTATAACAACACACCTCTTATGAGGAAAGTACACTTATGTTGGTATCAATAAGAGCTTATGTAGAGAAGGGTAGCATTGACTACATGAAAACTACCTCAAAAGCTAAAGAGAGCTGTAGTTTTCCTTGCTATTTTCAAATCAGAAAAGAGATGTCAAAGCAGGTAATACTGTAGGTAGCCAGAGACTAAAGCCATAGATGCACTGTTGTTTAAATGTGATGGTGGCAATATCAGATTTCTTTAGATATTACTAACAGGAAATGGAATTTTCTAATAGGCAGTGTCAAAATATTTTAGGTGCAATTTAAGTTTAGCATGTTACACTTCAACTAAAATATTTTGAAGATTTGAAAAGTTTATACCCTAGTACCTGGTAAGCTTGGCTTCAGCTAAATGGCTCTATGGGTTTTATAGGTGTTGAACATATGTTTTTTAAACATGGAAAAAGTAGTTCTGAAAGGGCAAATGTAGGCAACACAAAAATAAATATTTTTATGTCTACATCTTACACTTTATAATACACTCACATTTATACCCAAATTTCATGTTTAAAAATACAAAACACAAAGAGCAGCAAAAGAATCTAAGCAATTGCATCATCAACTACATTCAACAGAATTAATAATGCTGTGCCTATTCCCCATTTTCTAAATCCAGAAGGACATGGTAACTGCCATCGCATACATACTCTTCATTTTGTGAAGTTGGAGACTCTGTGTAGTTCACCACACATCTGCGTTTCCACAGAGCTGAACTGAGACTCCATCATGTTTCAGGACAAATCAGCTGGAAGAAAGGGGTCCCTTGCTGTTTGAGGTTCATTGCTGGTAAAGAACAAAGTCCCCAGGGTTTCAAAACTAGAACTCATGGTCTGTGTTTCTGTACTGTTCAACTGAACTTTACTTCCTACAGCAGGTATATTTTAAACCAACTTTTTTTGGTTTGTTTTTGGTTTATGCAAAAAGTTTACTTGAAAACTGAATAGTACTTTTTTTTTCTTTTTCTTTTTCTTTTTTTGAGACAAAGTCTCACTCTGTTGCCTGGGCTAGAGTGTCGTGGCGTCAGCCTAACTCACAGCAACCTCAAACTCCCTGCCTCAGCCTCCCAGGTGGCTAGGACTACAGGCATGTGCCACCATGCCCCGCTAATTTTTTCTGTATGTTTTTGGTTGTCCAGGTAATTTCTTTCTATTTTTAGTAGAGATGGGGTGTTGCTCTTGTTCAGGCTGGTCTCAAACTCCTGAGCTCAAACGATCCACCCGCCTCGGCCTCCCAGAGTGCTAGGATTACAGGCATGAGACACCATGTCCAACCTACAGCAGGTATATTTTAGCAGCACAAATTTTGGATGTCTGTGTGATGAATCAGTACCCATGGAAAAGCCGGAGTGTTTCAGAATACTTCCTGGAGGCAGATGAGTGCTACTGTCTAAAAAGAAATATAAGTATCTGTATGCATATCAAACATTTCAAGGCCTATGAAGTTAGAATTTCCCCTACATCCATGGGAGTGAGGAGAGGTGTCTATGAGTAGGAAGTCATTTTGGGTCTCTGTGTCCAGTGATTCCAGGACTTGTTCAGTGTTCATGGTGCTCAGTTCACTCTCTTCGATTTGAGTCTGGATATTTGAGGCTGAAAAAGAACTCTTTGATTTTCAAATCTAATCTGGGATTCTGGGTTTGGCCAGTGGGAGCCAAGTGTCAGGTCTAAGATTCATGTCAGGTCCAGGATTGGTGTCAGAAAAAATGCTATGATTATCCAATGTCTGACAAGGCAGATTATTTGACAGATGTTTTCTAAATACTTAGTAAATCTGTAGTTTGTGTCTGGTTATCTGTCATGTTCTATGAAAGAAGCATACTATTCTATGCACTGAACTTTATAATTGTTGTGGATTTCTCAGTGTCTTAGAGTCATTCTGAGGTAACAAACTTACTGTCTCTCCTACTAAACTGTGGTTTATATTATAATATTATCTGTAGCAACATCGTATGATGAATGAACACTCTCAAAAATGTCTCTGCACATTCTGGGTTATTCCACGAATATGTGGTAATCTGTGGTTTCTTTGACTCCCTTTGGCTTGAGATTCTCTGCAGTCCCCGCCTGATTGAAAATAAACATCTATGAACACATCAGTCTTAGCACCTCTAAATGATGTTACCTTAGAGCTGAACACTTATGGGAAGAGACACTGAGAATCAAACAACAAATCAGTTTGAGAACAAGACCACACAGAGGAATCAAGGCTAACCCACTGTGAATAAGGCATAAAGCTGTATGAGGCATTAGATAGGCCTGTCAGTACATTGATTGAAGAAATTCTGTTCTTTTGACATGTGTTCCCTAGTTCCTGTAAAGAATTAGATGGATTTTTACTCAAGTCCACTTAAACATCTGTACTAACAGGCTCAATCTTAGAAAGAGGTAGGCTGTCCTTAGGAGAGCAAGCCTCTGAATCTAGGCTGAAGATAGGTTTCCTATCATCACGAGCAGTATGTGCACCTGCTGGGCACCTAATCCACAGGCTAGGTGGAGGAGTCAGCTGTGGGCACGAAGACAGACATAGGAGACAACTATGTCACTAGTAGTTTAACCAAAGCCACTTTGGGCACTGATAGAAAAACCTTCTGGGAATATCTTGGAGGTGTTGGAATAGTTTGTTTTCTGGCAGTAGAGCTGCAAAAGTCTTCAAAAGAGGCTATTAGCCTTATTGCTGGTCTAGAGATTGGCTGGCTGCTGAATTATTCCATGGTCTTACGGGACAACATCTGGCTATGCAGACGGTTCTCCATTTTCATTTTCGTACTAGGTGGATCCCTTTGTTCCTCACGGATCTCATTCATGGCCAGTTAGGTAGATGTGGGACTGTAAAGTGATTCCATTCCATACCATACAAATTGCTGCACTTACTATATTTATACTTCTTCTCAGCATGTATTTTCATAAAATGCTGTGTTACAACAGAAAAATCAAGAAAATGGTTTGTCACAGCCTCGGACTTCCTTCAATTAGACACCAATAGAATTTCTGTAGAGTTTTCAAATCTTTTATTTTTGGTGGATTTACTTTGCTGTCCTGAAGGCGGTGGCTCTTGACCAGGTACATACTGAGCATGGGGCTGTTGGGCAGGATCTTGTCACAGCTGCACGTGGTGCACAGGTTGTTGGTTTGCTTGCCCCAGGACAGGTTGCTCCCAGAGGGCAGCATCAGCACTTGGGCCCGGCTGCCCCTCTGCCCCTCAGCCAAGGTCACTAGGGCCCCTACATTCCCTAGGTGGCGATGGCTCACCTGAAGGCCTGAAGGCCACCAGGACTGTGCAGACAGCCATGGCCACCCCCTCTCTGAGGTCTCCATGCTCCTCCATGCCCTCTTGTATGTCTTTTGTCATATTTGTCCCCATACTTTCCTGTGCTTGTTAGTAATGAGTAATTTACATAGTATTGTAAATTTTAATTTCTGAATATTCATTACTAGTATATAGAAATACAACTGATTTTTGAATATTGATCTTATAATCTAGAAATTGATAAAACTCATTTACTTATTATTTAGTTTTAGTAACTTTTTGATAGATTCCATTAGATTTCTATATGGACAATCATATCATCTTTTAAAAAATATATTTATTTATATTAAATTTTCTGCTATGTTATTATTTGTTCATACACACACATATATGCACATTGCTACTCTTTTATGCATTTAATTATCTTTTAGATTAATTTAAAAGAAGAATAATCTTTTCTGTATGAATTTTTATCTTAACTATTTTCAAGCATCTTTATTTCTTTGTGTAGCACCAAATTTCTCTACAATATCATATTCTTTTTACATGAAGATCTTCCTTTCATAGTTTTTTTTTCTATGTGTCTTATGTTAATGAATTTTCTCAGCTTTTGTTTTAAAGGTTTTTATTTCACCTTTTTTTCCCCTTGTGCTCCAAGGTTGCTTTTTTTAAGACAAGAGTGATGAGTAATGCGGGGATTAAAAGCAAGAACAGCATTGACATTCACCTTCCTTCCAACCTGTCTCCACAAAACTCCCGACTCTCCTTTTTGAGTTCTCAACTTCTTTTATGAATCCAGAACTTAATCCCAAAATTCCTGTTACAAGTCCCTGGGCCTTATTTCCTCAGCTTCTCTCCTTTCCTCTGCCCCACTCTCTCCCTTCCTGAGAAGGAGTTTGCATGGGAGGGTCCTCAGTGCTGACCTGGATAGAGGGGAAAGTTTCACCCTCAAGGGTGAAAGAAACTGAGGAGTAGAGTATTGAAGTGATTGTCCTCATACTTCTAGGTATGAAAACAGGGCCGTGGTGCCAGAAGAAAGCACACTGGTACTGTGAAAGGAGACTCAATAGCCTCAAAATCCTGTCATTTAGAATAGTCATTGCTTGGTCAGTTTCCTTTCTAAAGCTGATTTCAGAACCACACTCAGACCATGCACTTCTTAATCTTGATTGCTTGGATCTCCGTGATCAACTTTTTTCTCTCTAAGGAATGCTGTAGGATGGTCTTCATGTTGCTGATGATTTTAGTTGTTGTCAGTTTGCTCCATTGACTTCTATAGCAGGAGCCATAGCTTATGTTCTTGAAACTGTGCTACAGAGTCTCAAAAGAGCAGAAGTTAGTTTGGCCGAACAGCTTCTTGCAGGGTGATATCCTTGTGCTTCAGGAGCTTGGAAAATTGCTTTAGATCTTTCTGTTGAGTTTTGATGTCTTGAAACTCATAGACTTTTCCTTCAACTTTTCCTTTTCCACCTTCACAGCAGTAGGGTAACAGTATTGGGCTTAGCAGAGGTCTCCTCAGAGCTTCTCTCAATCCTGGTCCTGGCCTAGTTCTTGGCCTTAGAGGACTCCAGTTGGGATGTGCACCAGCCCCATTTCAATCTGAAATACACAGTATTTCATTCCTATGCAGAACTCACTCAGCATAGAGCACCTGGAATCCCCCACACCTCAGCACCCACTCAACACCTGCCCAAATCCTGGCCCATGGTGGGGAAGGCAGGGGAAGCAGGAGAGGCAGGAGATACTATCCAACTAGGTCAGAGGTCAACCCAGCCAAGCTTCTGCCCTCCTGGCCCATCACCTCCACCATATGTTTCAGGTGAAAAGGCAAAATTCAAAGCCACTTGTTCAATCATGGAGAAGGAAAGCCCATAAGCAAGTACCTGGGCCACATTCATTTCAGGGAAGTATATTTTGTTACCTATAGAATTCCGAGTTGACATGTTTCCCCCACCCAATTTAAAATATGTCAATCACTCTGGCTTGTATACTTTTTCTTCCTCTGGCTCTTCAAACTTTCCTTTTTATCTTTGATTCTAAAATATTTCAATTTAATGTGTTTAAGTGTTTGTGTGTTTTTATTTGTTCATGATTTAATTTGATTGTTTTTGCATTTATCTGGCTTGAGTTTCTATGAGTTTCTCTGGTTTCATAACTTTCATTATTTTTGGAAAATTCTTCAAATATTTCTTCAGCCTCAGTCCCTTCTCCATTAGGATTCCAATTACATAGACTTTTGATGAATTCATACTTTTTCATAACATTTGAATGTTCTGTTTTGGTTTTACTCTTTTTCTTTTTCTTTAATTTTATCTATTGATCTATGTTCAGGTTCATTGTCCTTTGCTCTGCTGTGTCTAATTTACCAGTGAGCTAACCCAGGGCATTCTTTACGTATGTTCTCATATTTTTAAAAAACTTTCACTTAAGTATTGATCAGTTAACACCAATTTGATGGTGAGTACATGTAGTGCTTGTGTTTCCATTCTTGTGATACTTCACTTAGTAGACTGGGTTCCAGCTCAGTAATAACATTCATCAGGTGTCGGGCAGATGGGAGGGGGAGGAGAGGATGGGTATACAGATACATAATGAGCATGATGCGCACCATCTGGGGAATAGACACTCTTGAAGCTCTGACTGGGGGTGGGGAGGGCAAAGGCAATATACATAACCTAAACATTTGTACCCCCATAATATGCTGAAATAAAAAAAAAGATGTTAGAATTTGGGGAAGCTAGGTGAAGGGCAAAAGGAACTATGTATACTATTTTTGCAACCTTTTTGTAAACCTAAAATTATAAATTACCTCAAAATAAAAATTTTTTAAAAGATTTTCTTCCAAAAAAAATTTTTTTAAACCTTTCATTTTTCTTAATATTTCTCACTTTTATTTCAGGAACACTGTAAGAATCTGAGTTTTTATTGTTTTATTATTGTATGATGGAGTATTACAGAGCCTTATTAACACACAGGCCAAGTGCAGTGAGCCATGAACTAAATGACTTGTACTTATATACCAGTCTCCCTTGTTGTCAATTATTCAGTGGAATTTGGGTGAGAGGTTTCTGGCAAATAAAAGATATTCAAAGACTAAATGTCCAGATAACAAAGAAGTAAACCATTTTTAAATAAATCAACTGTGAATGATGTGAAGACACTTCAAGTGGACCCACATCCCAGTAAACATAGTACAAAGCTGGGTTCCCTCACAGAGCATGCGCACATCCGGACCACTAGTCTGGTGATGAAAAGGCAGGGTCATGACTAATCCAGAAGACTCCATGACTTGCTTATGCAAAAGGTGAAAGAAAAGATTTGAAATTTCCCTAAAGAACTGTTTACTTCTTAGTAACTCTTCTTAAGGCATGCATAACTTCTTTATTTCTCAAACTGTAAATAAACGGGTTCAGTAGGGGAATTATAATCGTGTAAAATAGAGAATACATTTTGTCCTGATCTTCAGCTAGGCCAGATGCAGGACGCACATACATGAAGATGAGAGTTCCATAATATAATGAGACAGAAAGCAGATGGGCACTGCATGTGGAGAAGGCTTTGCTTCTGCCCTTTTCAGACTTCTTTTTCAGAATATCAAAGAGCACACGCGTATAAGAGATTATGATAGTCATTAAAGTGGATATTTGTATGAGAGCTGCAAAAATAAATATTAGTAGTGCATTAATAGATGAGTCATTGCATGAAATTTTGAAGAGTTGTACAATTTCACAGTAGAAATAATGTATCAAGTTAGACCTGCAAAAAGTTAATCTTAATAGCAAACTCACATGAACCAGCGGATGCAGAAAACCAATTGCATATGAAACACTTATCAACTGAGTACAGAGTTTGCTAGACATCACCACTGGATAAAGCAAAGGATTACATATGGCTACATAGCGGTCATAGGCCATCACTACCAGGAGAAAGCATTCTGTTGTTGCACTGGAAGCAAAAAAGTAAAATTGAGTGATGCACTCAGCTAGGGATATCATTTCAGTCTTGTCTAAGAAATTGACCAGCATCCTGGGGGTCACAGAAGTAGAAGTACAAACATCTACAAAGGCTAACCCACCAAGAAATAAGTACATAGGCGTCTGAAGATGAGGGTCCTTCCAGATTAGAGCCATCAGTCCAAGGTTGCCCACCATGGTGATGAGGTAGACCATCAAGAACACGATGAAGAGGAGAACCTGCAGCCATGGTCGATCTGTAAGTCCTGTGAGAACAAACTCTGTCACAAGAGTCTTATTTCTTCCTGACATAGCCACACTTGTCACTGTAATAAGAAAATGTGTGACAAACACAATCAGTGAAAATAACACAAAACAGTGGCATTTTATTTGTGAGTTAATCTATACTTTTGAGTTTCCCATTTAATTGGTGGTTTTTAAGTTTAACTTTCATCCCTTAGTAAGATTTGTTTACAAAGTCTGTGTTTGGGTATCTGACCCTAAAATTGGAGAATATTGAAATGAATGCAAATATTTGAGGTATATGGGAGGCAAAATTTGCCTCTACCCTCTTAGAGTTTTTGGCTGGACTGAGAATTAAATAGATATAAGACAGGTTAGCAGGAGGAAAGCATATAAATTTATATAAATTTTACATGACATGAATGTCCTCATAATTAAATGAAGACCCAAACAAGTGACAAACCTAAATATTTTTATACTACGTTGAACAAACAGAGGCAACTGTGAAAAAGCAGCTAAAGTATGTGAGTAGGCAAAAGGAAGACAAGAATTATTTTAATAAGCTTTGTTTGTACAGAATTCTCTTGGATATAACCCCTCAAATAAAGGAAAAAGTTTCTTTTCTCCTGGTACCGGAAGGGCATCTTTCACATGGGAGTTTTTAATCTCCTGTTTTTAGGAAGAAAAGGAGAGATTCACATGCCCTTCTTCCATCTGTTGCTTTTTTATGTGCCTTTACCTCAAAACAATCCATATGCCTAAATTTCATATTTTGGAGTGGCATATTCACCACCCTTCAGAGGCAATATTAAAACCAGGTAGAAGATCATTGCATGGCAAAGAAATGCAAATCTAAAACCATTGCATGTGAAAGACAAATAGACTACTCACTGAATGTAGGAATAACTACATAATTTTTATGGCATGGCAGAAGAATCTATGAACAATGGAAAAGGACAAAAAATATGTTGGGAAAATATCTGTAACATAATTTGCATATATAGGGTTAATACTTATAAAACATACACACACAACACTTATACTCTCTTATAACTTGGTGAAAATAAGTTAGAGAACTTAAAAATTTAAAAATGGGTAAAAAATATGAACAGTCATGTTTACAGAATAGCAAGTGAATATGACCAATAAATATATGAAACAATACCAATAAATATATGAAACAATGTTCAACCACTTTAATGATCAGGGATATTTTAAAAATTGATGCATAATTTTCACTTGTCAGATAAGCAAAAAAGTAAAATGAGAAATAATATCTGCTGATGACAGGAAAGTGACAGAAAAATCACTCTAATATAACTGGTGAAAATGTAAATTGTAACAACCTTTTCAATCTGGACATTATCTATCAAAATTAGTAATTAAAAAACCTGTGGTCTAACAATCTCACTCCTGGATACATGTGCTAGAAATAATGTCACCCAAACACAAGAATGAAACACAAGGATGTCTGATAAAGCATTGTTCATGAAGGCAAAGTCTGGAAACAAAAAACCCTCATCAACCAACCATAGAATTACTGAATAAATTATGGTATAGTCTGCCTATGGGATATTATTCAGATACAAAGGAAATGAATTTGAGCTATATCAGTTAATAATAGGAGAATTTTCTCAATGCATTATTAAGCAAAAAAACAAAAATGTAAAGAAGTTTAAATTACTTGTCTCATTTTATAATTTTTAAGCTTTTTGTTTTTATATATATAAATAAATGTCATGATATGAGCATAGATTAAAAACTGATTTGTTTTCATGAATTATAAGCTATCTCTAAAAGAACTTCCAGAATAAAATTTCCCAAATATTCTGGGGTAAATGTATATAAAAGGATGGTTACCTGCATATTTATAGAAATAATAATAATAATATGATATTCTTAACTTTAGCAAAGAGTATTTGACACTGATAACTGTAATGTAAAATTAGGAATAAATAATCCTTACTCTTTTTTACAAAATATCTATTAATGATCTTTTATGTTTCATGATATTTTCCAAATATTAAATAATTGGTAATAGATATATATAACTATTGAGAGCAGGTATGATTTTTTTAAATAGTCAAAAACATTTGAAAATTATATAAGATAGTGTCCAAAGTATAGATATCATTTTCATAGTTTTTTCATACACTTCCAATACTTATTATATTTTATTCTTAAATGTTTTGTAGGTTTTGTTGCTATTGTGAATATAATATCTGATATTTTCATGACATAATAAGATTGATTTCCTTCTATGGCTTATAAACTATCTCTGAAAGAACATCCAGAGTAGAATTTCCCAAATATTTTGAGGTGAATGTATAACCTCCTATGTCTCTTGAAAGGGAAACAAAGATATGTTTAACACAAATAATAAGAGTGGAAAAAAATCATAATTTATTCACTTCAAAAAACAATTTCTTAATTTCATAGTCCATACCTCTTGACACTTATAATACATAGAAATGTAATATTAGAATGAATTAGAAGAACTGAGTTTGTTTAATCAATGGGAAGAATGATGAGTTGTTATTCTCCATCTTCACTGAGCTGAAAAAAAGATTAAATAAGTTTAAAAAACTAAACACATACCCACAGGCATCCCTATTATAATACACACAACCTAAAAAATTCACTGGAGTGTATTTGCTGAAAATAGGTTATGTGGATGTTATGGAAATGTAGTTTTCTTTCCAACGTGGAGATTTTGTCCTAAATAAAGTGGCTTGGCTTTCTTTGCATCCCAAACCATCAAATAATAGATATTTCTAGTCTCACATTATTAATTCAGTATAATTAAACCAAGAATTAAAAGGTTTGGGAATTGTTTTCCTTAAGATTAATATGAAAAAAATACTTACAGGTTGGAGTAAAGGAGATAATGCTAGCTGTATTTATTGACTTTAGCCCTTATTCTCATGATTCCATGAAATTTTAAAAGCTATGTATAATCGGCCGGGCGCGGTGGCTCACGCCTGTAATCCTAGCACTCTGGGAGGC
>VBSM01000272.1:72078395-72110663 GCA_008086735.1 Cheirogaleus medius
AAAAAAAAAAAAAAAAAAAGCTATGTATAATAAACAGCCACCAAATCAAAGGATAAGATTATTTACATTCTACAAAATCACAAATAATGTAGAAACAAGCTGCATGGCTTGTGCCTCAATTCTAAACTTTCTATACTATAAAATAATATAATAATATAAAAATAATTTTAAAATTATTGAATCATTCTTATCATGATTGGTTTTCCAATTTACTTCCTTCTTCTATTAAAATTTATTATTTATGAAATTTTGTGATATATATTTCTCCTCTACAGTAATACATCCTCTCCCATCTGTCTAAATTTTAATGTCTGGTTGAGAAGAATCTCAATGCCTCAATGGAATTTTAATTTCTCACATAGATATCTCATTATCATCTAAAGACAATGCAAAACTCTAAATAATAAAAAATTGTAGAAATCATTGTATTCTCACCCAGTTCCTGCAAAAGCATTGGGAAATGGAAAGGAATACATTTCCTGAAGTAGTATAGAAAATACAGAAATCAGGCAGTGATTACTTACACATTGATTTTTACTAGTAACTTCAAAATGAATGCAGATAATATGTATCACTTTTATTTCCAAAGTTGTTCTTTAAAAAAAAGGAAAAGGAAAGAAAAATATTCCCTCTATGCCTCCAAAGGATTCCCTGTAGGATGAAGTCAAATTTGTTCTACTGGGCATTGTGAGTTAATCATCATTTTACCCCCACAGCTAGCTGTAACCATTAAAAACTGTTGTAATCCAAAGGGATTACTGTGGGGGCATCTGTTCAAAACTTTCAATAAACAAGTTAGGAAATGTTTGTTTTTCTGCTCTCTTCTTTCCATTTACAATGGCATCATCCACATACCTCCTTGGCATGTTTCTTTGGAAGTCTAAAAGATACATTAGAATCACCAGGTCCAAATTTAAAATTGGGATCATCTGTTACCTCACCCCCAACACTAGTTATCTGCCAGTGTTCTTTATCTTGGGTAATAACACAATTAAACAATCAGTCATGCAAGCCATAAACTAGGAAGATATCCTTGACACTGAACTCTCCTTCAAACTCTAAGGATCAATGATTGCCAAGTCATATAAATTTCATCTCCTAACATCTCTATCTTTCTAGAAATTTATCCATTTTCTCTAAATGATTTTATTTGTTGGTATAGAGTTGTTACATACTATTCCTCTATAACTCTTTTGATTTCTGTATGGTCAATGGTGACATCCCTTCTTTGATTCCTTATTTTAGTTATTTAAGTCTTTTATTTCAAGTGTTTGTTTTTATTTCAATAAATTTAGAAGTACAAGTGGTTTTGATTACATGGATATATTGTATAACAGTGAAGTCTGGGTTTTTTATGTACTCATCACCTAAAGAGTGTACATTGTGCCAGATGGGTAATTTTTCATTCCTGACCCTCTCCCACCCTTCTCCCCTTTTGGGTCTCCAATTCCATTATACTACACTGTACTTCCCTGCTTCCTAATAGTTTAGCTTCCATTCAAAAGTAAGAACATGTGATATTTGGTTTTCCATTCGTGAGCTGCTTTACTTAGGATAATAGCCTCCAATTCCATCTAAGTTGCTGCAAAAGACATTATTTTATTCTTTTTTATGGCTCAGTAGTATTCCATGGTGTATATATGCCACGTTTTCTTTAGCTACTCATCAGCTTTATCTACTAATCAACTTAGGTTGATTCCATATCTTTGCAGTTGTCAATTGTGCTGCCATAAACATATGAGTGCATGTGTCTTTTTTACATGATGATTTCTTTTTCTTCACGTAGATCTCCAGTAGTAGGATTGCTGGATCAAATGGTAGATTTAATTTTAGTTCTTTGAAAAATCTCTATATTGTTTTCCATAGATGATTTACTAATTTATAGTCCTACCAAAAGCATATAAGCATTCCCTTTTCGCCACATCTTTTCCAACATTTATCGTTCCTCGACTTTTTATTAATGGCCATTCTGACTGGGGTAAGACGGTATCTTATTATGATTTTAATTTGCATTTATCTGATGATTAGTGATGTTGAGCATTTTTTCATGTTGTCTACCCACTTGTTAATGGGATTATTTGTTTTTTTCTTGCTTAATTGTTTTAGTCCCTTGTAGATTCTAGATATTAGTCCTTTGTCAAACATATAGTTTGAGAATATTTTCTCCCATTGTGTAGGTTGTCTGTTTACTCTATTGATTATTTCTTTTGCTGTGCATGAGCATTTAATAAAGTCTCATTTATTTATTTTTATTTTTGTTGCAATTGCTTTAGTGGTCTTAGTCACAAATTCTTTGCCTAGGCCAATGTCCAGAAGAGATTTACCTAGGTTGTGATCTAATATTTTTGTGGTTTCAGGTCTTACATTTAAGTCTTTAATACATCTTGAGTTAATTTTTATATGTGGTGGTAAATAGAAATCCACTTTTATTCTTTTGCATACGTCTATCCAATTTCCCCACCACCATTTGTCAAAAAGGGTGTCCTTTCCCCAGTGTGTGCATCTGCTTTGTTGATGATCTGTCGGTTGTATTAATAGCATTTAGCTTTATTTCTGGGGTTCTCTATTCTATCCCATTGGTTTGTGTGCCTACTTTTATACAAGTACCATGCTGTTTTGGTTACTATACATTTGTAGTATAATTTGTTTATTTTAGCTTTTGAATTTTTTATTATGTATAAAATTTAATTATAAATTTAATTCCATCATACAGGTTTATATGCAGTTTTATGAAGCAGTAACAATACATTCTTATTCTTTATAAAGCACGTAATATCTTGAGAGGCATGTTTATTTGTAATACAAAGGAGATGTGCACAAACAAAAGTCATGCCTTAATTTTAGAAAAGGAGGAAATCAAGAGCTGTTTTACTTGCCAACAGAACCAAAACCAAACATTAAGTGAATACATTCCTTAAATTGATCTCACCTAAATAAGAGCTTTTAAAGGCCAATTGAACTAAAGTGTCTTTTTAACAAGTCTTTCATGAGAGATCTATTTACTTTAATCAGGATCACAGTAAATATATGGACTATTCTATCTATTATTAATTTATAGTGTTTTATGCATAACCTGGCAATAATAAAAATAATACAAACAATATATTTCCCATGTTATTAAAAACTATCTTGTAGGATAATTTGAAGTTGGGTAATGTGATGCCTCCAGATTGGTTCTTTTTGCTTAGGATTGCTTTGGCTATTGAGATGCCATGTGAATTTTAGAATCATTTTTTTCTACTTCTGTGAAAAATGACATTGGTATTTTGATAGGAATTGCACTGAATCAGTAGATCCCTTTGGGCAGTAAAATCATTTTCACTATATTGATTTTTACAATCGATGAGCATGGGATATTTTCTCATTTGTTTGTGTCATCTATGACTTCTTTCATCAGTGTTTTGTAGTTCTACTTGTAGAGATCTTTCACCTCCTTAGCTAGGTCTACTACTAGATATTTTTTTTTTGCACTTATTGTAAATGGGATTGCATTCTGGATTTGATTCTCAGCTTGGTTGTTATTGTTTTATAGCAGTGCTACTGATTTGCATATATTTGATTTTGTAACCTGAGATTTTACTGAATTCATCTATCAAATCTAGCAGTCTTTTGAAAGAGTCTTTAGGATTTTCTAGGTGTAAGTTTGAAGATTTTTTTCCTGACATCAATAAAACTCAGATTTCTTTCAAGTAATTCAATAGAGGGCTTAATAAATTATCCAAGGGCAATAAATACACTCACCAACATGCATATAGCCCTCTTCTTATCCATTGGGTCTGAAAAGATAGTAGTTTATTCTCATCTGCCTATAGAATGTCTATTGTGATCCCAGTCCCAATTATTCCCCAAAATCGTATGGATTGTGTAAGGCCTTGTATTTTAGTAGGATTGATTAGCCATTGTGGTTAGTCATAGGTGTCACCACAGTCCTTAATCCCTCTGAAATATAAATTCTATAATATTATCAATTTAATGAACTTGTTTTCTCTTATAGGGATCAAATCTGATTCTTATCTGACCAAGATATGTGTCCACACTGGAAAGATTATCTCGAACATTTATTAGAGACTTTACCAAAAGAAAGAAAATTGACTGTCTTCTGAAATTTGAATAAACATAAAAATCCTTGGATAACTCTACAGTGGTATGCCAGTCACCTTCAGTTTGTTATAGTTTCTGAACAGCTTTCACACTATCTGACATAGAGAAGTCTATCAGTAAACTATTTTATTTAGTCCTCATTAGTCTATGGTTAGTTTCCATTAATTGTATTTTTTCTTAGAGACTAGATAGGACTTTTATAAAATTAGTTGATGGGAATTGATATCTCTGTTTTAGAAATTTATTGTGGTCCTCCCAGAATTTGGTTTTGCTTAATTCTCACTACAGAGGAGAGTTTGCACAATTCTAAAGTTTCTCATTTGTATGTCAAATTGGAAACGGGTAGAGGCATATGAAACTAATATCTGTTTAGAAAGTAGACAATGGAATATTGTTTCATTCTCATAATGTATCAAATTTAATAAGACATTCAGATAGAGGTGTAAGTTCTACAGGGTATTCTTAATTTCACATTTTCCAATTTATAATTTAATATAACTCAGGTACCTACTACCACTGAATCACATTATCCTCAAAGTTTTATCTTGGTTGGTCCTCTAATGTTGCCCTCTCTGCCTTTTGGTAGTATCTCCCTGTACTGTGTTCTAGTTTCTGATAATTCTAGAAAACTCTGCTCACCACCTATTCAAGTTAGACCAAACATACTTCTTTGGATTTCTCTGCTGAAATTTTGCAAGTAGATCTCAACCTTCTTTTATTCTATTGTTTTAAAAGAAGTATCCTCTGCACCTTGCTTACATACTTTATTTTCCCGATACCCTTGGACATATCCAAAACAGAAGTAAATAGAAAAAATATGTCAGGTCTATTCAGTGAGATGAGTACAGTTGGCTGAACTACCAGGAGTTTTCCACCTCCTAATCAGTAATAATTCACTACCTTATTTTATATAGCACCTTCACCAATTTATTTCTTTTTTATCCTATTTTCATTAGCCATCAAACTAACAAGTTTGTCATGGCTATCTATACAGTATTCTATTCTTCTAAAAGGAAGATTATGTAAGGGTAACAAGCACAATGAACTGTCCTTATCACTGAATTTATCATAGTCTGTGTTGAGGTATTTTCCCTTAAAAGTAATTCCATGGTTTATCAATATTCAATCTAAGGTTACTGCATTTGCAACATTTCTCCTATCTCTACAGGGCTCTTTCATCTACTTTATGTAAAAGAATTGGGTATGAATTCCAGGGTAAGCTGGTTGGATTTTTAATTTAACCATAGGATATCATTATGTAGAATGAGAAACATGTACTGAAATTTATATTAGTCTGGCCTTATAATTCTCTCCATTCAGAATGAATAGATTCTCTATCATTAAAATATTACTCCCTTGAACATGCAGTCTGAATATCCAGATTGATAAAACCTCATCATATTTCTAGTGTTTATCTGTTGGCAAGATGCTTCAATTATTTAACAATACCCTCTAGTTTCTATGGTCCTCTGGCATTGTCTTCCCACCTCTTGGACAGTCAGTGGTCATAGTCAGTGACTTCAAGTTGAACAGTAAATATAACATCTACCAAGTTCCTAACAAAACTTGTCATGCCTCATCTATTTTATGCATTTCCTTCATCTCTTCTAAGTCAAGTCTATTTCTTTGTGTTCTCCTGGTAGGATTTCCATTTTGCTGATGCTATTGATAATGATCAAGCCTTGTTTCTAGCCATTTTTTCTGTTTGCCTATTTTATTAATCCATTTTGCTTAATCCTAGAGATTTGAAGCTATTTCATCTAAATTCCATTGACAAGATTTGTCCCCCATAATTTGCCTCAAAAAACTTCCACTACTTCAAGCCAAGGATGAATTGGCAGCCATCCCATCACCAAAGTCTCAAAAGATCCTCCCAACCATCCCTGTGCATGAATCTCATTTAATCATAAGATCACTGGAGTAGATTTCAAATGTACAATGACCATCAAACTCACTTACTCAGTGCTTACTTAGCCACATTTATTACTCAAGTTTATTTAGCTGTAAGCAAGAAAACAAACAGGTAAAGCAGCAGCATGAACAGCAGCAAAATTCCCAAGGCTATGGACACTCAAATACAGCTTCCCAAGTCTCATCGCTGAACGCAAGCTGATATAAGTACAGATCAAAGTAGCACAGGGAAAGTGCAAGCAGAATCTAGGGTCTCTTAGCTCATGTAACTTGTTACCTAGCACCTAGAGAGTTTTTACATTGCCTCCATTTTTTAGTACAGCTGCCTTCCATAATATACAGGTTATATAATAAACAATCTTGACAACTGGTACAATATACTTAGGATCATTTCAGATCAGCAGGCAGTTCAGATCAATTCCAGTGATTTATTCTGAATTGATTCACGTCTTGAGCTAATATTGCAAGATTGTCTAAATGTCACTTCTTCTAGGAGCTCTCAAACTGCAGGAAAAAACTACAGTTCAACTGTTACCTTTTTCTTTCCATGATAATATAAAATAATAGCTGGGATTTTGTTAAACATAATCCTGATAAAATCCTGTATTATTTGTGCAATTATAAAGATCATAAAATAATTTTTAAAAATAACACATAGTTTCTTTCACAGGTACTCAAAATAAAACATTGTACCATTTAAATGAAGAAATAAATTTATTTATATTTACATACATAATAAAAAGTATTTAGGGGACTATATTAAAAAGACCAATAGTAAGTTACAGAAAAAGGATTTTACTAAAAAAGAAAATAAAAACATTAAGGAAATTAAGATTTAGCTTATAATGTTTACAAGATGAGTCTCCAAGCTGCATGATATTGCTGAAAATTACCTGAAAATGCAGATAATTTTTAAAAGACAATAAATTTAATTATATGGAGTATTTTTTAAAGAATTTTCTTATTGGGGACCTGTTGGAATTAATCTTAAGACCATATAAAAAAGTTGACTTTTTCCAATAATGTGCATATGATAAATAGATTTAAGTGAGAAAAGCTATTTATTAATATCATATGCCTAAATCTTTAGATAAATCTTTTAGTCTATTCATTGGTACTATTGACTTGACAAAAGCTAATGTGTTTTGCAAATAACTAGAACAATAAATATATCTTCATTCTTCAACAACTTAAGCTTAATTCTCATTTTGTATTATTATTTTTCCTAAGTATGCCAAAAATAACACAACAGATTGCTTAAGGAATATAATTGTTTTACTGAAAAAGAAGTTGAATCATTTATGTAAAATTGTGCCAATGAATTCTCAACCACTAATTTATTTCCAATTCAGGGAGATAGATAGATAGATGGATAGATAGATAGATAGATATATGTATGTGTGTGTATATATATGTAATTAATGGGCACAATTTTTCACTCATATCTTTATATACTATACTGGTATCTTATTTCTGATCTAATCTCCTTGCCTTCTGCCTGGTCAGCTCCTACTAACACTGACAGGCTCTGAACTTGCTTTTTATTACAGTAAAATATTCCTAAATTTATAAATTATTAAATATCATTGTACATTCAATATCCCTGACTAAAATAGTATGTGAAGATACAAATATAAGCTGTGGTTGATGTTCCACTCTTAAATTCATACTAGCTTCCATTTTTCTTCCTAAGATACATCAATTTCTTTTTTAGAATTTTTACTTTTTTCTAACTTTCATCACTGAACAGTAAATTACTCCTTAGAAATATATTCTACCAAAATGCAGAGTTTTATCAGTCTACCAGAGTTACTATATATGGCAGAGAATCACAAAGCCTTATTAACTTGCAGGTCTAAAGAGGTAGGTTGGGTTCATTCACATAAGTAACTAACCATCTATGCCAGCCTCAGAGCTATTTCTCAATAAGTATTTCTCAGATGTCACGGTAAAATTGCCAATTACTACCTGTAATTTTGGAAGTCCCTAGAAAATTGTTGATTTGCAAAAGCTAAATGCTCAAATACAAATGGAACATAATATTTCTAAACAAGCTAGTTATGGGTAATATTACCAAACTGTCACTGGACCCATATCTAAGTAAACATACACAAAGGATTCCTTTGTGCTGGATTCCTTTACACACAGCTCACGGACCACCCTGACCACCAGCCCTAACCTATTGGACTTGGGGTTTTTTTAGCAGAAGGTAAAGAAGAAACAGTTTGAAAGTTATCTGACAACTATTTATTTTTTCATTATTCTTCTCAAGGCACCGATAACTTCTTTGTTCCTCAGGCTGTAAATAAAAGGATTTAATAGAGGAATTATTATGGTGTAAAATATAGAATACATTTTGTCCTGATCTTTAGCTGTTCCTGACCCAGGACGCACATACATGAAGAAGAGAGTGCCATAGAACAAAGATACAGAGAGCAGGTGGGCACTGCACGTGGAGAAGGCTTTGCTTCTGCCTTTCTCAGACTTCTTTTTCAGGATGGCAAAGAGGACACAGGAGTAAGAGATTATGATAGTGAAAAAAGTGAAGCCTTGTATACAAGCTGAAAAGATTAAAACCAAAAGTATATTAACCATAGGATCAGAGCAAGAAATTTTGAACAGTTGTAAAATTTCACAGTAGAAATAATGTATGACATTGGACCTGCAGAAAATTAATCTAACTAAAAAACCTACATGAATTGCTGAATGCAGAAAACCAATAAAATATGAAACACCGATAAACTGAGTACAGAGGCTATTGGACATCACCACTGGATAAGACAAGGGACTGCATATAGCTACATAGCGGTCATAGGCCATCACTACCAGGAGGAAACATTCTGTGGTTGCACTGGAACCAAAAAAATAAAACTGGGCCATACAGTCAAAGAGAGATATCACATGATTCTTAGATAAAAAATTGATAAGCATCTTAGGAGTCACAGAGGATGAAGTGCATGCATCTGCAAAGGCTAAACTGCCAAGGAATAAGTACATGGGGGAGTGAAGGTGGGGGTCCTTCCAGATGAGAGCAATCAGGCCCAGGTTACCCACCATGGTGATGAGGTAGATCAGCAAAAACACCAGGAACAGGGGCACCTGCAACCCTGGATGATCTGTAAGTCCTGTGAGGACAAATTCAATCACCAGAGTCTTATTTTCTTCTGCCATATGTGACCTGGGCAATCACTAAAACAAAAGAATAAGTGAGGAAATAGTCACAAAAGAGTCACAAAATTGGTGACATTTTTGTGTGACTAACATTTTCCCAAGAAGTGCTTTTTATTGGTAGCTTTAAATTTTTACCTTTATTTGTCTGCTTTTATATATGTTCAAAATTCTCCTTAATAAAGTCTTAAAATGATAATTTACCTAAAGTGACATGTAAACTTAATGCAAATCCTTTTCAGTCTAACAGGGTTAGATTGCATATATTCATCTTAAAGTTCATATTTTTAAAAGTTTGCATTTTCCCCCAGAAAAATATAAACAGTAAGAATAGTCAAGAGTACCTTAATTGATATTAAACTATATTAAAAAGCCATAATAATCAAAACATTGAGATACTGAGCATAAGAATAGACAAGAGGATCAGTTCAATACAATAGAGAGCTCAGAAATAGATTCCAATATATACAGGAATGTGGCATAACACAAATATGATATTTCAATCCAGTAGTAAAAGGATGATTGATTTAATGAATTGTGCTGGCACTGCTGGTTGTTTATCTGGAAGTAATAAAGTTAGGCTTCTACCTCACACCATAAATATTTTCTAAGAAATTTAGGAGATGATAACATAACACAGGTATTAGAGAAAACCTTAAAGCCAGTATAAAGACATAGTTACTATATCATTTTGATGCATAGCAAAAGAGTATCCAACAGAGTCAAAAGGTGTATAACAGATTAGAAGATATATTTCACCATATATATATAAGATATATGTCTGTAGCATAAAATAACTGTTAAAATAGATAATAAAAGGCATACAGTCTAAAAGAAGAATGGGTAAAGAATATGAATAAGCAAGTTTACAGATGAACCAATTTAAAAGACCAATAAATGAAATGGAAAGATACCAAAATTTCACACACACATACACATGCACACACAGATACCTCTCTATTCATGTATCATATTAGCAGAAATAAAATGAATAAAAATACCCACTGCCGATTGAAGTGAGAAAAGTGATATTCTCATATATAACTTGTGGAACCATTTTTGCAACAGCCTTTTATAAAAGCAATTTTTATGTAATCTCATTAAATTTTAAAAAAACATAAACCCTTTGATCTACCATTTTCATATATATATATATACACACACACACACACATGTATATCCTAGAAATAAAAACACCACTATTCAAAGATAAATATACAAAAATATCCAATGCATTGTTGTTCAAGGTAGCAAGTACCAGACACATCCACAGTGAAATGATTGGATAAATCACAGTGAGTTCATATTGTGGAATAAAATTCAGCCATGAAAAAAAGAGCTACATGAATTGAATTGATATTTACCACAATGTAGAGTTATCTGAGAAAAGTAAGATACAGATAAGTGCAAATAAAATGATCTCATTATTGTAAAACAAGCAATGCATTTTCTAAAAACGGGATCTCACTCTATTACCTGGAGTAGAGTGCAGTGGCGTCATCACAGCCCCAACCTCAAACTCCTGGGCTCAATCAACTCTCCTGCCTCAGTCTCCCAAGTAGCTGGGACTACAGGTACACACCACCAAGCCTGGTTAATTTTTCTATTCTTTTATTTCAGCATATAATACCATCCTCATATAGCCATCTAATCTTTGACAAAGCAGACAAAAACATACACTGGGGAAAAGAATTCTTATTCAATAAATGGTGCTGGGAAAATTGGATAGCCACATGTAGAAGACTGAAACGGGATCCACACCTCTCACCTCTCACAAAAATCAACTCACGGTGAATAACAGACTTAAACCTAAGGCATGAAACTATAAGAATTCTAGAAGAAAATGTTGGAAAAACTCTTATAGACATTGGCCTAGGGAAAGAATTTATGAAGAAGACCGCAAAGGCAATCACAGCAACAACAAAATAAATAAATGGGACCTGATCAAATTAAAAAGCTTCCGCGCAGCCAAAAACTTTTCTATTTTTTGTAGAGATAGGTTCTTGCTATGTTGCTCAGGCTGGTCTTGAATTCCTGGCCTCTAGCAATCCTCCCACCTCAGCCTCACAAAGTAATGCATTTTCAAATCACTATTTCACATGGAGAAAAATGTGAGTAATAGACACTAAGTTTATAACACTGGTTTTAAAGTGTTATGAGAATAGTAGTAAAAACAAAGGAAGTTTTGGAGAAGGCAAGGGGGATGAGTCAAAACAAAAGTTCCACAAGAAAAGCAGCATATATATTATAATCTTTTACATGAAATAATATAATTATATGTATATTATCTATATACATATACAAAGGGATATGTTAAAGAACGGTCTCTAACATGTGATGATGGAGGAAAGAAACATGAACAATGAAATGCTGTTGTCTTTGTAAGATGTTTTGGCACTGAAAATTCCAGTGTAAAATTAGGAGATAATCTCTAAATTTTGCACTTAAATATCAGTTAAATACAGAAATGACCTTCAGTCAAATTCACATATTCTTTTGGATATTATCAATGGGAAAGACTTTTGAGCATTGAGAGATGTGATTTATTATAATACTTCAAAGTCATCTATAATTGTATAAGATAGGGATTCAAATAGAGCAACAGGGTTTTTTAGAGTTTTTGTAATTTCTGTTATGTTCTTATTAAGTTTATTTCAGTATACTTTATTTTTTGTCACTGCTGTGAATTTGACATTTGGTATTTGCATGAAGTAAGGAGATTGGGTTGTCTTTTGCGATTTATAAATAGTCTCTAAAAGAACTTTAAAGACAAGTTTTCTGGTGACTCTAGATCCTTCTAGATTACCTTGAAAAGAAAAATAAATACATTGAGTTATAAAGATTGTTAAGGTATTTTCATGTATGAAAAAATATTTTTATAATTGTATAGTCATACCTCTCAATACTTAGGGAACATAAAAACTTTTTACTATGAGAAGATATTTTTTTAAAACTGGGTTTGATTAATTTAAAAACATAAATTAAAGCTTTTTTCTAAGAATTAAATATCAGCAATAGAGTGAGACCCTGTCTCAAAAAAAATGCATTGCTTGTTTTATGATAATGAGATAATATTATTCACACTTACTTGTATCTTTCTTTTCTCAGATAACTATACATTGTGGTAAATCTCAATTCAATTGGTATAAGTCTTTTTTAAATGGCTGAATTTTATTCTATAATATGAATGCATTGTGATTTATCCAACCATTTCATTGTGGATGTGTCCAGTATTTGAGAAATATCAGTCTATCTTCACTGAAAATATTAATAAATGAAGAATAGAGTTTTAGCATTTTTACTTTTAAATATATACCCACAGATGGCCCTACTATGTACAACAGGGCCATAAATATAAATTAAAAATTAAGAACCATAAGAGATTTTTGCTCTGGGCCATTTTTCTTTATAACCTCAAATAACTGAATCATTGATATTCCTGGTTTTAGTTCAAACAGGGTATAGTTTAGCCAAGAATTAACAAGCTTTGTGAATTTTTTTCTCAAGTTATGTGAGACACAAGTAAACACAAGGAGTCTGTTGAAGTTACCTTCAGTGATGTTAGCCCGTATCCTCATGATTTCATGAAATTAAAAGAATTTTTATTATAGTCAATCAAACACACCTTAGGTCAGAATTTCTCATTCTAAAAAATCACATGTAAGTGAGATTTGAGCAGCATATCTTATAACTCTTAAGAAAACTTTTCACATTATAAAATAAATTCTGAATATGTTGGATTTTTCTTATCATTATTACTTAAGTTTTTCATTTTTCATTCTCCTATTAACCAAAGTTTATTTAAAATCTTCCCAACAATTGTGTTATCTCCACTATAAAAATTCTGATGGAAATATATGTTTAGGCAAGCATTTACTTTTGTCTGTCCAGATTTTGGTTGCTGATTTAAAAAAAAATCCTGTCTAGGATTTTAATTTCTTACTTAGATACTTTGTTCTTATAGACAAATTACAAAGATCGAATAATAAAAATTATGAAAATATTTGCATCCTCACCCAGTTCCTAGAAAACATTGGGAAACTGGAAATGTGCTTGTTTTCTGGAAATAATATAAAAGGTACAGAAATGAAGCAGTATTAATTGTGTACTGCTTCACACTGCTTACACAATTCTTTAGAAACTTCAAGCTGCAGGGAGATAGCATTTCTTTCTTCTACTTTCAAACCCATCCTTTAAAAAATGTTAAATTCCCTTAGTGTTTCTAAGAGATTCTCCATGGAATGAAGTCAAAGTTGTTCTATTGGGCATTGTAAGCTAATCATCAAACCATCCATACACAACTAGTCATAACAATTAAAACTACACTTTGTGTCCTCAGGGTTCACTGTAGGGGCATGTTTATAAACTATCACTGAGTGGAGTTTATAATAAGCTTGTTTTCTTTCCCCTTATCTTTTGTTGGTGCCACAACCAAAACAGCTAATTAACTTAATTTCCATTTGGAAATCTCCAAGGTACCTCAGAGTTAACATGTCCAGATCTGAAATTAAGACCTTCCCCTATTCCACCCCCAAACCTGGCATTCTTCCAGTGTTCCTTGGCTCAGGGAATAAGGTCACCAAACAAGCATTTATGCAAGCCATAAACCAGGGACACACCTTTTACACTAACCTCACCTTCAACTCCATTGTTTCAACCATTGCCAAGACCTCTAGATTTTATTTGCTAAAGATGTCTTAAATCCAACTATTTCTTCCATATTACACCTTTATCCTCAAAAGCCAAGATAAATTCTTCTCTAGCCTGGACTTATTCAATACCCTCCTAACTATATTATCTGCATCTGCTAACATAGCATTTTATGCTATGCATTTTCCACACTGACATCAGACTGCACACTTTTCAACCATCACAGCATAAACACATTCCCTCACTGTGTTCATGTGGTACATAGTTATGTTTCAATACATATAATTTATGGTGATCAGATCAGGGTAATTAAAATAACCATCATCTCAACCATTTTTCATTTCTTTGTGTTGGGAACATTCAGTATTCTCCTTCAAACTATTTGAAACTATACAATATGTTGTTGTTAACTATAGTTGTCCTACAGTGCTACAGAACACTAGAATTTATTCGTTCCTCTCTAGCTACACTTTTATATCCCAAATCTCTCCCTAGCCCTCCCTTCCTAGCCACTCATATTTTCTGTTCTACTTTTTACTCCCATGAGTTCAACTTTTTTTAGCTTCCACATAAGAGTGAGAATATGCAGGGTTTAACTTTCTGTTCCTGGCTTATTTCACTTAACATAATGCCCTCCAGTTCAATCCATGTTGTTATGAATGACAGGATTTCATTCTTTTTTATGGCTGAATAGTATTCCATGGCATATGTGTATTCAATTTTCTTTATTCATTTATCTGTTGTTGGACACCTAGATTTATTCCGTATCTTGGCTACTGTGAATAGTGTTGCAATAAACATGGGGGTGTAGATGTCTCTCCAATATAATGAGTTCCTTTGGATAAATTCCCAGTGGTGGGATTGCTAGACCAAATTGTAGTTCTATTTGTAGTTTGTTGAGGTACCTCCATACTGTATTCCATGGTGGCTGTTATAGTTTGCATTCCCACCAACAGTGCATAGGGATTCCCTTTTTTCCTCATGCTTTCCAGCATTTGTTTTTGTTGTTGTTGTTTGGTCTTTTTGATAATAGCCATCTTAACTGAGGTGAGATGATATCTCATTGTAGTTTTATTTGCAGTGGTGAAGTTGAGCATTTGTCATATATTTGTTGTCAATTTATATGTCTTCTTTTGAGAAATGTCTATTCAGATTGGCTCATTTTTAATAGGATTATTTGTTTTTTTACAGTTAAAATTTTTGAGTTCTTTTTATATTTTGTATGTTGATACCCTATCTGATGAGAAGTTTGCGAGTATTTTCTCCCATTCTGTAGGTTATGTTTTCACTCTGTTGATGGTTTCCTTTGCTATGTAGAAGCTTTGTAGTCTGAAATAATCCTATTTTTATTTATTTTTTTTAGATCCTGTGTTTTTGAGATCTTATTCATAAAATCTTTTCCCAAACCAATGTCTTGAAGCATTTTTCCTATGCTTTCCTCTAGTATTTTTATTGTTTCAGGTCTTTGATCCATTTCAAGTTGATTTCTGTATAGGGTGAGAGGTGGGGGTCTAGTTTCATTCTTCTGCATGTGGATATCTAGTTACCCCAGAACCATTTATTGAAGAAACTGCCCTTTCCCCAATGAATGTTCTTTTCACTTTGTCAAAATTCAGTTGGTTATAAATACATGGATTAATTTCTTGTTCATTATTCTGTTCCATTGGTCTATGTATCTGTTTTTATGCTATTACCATGCTGTTGTAGTTACTACAGCTTTATAATATATTTTGAGGTCTGGTAGTGTGATGTTTCCAGGTTTATTCTTTTTGCTCAGAACTACTTTGGTTATTCAGGATCTTTTATGTTCCATACAAATTTTAGGATTTTTCTTCCTGTGAAGAATATCATTGGTATTTTGATAGGGATTACATTGGATTTATAGATTGTTTTAGGTAGCATTTTCATTTTAATGATATTAATTCTTCCCATCCATGAGCACTGGGTATCTTTCCATTTTTTTGTGTCCTCATAAATTCCTTGAATTTGTTCACCTCTTTAGTTAAATTTATTCCTAGGTTTGTTTTCATTTTTTGTGCATTTTTTTTGTAGTCATTGTAAATGAGATTGTCTTCTAGATTTCTTTTTCAGCTAGTTCCTTGATCATGCATACAAAGGCTACTGATTTTTGTATGTTAATTTTGTATCATGCATCATTAATGTATTTGTTTATCTAGTTCTAAGTATTTTTTGGTAAAGTATTTAGGTTTTTCTATATATAAGATCATGTCATCTGCAAACACAGGAAATTTAACTTCTTCCTTTACAATTTGGATGCCTAATTGCTCTGGCTAGGACTTCCAGTACTGTGTTGAATAAGACTGATGAAAGTGGGAATCCTTGACTGGTTCCAGTTCTTAGAGCAAAACCATTGAGCTTTTCTCCATTTAGTAAGCTGATAACTGTGGATTTGTCATATAAGGCCTTTGTTATATTGAGATACTTTCCTTCTATACCTTATTTATTTAGAATTTTTATCATTAAGGGATGCAGAATTTTATTAAAAGCTTCTTCTGCATCTCTTGGGATATCAAATGATATTTCTATTTCATTCTATTGATGTGATATATGACATTTATGTGTGTGTGTGTTGAGCCATCCTTGCATTAATGGAATAAATCCCATTTTATAATGGTGTGTTGTCTTTTTGATGTGTTACTGGATTTTGTTTGCTATTATTTTTTTTGAGGAGTTTCATATCTATGTGTATCAGGGGTATTGGCCTGTAGTTTTCTTTTTTGTTCTTGTTGTATCCTTGTCTGAATTTGGTATGAGGGTTATGCTGGCCTCATAGAATGAATTAGGAAGAATTTCATCTATCTCAATTTTTTGAAATAGTTTGAGAAGTATTGGGATTAATTTTTCTTTAAAAGTTCAGTAGAATTTGGCTGTGAAGCCATTTGGTACTGAACCTTTATTTGTTGGAAGATTTTTTATTACAAATTTAATTTTGTTACTTGTATTGGTCTGTTCAGATTTTTGCTTCTTCTTGGTTCATTCTTTGTATATGGCCAGGAATTTATTCATCTCCTTTATGTTTTCTAAATTATTAGCATGTAGTTGTTCATAGTAGTCTCTAATGAACCTTTGTATTTCTGTGGTGTCCACTGTGACATCTCATTTTCTTTGCTGACTTTATTTATTTGGGCTTAGCCTACCTAATGGTTTGTCAATTTTGATTATATTTTTAAGAAACCAACTTTTTGTTTCATTGATATTATGTATTTTTTATTCTCCATTTTGATTATTTCTGATCTGACATTTATTATTTATTTTCTACTAGTTTGGATTGTTTTTGCTTTTCTAATTCCTTGAGGTACATTGTTAGGTTGTTCATTTGACATCTATTTTTCTTTTTTTTATGTTTTTAAAGTATTTTATTTATTTATTTATTTTTTATTTTTTTTATTTCAGCATATTATGGGGGTACAAATATTACGGTTATGTATATTGCCCGTGCCCCCCCTCCACCCTCGAGGCAGAGCCTCAAGCCTGACCATCCTCCAAACGTTGCACATCTCACTCATTATGTTTGTATATACCCATCCCCTCCTCCCCCTTCCCACCTGCCCAACACCGGACAAATGTTGTTCCTATATGTCCACTTAGGTGTTGATCCATTAATACCTCTATTTTTCAATGTAGGCATTTATTGTTATAAGCATGCCTCTTAATATTGCTTTTACTGTGCCCCATACATTTTAATATGCTGTGTTTCTATTTTAATTTGTTTCAAGGAATTATTTTAAATTTAATTCTTAATTTCTTTCTTCACTCATTAGTCTTTCAGGAGCATGTTGTTTAATTTCTATCTATTTGTATCGTTTCTAATGCTTTGCTTGTTATCAATGTCTAGTTTTATCCCATATGGTCACATAAGGTACTTGATATGGTTTTAATTTTTAAAAATTTTCTGAGACTTGCTTTATGTTCTAACATATAGTCAATTCTGGAGAATGTTCCATGTGATGATAAAAAGAATATGTATTCTGAATCTGTTCAGTGAAATGTTCTGTAAATGTCTGTTAGGTCCATTTGGTCTATGGTGTAGTTTAGATCTAATGTTTCATTGTTGATTTTCTGTGTAAATGATCTGTCCAGTGCTGAGAGTGGGGTGTTTATGTCCCCAACTATTATTGTATTGGGATCTATCTCTCCCTTTAAACCAAATAATATTTTCTTTTATATTTGGAAGCTCCAGTGTTGGAAATATATGGATAGATAGATAGATATAATTGTTATATTCTTTTGCCGAATTGATCTCTTTATTATTATGTAATGTCTTTCATCTCTTTTTACAGCTTTTAATCTGAAGTTTATTTTGTCTCATATAAGTATAACTATTCCTGCTCACTTTCTGTTTACATTTTCATGGAATCATTTTTCTATCCCATCACTTTCAGGCTATGTGTGTATTTACAAGTGAGATGAGTTCCATGTGAGCCACATATAGTTGGGTCTTATTGTTTTATCCATTTATCCAGGGTGTATCTTTTAAATAGGAAATTTAATCCATTTATATTAAGGGTTATTATTCATAGGTAGGACTTACTTCTGTCACTTTATTTATTATTTTCTGGTTGTTTTATATATCTTTTGTTTCCTTCCTTCTTATTGTTTATTTTTCTGGTTGGGTGGTTTTCTGTAGTGATTAGATTTTATTTCTTTCTCTTTCTCCTTTGTGTATCACCTCTACCAGTGAGTTTTATAGTTTTTATTGTTTTCATGATGGTGGTTATCATCTTTTCACTTCCTGATAAGATTCCCCTGAGCATTTCTTGTAAGTTTGGTCTAGTGGTGAAGAAAATTCCCTCAGGTTTTGCTTGTCTGTGAAAGATTTTATTTGTTCTTAATTTCTTAAGGATACCTTTAATGGATATAATATTCTTGATTGGAAGGGTTTTTTTAGTACTGTGAATATATCATCCCATTCTCTGCTGGTCTATAAGGTTTTGCTGAGAATTCTGCTGTGAGTAAAAGGAGATTCTCTTATATGTGAGTTGATACTCTTCTTTTGCTACTTTTAAAGTTCTTTCTTTGTCTTTGACCTTTGCTAATTTGGCCAAATGGCTTCCTGGACCTGGATATCTATCTCTCTCCCAAGACTTGAGACATTTTCTACTATTATTTCATTAAATATGTTTACCTAACTTTTTCCCTTCTCTTTTTCTTCTGGAACACCCACAATACAAAATTTTGGTTAATGGTGGCCCAGAAATACTTTAGGCTTTCTTCATTCTTTTTTATTCTTTTTTCTTTTGTCTGCCTGAGTTATTTCAAAAGAACTGTTTTCAAGTTCCAAAATTTTTTATTCTGCTTGGTCTAATCTGTTGTTGAAGCTCTTAATTATATTTTTTATTTATTCATTGAATTCTTCAGCTGTAGGATTATTGTTTGGTTCTTTTTCATTATATCTATCTCTTTGGTAAATTTTTTATTCAAATCATGAATTATTTTCTCCTGGTTTTTATCGAATTGCCTATCTGTATTCTCTTGTATCTCACTGAGTTTTCTTAAGGTTGTTATTTTGAATTCTTTTTCTGGCATTTCATGTATTTCCTTATAATTGGGACTGTTATTGGAGAATTATTGTTTTCCTTTGGAAGTGACATGTTTCCTTGCTTCTTCCTTGTTGTTGTGTCTTTACATTGACTTTGACATATCTGGTGGAAAAGTTGCTTCTTCCAATTTGATAAAGTAAGTTTCATAAAAAAACTTATTCATTTAAATGAGCCTTAGGGTGTGTTGGTTTAGTGGGGTGCATTGGTCTTGGTTCTAGGTTCAATAGCATAGTCTCCAGGTTGTTTTTAAGCTATAATTCACACTGGTGGTGTTTGCAAGTTTCTCAGTAGCCTAGGCTGAGAGAGTTTGTGGCAACAGCAAAGCAGCTTTGCCAGGAGTGAGCTCACCACTGAACTGTTTCTCAGGTCAGGGAAGCATGCATACACGTGGTGTGTTGGATAATTGGGGATCTGGCTCAGTGGATTTGGGACCATATGTTTGCTTGGCCAGCCTGGGGGCATGCATACCAGGAATGGCCCATGGGACTGTTTCTCAAGCCTGGTATATAGGTATACAGCTGCTCAGCTGGACTGTGGATGTGTCTGCTGGAGACAGCCCACAGGGCTCTTTCTCAGGCCTGGGACATGGTGGTGTGGCTTCTCAACTGGCCTGGGAGTGAATCTGCTGTGGATGTCCTATGAGGCTATTTCTCCAGCTTGGGACATAGGCATACAGCTCCTCAGTTGGCTGGGGGTGTGTCTGCTGGGAATGGCCCATAGGACTATTTTTCAGGTCCAGGATATGGGTGCAGGGCTACTCGGCTGGCCTAGGAGTGTGTCTATTTTGAGTTGATCCACTGGGCTGTTTCTCAGGCCTGGAATATAGATGCACAGTTTGCTCAGTGAATCTGGGGGTATTTCTGCCAGGGGCAGGCCACAGAGCCATTTCTCAGTCTGTGGTTGCAGGACAGGGGCTTGTCTGACAGGGGTGAGATACCTAAGGGCTGTTGCTCAGGCCCTGAGTACAGGCACATAGCCACTCCATCAGACTGGCAGCATGTCAGTTGTTCAGAGACTTAAGGGCCTTTCCCACTTGTGGGAGGACATGCAGCAGTTTGATCAGATCAAGGGTGGGTTCACCCTGGGCAGGACTGCCAGACTGGTTCTCTGTCTGGGAAGTGAGAATAGCAGGAGTTTGTTTCCCTGCTGTGCAGGATCAGCATCACAGCAGGTCTTGGGCCCAGGATCCACAGAGCTGGGGTTGTGGTGTTCGGCCACCAGTGTGGGTCGGCAGAATGAGGATGGAGCCCCAGTGCTGGAGAGGTACAATGGCTACTAACCACTCAGGGGAGGATACATTTCAGAGGTGTCTCTGGTCTCAAGATGATGCTATTCTGCAGTACTTTAGCTCACAGGGGTGGATAGAGGTTGGAGAGTGTATACCTTGTGCTCCTAATCCTGGGCAATACAGCTACGTGAATTCCCAGCAGTTCTCCAAACTGAGAGACTGTGGGATTCTTCTGTTGTAAGGACTATAGGTTTTTGCCATGGCAATGAAGGCTGGAGGTGGAGACTTTCTGCTTACCTTTTCCTCTCAACAGGAATTCCCTACTGACTCCAGACAGATCTAATTTGGGTGGAGGAGATGGGGCTAAAGAGGCCAAGTGCCTCCACACTGCCCTCCTGGACTTCTAATCATCAAAGTACGTCTCCACTCCCCCACTGTACTCCAGCAATCTCTCTTCAACACCTCAGGAAAATAGCTGTTTATCTGTTGCCTTGGTCCTTTCTTGTTGGGGAAATGAATGCCAGGCATCTCTAGTCAGCCATCTTGCTCCCAAACTTCAAGAGCTAAAATTCTAAAGCCTAAATATTCAAATCCCTGTACTGAAAATAGGCCCAATAATTATGTGAAGTTTAGGGATTTGGGGCATTGTCTTTGTGCACTACATACTCGAACTCTAACTGCATGTACAGATAATCCCCAATGTTTTAGGGGATTGATACAATATAAGTTTAGTTCTCCCTCATGTAAAGTATCAATCACATGTCCCTAATTGAAAGCCTGTTCTACTCCACTTGGTGATTTAGAGTCCTAGAGTCCTTCCCTCTTCTCGCTCAAGCATTTTCCTCACACAGCTTCCATCAATGTCTAAGTTCTCATCTGGACCAAGCTGGAAGGAGAATGTTCACAGAGGATTCAAAGTGTGAGGTGCTTATCAGCCAGAAATGTAAGTGATATATATCACTCTCAATCCTAAATTCAATCATATGACCACAGTTAGCTAAAAAGGGAAGCTCTGTGTGTAGAAAGAAGAAAAACAGATTTGAAGATTAGCTAACAGTTTTTCTACTCTACTTCCTTTTATTGTCATTTACCTGTTTCACCCTCTTTTCCACACATAAGACACTCTCATCCTTTCCGCAATGGAGTCAAGCACAATTCCCACCTAGTCCCTATCTGTCTTAGTCTATTCGCATTGCTATAATTAAAACACCTGAGGCTGGGTAACTTATAATGAAAGGAGGTTTGTTTGGCTTGCAGTTCTGCAGGCTGTACAAGAAGAGTGGATCCAGCATCTGCTTCTGGTGAGGACTTCAGGGATTCTTCTAATTATGGCAGAAGGTAAAAGGGGAGCAGGTGTGTCACATGGCAAGTGAGGGAACAGGAGAGAAAGGAGGAGGTACCAGATTCTTTTCAACAAAATGGCACCACACCATTCATGAGGGATCTGCCCTCATCATCCAAACACCTCTCACTAGGCCCCACCTCCAACACTGGGGATCAAATTTCAACATGACACTTGGAGGGGACAAATATCCAATCTATCTCACTGTCTTAAAAAAAAGTTAGGATCTTCAGGTGATAGATACACTGTTCACTTCCTCAAATCAAGTTCTGGCTGTGCTTTGTCTAAGTACTGAAAATGTCTTTAAAATATATTATTTCTGCCACATGTAATATTAATAATTATATTTTCTCAATGTAAAATTTTCTAAGATTTATCTGTCATTTCCTGGAGTACATGAACTTCACAAGGATACTTATCTAGAGTACTTATCAGGTCCGATTCACATGATATCAGCAACATAATAGACTGCTGTTCTGCAAAATGTCCAGTAAATTAAGCTTCCTTCAGACACAGAGCAGAAGAGTTAGCATAGCCCTGGGGCAAGATCATCAATCTATACTGTTGCCCACTCCAGGTTAATGTAAAATACTTCTGATCCTCATTTATTGTCTGTATTGAAAATAATACATTTTCTACATCAATAACCACATATCGCATACAAGATATTGTATTGACATATTCTAGTAAGAGAAACACATCTGGAAGAACAATGGCAACAAGCACTACAATGTGGCTAAGTGTGTGGTTGTCTACCATTATCAGCCATGACCTCTATGGGTTTTGTAGAGACCAGGATGAAAGAATAAAAAGCGATATTATCGGAATCACCAGCATTGCAGCCTTTGAATCCCTGAGAGTAGCACTAATCTCTGACACTGAATCAAAAATGCCTTATATGTCTCTCTATGATATGAACCTTTCAAATGACATGGGGCAGCCTCTAAAGGACTATGTGGACAGTGCTGCTTGTTCTAAAGAGGGCTATTCTAAAGAAGACCTCAGAAGTTGCAAGTCCTTTAAATACCAGGGGAAGCCATGACCTACTGCTGCCTTTATCCAAGGTGCTTTGGCTATCTACAAGAACTGGACTACTTAAAAACTGTTAAATCACAGAATCTAAAAGGGAAAAAAAGTGTGTTTACATGACAGCCTTCTTGAGTTGCAATGGTTGCTTCTGACTAGCATACGGAAATATTCCATGAATTTCCCTCAGTAAAGAGGTAAATTCATTCTTTGTGGACTTTTATGGTTTGTTTATACCTTCTAAGTCAGAGGTTTCCTGCTCATGGCATTGCAGTAAGTTGAAAATCATCTCCAAACATATTTCTCCAGGGTATCGAGGAAATGTTATATACTGTTAAATTTTGTTTTTCCGAAAGTGAAAACACAAAACTAGGATTTTTCCATTAAAAAAAAATCAGTTTAAGAGCAGTGAGTTGTCACATGAGAAATAAATACCTGAGTTAAATGAGAGCTACACAAGGGCAAATTAAGTTACCTGAAAATTCAAGGGACTCAGTAAATCACCTGAGTAGAAAATGACACAGCCTGAGTCCTCCCCTCAGTAGTACTGCAGGGACTCCTGGTCTCATCGCAATACCTGGGAACTGTGATGGGCAAATTTCAAGCCACCCTCTGCCTAATCTTGTTGCAAGCCATGCCCCAGAGTTGTACAGGAAAGACCAAGAGGTGATTCCTTTCCACACTTTAAAGCAAGACTCCCGGCAGAAGACTCCTCCCTCAGGCTCCATTAAAACTATCTACAAATCTCTTCAACTCCAGATTGGAGCCTGGAAAAACAAAATTGGGACACAATCATCTGACTGCTTCCCTTCCCTATCTATCTCCTTATTTTCCTCCCCTCACCGCTCAGGGAGAAAACACAGCCTTACTTTTTACTTCTCTTACTTTACTTCCTCCTTGTACCATAAAGAAGCCAGCCTCAGCCTAGCAGGCGTAGCTATACTTTCAGTATGGAACTCTGACCTAGGTCTTCTGGCTCACTTCTTAATATATGAATACTAAAGAGCTAGGTAAAATAATTTTTATGAGTATTATTTCAAGACAAATTCCTGTTGTTGATGTCAGAAGGTGAATTCCTTCTTTCTTTTGAATTGCTTCTATAACAATTCAAAACATACTCCCAGACAGATAGAAACCTTATAGCTCTATATTGAGAGCAATGACTAAGAAAAGAAAATTAATACTTTCCATCCTCTTTGCTCCATTACTTTTTCTCCTTAATAAAGAAGTCCACTCAAAAGATTCTTACTCTTCCGTGGGAGGAGGAGGGGAATCTACCTATTTCCAAAAAGATCTCTGAGTTGGAATTTTCTGTCATTCAGATTGTCAAAGTTTGACTAAGTAAAACTGGATGTTGGATGAAAGTCTTTCCTCCTGTCAGGAAGCTGCCTCCACCTACAGTACAGCCCATCCCTGTCCCAAGGATTCCAGCTACAAGGTCAGCAGGTCAACCTCCCTTGAGGAGGTATAAATATAGGATAGGCCTTAACTGGAGGTGGAGCAGTTATCTTTATAAAGGTGTTAAAAAGCATAGGCTTTCACAGAAATCCCAATTTTTCTCTTTCCTCATTCTCATATACTTACTCCCACTGTCAAGTTATAGCCCCATCTCTGCCTCAGTTTCCTGGCTGGAGTGAAAACAGCTGGATGAGCTGATTCTTGGGAGATTAGTATGACATCCCCTGCTGATCTCCTGGGATCTCTCACGCTGGCCTTGGAGAAGGGTCTAGACACCAACTGACTGGTCCTATAACTTGTCACTCATAAATACCTTAAAATTGAATATACTAACATTGGACTGTTATAGAGAATTAAGAATAAAAAGTACATGGTATATTTTATGCCAAAATCTCAGAAAATGACACCCTGGTTCAAGTTCAAAAGTGTTTTCTCACTTTCCTAGGAACTCTTTTATATCTTTCTATGGAACAAAAAATAACCTCCATTTTTGGTATTAATGATATATCTCATTCTTTTCTCCAAGACATTAATGGCTTCAGTAATGACAGTAATTTAAAATCCCATTTCTGCAGTTTTCTAGCCATTGCCATCATGTTGCTTGATTATATATTCCTCAAGATCATCCCAAAGTTCTCATCAATTCATTTGATTATACATTCCTCAAAACATTATTTCTAATATACTCTTTTTATATTTTTAAAAATTTTTCATATAAAAACTCTTTTATATGAATATAATCATTCATTTGGTCAACAAATATTTATTTAGCATTTCTTAAGTTAGTACACCGTCATTCTTAGCTCAGTTGCACCTAGAGCTATAACCCCGTCACACTACAATAACCCCTATTTTAAGAATAGAAAAAAAACAAAGACACTAGCCAGCTTATTGCAGACATGGAATATATCTAAGAGCTATCATTAAATGTCAATGTACACAATTATCCAGTTAACTAAGAATGTCTTTTACTATTTTAGAGGTACATAATTCTAACACAATTGTAAGGATTTTTTCCTTCCTGATCTTTTTGTTACTACAAGTGGTACTATCACAGTCAAAGCGAAGTAAAACATTATAACAACACAATAGTAGAAAGAATGGCCAGCGTTTCAATTTTCTGAATTCAATTTAAATGTTAAAAATTTTAAGTTTTGTTTAAATAGTACATTAAATGATGAGGAAAGAGGAACCAAATTAGTAGGAAATTACTATTTAATAACATAAAGATAGGCAAGGCAGAAAAAGCCTGGAATCACAAGTGTATTCCTGAGTTTTATAATCCTGAATGTATGTGAGAAGGCTAGATCCTCTGGAAACCTGGGGGAAAAGGTCTAAGTCAGCATCATCACAATGCGTTTCTTTAATGACAAACTGTGCATAATTCTGGACATAAGATATGTTTTATGTATTCAGATCTCTGCCTTGGTAATCAAAAGCAGGAGCTACCCACATAGAAACAGCAGACCTAAGAATGTAACCAATAAAGAAAGATTTATAAGTATTAGATTCACAATTGCCAGGCTTTCATAATAAGGCCAGCCAAGAGGGTGTCATACTAAGACAACTTTTACTTCTATAACCTAGTCACCAATTCTGAATAGACATAGCTAACATATTCACTCCCCAAGTCTATGCTGGCCTGAAACTAATGTTCTCAAAACATCTGCTCTGAACTCGAAATTAAAGCACAATAATGGAAAATTTAAGGAAGATAAGGTTTGTGAAAAATGCAGTTCTGACAGCAGTGCAAATATAGAGAAGCACTGCGATATTTTACATAAGAAAGCACCCAGGGGTTTGGTTTCATACTTTTCCCTTAAACTGAGAGGTTATTCTGTAGAAAACAGTTCTCCATCTTTATTAGGAATAGAAAAAAGAAAATTAGTTGGGGTTTTTTATTAGACATTAAAATGCACTAACAGAGAGGCTGGTGATGTTTGCAGTAATCATTGAGTAAACATACTGCAGTCAAATCACCAAAAGTACCAGAGTATCTTCATTTTACATCGGCCAAGAATATGATGATGAAAATGTGGCTCTCTGCAGATGTGAACTCTTCTTTTCTGTGTATTTCCAGGAAGTACTATCTACAACAAGATCCAGATTGAGAAGAAAGATGTAGAGTCCCCACAGAAAACACATATCTCAATGATCCTTTTTACACTGCATATTTTGAAACAGCCTATTCCCCAAACTATATAGTAGCAAAAAGAAATAAAAATACTTGTGTTTGTTTGCATATGCATATGTGTGTATGTGTGTATATGTGTCTGTATATAGGGATAGATACATACATATATACATACACAGATATATAGAAATCTATATAATTCAACTTGGCAAGAAATATAACTGACATACATTTTTGACAAAAATATAAAATTTTACTGAGAAGTATAAAAAGTGGTATAATGTATGAAAATCCATAATTTTACCTAAATAGAAAGGCTCAATTAAAACTATTAATTTTTATAAATTAATATATGAATTTGATGCGATTTCAAACAAAATCATAGGCATAATATTTGTACCCCCATAATATGCTGAAATAAAAAATATATATATAAAAACAAATCATAGGGAGGTAATTTGACTAGACTAGAAAATTCTATGTTGCCTGTGCTTTTGGGGTCATATCTAAAAAATCTTTGCCAGGACCAATGTCAAAAAGCTTATTCCCTTTGCTTTCTTCTAACAGTTTTATAGTTTCAGGTCTTACGTTTGAGTGTTTAATCCATTTTGAGTTGATTTTTGTTTGTGGAGTGAGATAAGGTCCAATTTTATGCTTCTGTATGTGGATACTCAGTTTTCCCAGCACTGTTTATTGGAGAGACTATCCTTTCCCTATTGTGTATTCATGGCACCCTTGTGGAAGATCAGTTAGCCATATATGTGTAAATTTATTTCTGAGCTCTCTATTCTGTTCTGTTGGTCTATATATCTATTTTTATGCCATATTGTCTTGTGTACTATAGCTTTGCAGTATATTTTGAAATCAGGAAATGTGATACCTCCAGTTCTATTATTCTTGCTCAAGATAGCTTTAGCTGTTTGGGGTATTTTGTACATCTGTATGAATTTTAGATTTGTTCTTTTCTATTTCTGTAAAGAATGCCATTGGGATTTTGATAGGGAGTGTATTGAATCTGTAGAATCCTTTGGGGAATATGGACATTTAACAATATTAATTCTTCTAATCCAAAGTCACAGAATATCTTTCCATTTATCTGTGTCTTCCTTAATTTCCTTCATCAATGTCTTATAATTTTTAATGTATAAGTCCTTCATATCATTGGTTAAGTATATTCCTAAGTATTTTATACCTTTTGTTGCTATCATGAATGAGATAGTTTTATTAATTTTTTCAGATAGTGTATTGTATATTAATTTTGTATCCTGCTACTTTACTGAATTTGTTTCTTAGTTCTAAGAGGTTTTTTTGTTGACACTTTAGGTTTTTCTATATATATGATCATATAATCTGCAAATAGAGATAATTTTACCTTTTCCTTTCTTATTTGGATACCTTTTCATTCTTTGTCATGTGTAATAGCTTTGAAAGGACTTCTAGGACTATGTTGAATAAAAGTGGTAAGAGTTAGTATCTTTGCCTTGTACCAGATATAAGAAAAAAAGCTTTTCATTTTCCCCCATTGCTTGTTATGCTAGCTGTGGGCTTTTCATACATGGACTTTATTGTGTTGAGGTCATTTCCTTCTATGCCTATTTTGTGGAGAGTTTTATCATGAATGGATACTGAACTTTGCCAAATGCTTTTCCGCATCTATTGAGATTATCATGTGGTTTTTATCTTTCATTTTTGTCACTGTGGTATACCATATTGGTTGATTTGCATATGTTCAGGTATTCTTGAATTTCAGAGATAAATTCCACTTATTCAAGGTGACTGATCCTTTGAATGTGCTGTTGAATTCAGTTTGCTATTTTGTTAAGGATTTTTACAACAATTTTCTCCAGGGATATTGGCTTATAGTTTTCTTTTCTTGTGTTATATTTGTCTGGTTTTGATATAAGGATGATGCTGGCCTCATAAAATGAGTTTGGAAGTATTCTTTCTTCTACTGTTTTTTGAAAGAATACAAGGCGAATTGGTATTATTTTTTTTTAAATGTTTGGTAGGATTCACCTATAAAGCAATCTAGTCCTGGGCTTTTTTTGTTGTTATTGTTGGGAGGTTTTTGATTACTGATTCAATCTCTTTATTTGTATATTCAGAATTTCCATGTCTTCTTGATTCATTCTTGGTAAGTTGTATGTATGTGTTTTCATTTCAATTTGAAGAACTCCATTTAGCCTATTTTGCATGGCAAGTCTAATGGTGATAAACTCCCTCAGTTTTTGTCTAGGAAAGACTATCTCTCCTTCATTTTTAAAAAATAATGTTGCTGGGTATAGTATTTTCACTTGGCAGTTTTTTTCTTTTAGTACTCTCACTCTCTCTAGGCCTGTAAGGTTTCTGCTGAGAAATCTACTGGTAGCTTATGCAGTTTTCTTTATATGGGATGAGTTGTTTTCCTTTTGCTTCTTTTATAAGTCTCTTTGTCCTTGACTTTTGATAATTTTAGTATAATGAGTCTTGGTATAGTCTCTTTTGAATTGATCCTATTTGGGAACTTTGGGGCTTAATGAATATGAATTCATGATGCCTAATCTTCTAAGATTTAGGAAATTTTTAGTTATTATTTCTTTTTTTATTATTCAATGTTATTTATTTTTTTATTTTTTACAGCATATTATAGGGGTACAAATGTTAAGGTTACATATATTTCCCTTGCCCCCCTCGAGTCAGAGCTTCAAGCGTGTCCATCCCCCAGTTGGTGCGCATCACACTCATTATGTATGTATATACCCATCCCCTCCCCCATCTGCCCAACACCCGATAGATGTTATTCCTATATGTCCACTTATGTGTTGATCAGTTAATACCAATTTGCTATTATTTCTTTAAATAAGATTTTGTGCCCTTTTTCTCTCTGTTCTCCTTATAATTCCATAATTGATTCACTTGATGGTGTCACATAAATCCCACAGACTATTTTTCACTTTTTTCTTTTTTCTTATCTGATGGGATAATTTTAAATGGGCTGTCTTTGATTTTGCAGATTCTTTCTTTCTTTTGCTTAATCGCATCTGCTGTTGAAGATCCTCATTGCATTTTTCATTCCATTAATTGTATTCTTCAGCCCTAAAATTGCTGTTTTGTTCTTTTTAATGATTTTTATTTCTTTGTTGAACTCATGTTTTTTTATGGATTATTTTCCTGCTTTAACTAAATTGTCAATCTGTATTTTCTTGTAGCTTTCTGAGCTTATTTAAAACAATTATAATTCTTTGTCAGGCAATTTGTATAGCTGCATTTCTTTGGGGTTGGTTAGTGGATATTTGTGTTCCTTTGGTGATGTCATGTTTCCTTGATTTTTCATGTTTCTTGTAGCCTTTCATTGATATTTGCATATTTGAAGGAGGAGTTACCTCTTCCAGACATTAAGACTGGCTTCAATGGGGTAAGATTTTCACTCATAGAATGTGTCAGGGTGGCCAGATGGGGGGGTAGCAGCTCCTACTTTGAGGGGTTACTTTGACATGGATTCCTGACAGCTGCATCAGCTGAGGTCAGTGTCAAAAAAGACCATGGGTGTCCTTGATGACAAAGACTGTAGGTGTCCATGGCAGCACCAAGAGCTGCTGACGTCTTACTGCGCTCCTTTTCTTTCACAGGGGGAGTCTTATCTGAGACTACAGGTCCAACAGCACGTGTCATAGTGACACCGGGGACCAAGGAGTGGCTGCATGCACAGCAGTGGCAGCACTGGGGCCCAGGGAGATACATTAATATCAGAGACAAAGGGTCTAGTCACAGTGGAAATACAAAGCTCAGGAAAACTGAAAAAGAAGTTTTGAAGTAAAAACCAAACAAACAAATGTCTTAAAAAGGGAGAGATTAAAGATGACTTAAAATTTCAAGCCTGGAAAACATAGACAATGGTGGTAATTTTGATCAAAATCATGATGTTGGAAAATCATACAACATTAAACATTTTTACAGATGAATGAGAATGGTAGCTAATATTAGTTATGTTAATTATTGTATTCTCAATGGACCAGACATTGTGCCAAACACCTAGTCTCATCAATTCTGACTGTAATCCTAAGAAATAAGTCCTAATATTATTATCTTTAACCAACAAAAAAAGCAACTGACTCAGAGAAAGATATCAGGCCATTGTCAATGTTCACATAGCCGGTAAGTGGAAGAATTAGAATTTGAACTCATGAAAACTGATACCAAAAATCACATTCTTAACCACTATGTTTTGTTGCCTCCTCAGAGATCTCAAAAGTTATCTGCATACACCTGCTTAATGAAAACAGAAGAGGAAATTGAAGTCCAGGAAGTCTAAGAAGTTTTCTAAACAACATACAGTAGGTGCCACATACAGTCCCAGAGCCGAGTCTCCTGATGTCTTATCTAGTGCCCTTTCAAAATATGACTCATAACAGGCACTTTATTTTGATAGGAAGCTTATTTTTCCACAGTGTTCATATCTATCTCTTAGCATTCCCAGAAATAAAATGCTTTTCTTAGGTCTAGAAAAAAGGTGAAATCTTTAAATTATGCTTAGTGTTCGAACAAAAAAAAAACAATAAACCACATTAGTCAATCATTCAATGTAAATAATTGCATTTTTCTCAATAACAGGGTTTACGTTTTGTTTATTTTGGGGTTTTTTGTTTTTTTTCTGAATAATTTGGCATTGCATCATCAATATTTTCATTTCATTTTGGCTGTGTTGGTAAATACAAATTATTCAGCGTTAAGTTTTGGGGGTTTTCTCTCATGAGGAAGACAATAGTGTGCTCTGGTTGGGAATGTGTGTCCTATGCTTCCATCTAGTGGTGATGTTGCACTATTACACTATTCTGACGACTGCTCTGCTTTAGTGCCGCCCGCTTTCCTCTAAAACAGAGGAAGATTCTTCAGCTCCTATCACAGCTAATTCTGTATCTCAGGAAAGACGTGAGGAGGGAATAAAAGAAAAGTGGTATGAAGGAAAGATGACCTACTGGGGCTCTGATAATTCTGGGAACCAGAGAGGAAACAGGATTTCTCAGTGAGAGCAAGATTTTTGGGAGCGATAGCAAATGCCCCCTACTGGCTGCTTTAGGAATGGCCAGTTATATTTCCAATGTATCAAAGCAAAATATAGTCATGCGTAACTTAATAACTAGGATAAGTCCTGAAAAATGCTTCATTTGGTGACTTCGTCATTGTGAAAACATCATAGAGTGTACTTAGACAAACCTACATACTATAGCCTACTACATACTAGGCTATGTGGGATAGCTATTGCTCCTAGGCTACAAACCTGTGCAGCATGTTACTGTACTGAATATTATAGGCAATTGTTACACAATGGTAAGTATTTGTGTATGTAAACGTATCTAAACATATAAAAAGTGCAGTTAAAATATAGCATAAAAGCCAAAAAATGGCATGCCTTTACGGGCCACTTACCATGAACGGAGCTTATAGCATCGGAAGTTGCTGTGGGTGAGTGAAAGTAAGTATGACATGACTGTACACTACTGTCGACTTTATAAACACTGTACACATAGACTACACTAAATTTATTTTTTAAATATTTCTTTTTCTTCAATAATAAATTACCATTAGCTTACTCTGTGTATGACCACTGTCACATATGCAGTCCGTAGTTGAATGAAATGTCCTCATGTGGTATGCAACTGTAAATAAGAAAACAAAAGCAAATGAATTGATCATTCAATCTCACTACTCC